>JAEAOA010001978.1:2322500-2663894 GCA_016746295.1 Potamilus streckersoni
CGTTGTATTATCATACTGAGGATCGCGGATTTGATTCTCGTGACTGACACATTATCGACAAAGACGATGTAATGCCAATTTTTCTTAAGGGTTTGGGGGGTCGGAGAAATTCTCGACATCCACAACAGACACATTACACTCTCGCCATATCACAAGTTGGTGGGTGTTCGTTTGCTCTCCCCGGTGTTTGTATGGGGGAGTGTGCATCTGTTGGACGTAGATTAGGCTGTGCTGTCCAAAAATATGATCATAATCATAATCATACAATCATATGTATATCTAATCATAATCATACATTTTTGTGTTTGTGCCGTCCTCTGAAATATCCTCTCTGGGGATTATTATTATTATTATTATTATTATTATTATTATTATTATTATTATTATTATTATTATTATTATTATTATTATTATTATTATTATTATTATTATTATTATTATTATTATTATTATTATTATTATTATTATTATTATTATAAACATTTATTTTTATAATCTGTTTTATTAATATTTATGATTCTAACTTTGTTAAAAATAGATTTATTTTATAATGAATTATATTAATATTAATGATATTTTTGTGCTATTGAAATATTAAAACATGACGGAAATAAAGATGCCAGTTAATCTTAATTCCTAGAAAATTATGTGATTTTGAATCATTACAACAACAAAAATTTGAGACAAAATACACATTACCATCCATTTATATATTCATGAAATTAATTTATGAATCTATGTTGGAATCCTTGGCAATGGTAGAATTTACACAGGTGAAACTATGTATACCTCTTGCACGGTCAATCGAAAAATAATAAGATCCGAATGGTCTCACAAGTACGAAAGCAGAAAGATTGTGAACAATTGTGTAATGCAATTGAGAAAGATTATGTTATTTGATTCTGTCAAAAGTGAAACAAGTGACACTGAGAGCAGCGACAGTGAAGGTGGGTCATTGACTTTGGTGAGAGTTTAACAAAACCCTTGTCAAAATTGACAGAGTCAAACTATACAGGAAAAATATTTATTTATTCTGAATCAGATTGTAAATGTAGATTATTATGAAGAAATAACAGATGACCATAGAGCTGATGAACCGCTGAAAGAACTTGAAAAGGTTAATCAGACTATAGCGAGATAAAATACAGCGTGAGATAATGCATAAAGTAATTCCAGAAACTTATATTAATGATTTTTTTAATTTATGGAGACCTGCTGATTTGATAGTCGCAAGAAGAAAGATAGTTAGTGATGAATTGCAAGATAAATTATTTCTCTTACGTAAAGAAAAGTTTTCAAATCTACCCGTACCATTATGTCATCTCCCAGTAGATAGTTGACGACAAAATATTGAAGTTGAAATTCCAGGTGGTGGGATTCAAAACCTTGTGTTAAATGGCATTATTATGGTTGTTGTTGAGGTTGATGAGAGCGCCTTGAGCATAGATAAATCCAAGTGGATGTTAGGATACGGTATAACGATTCACTCGTCACAAGGATTGACTATTTCTGATAGAAATATTTGGATTGTTGATGATCGGATCGAATCGCCAAATTTAGTTTATCTCGCAGTGTCTCGTGTCAGAAGAATATCTCAGCTGCGGAGGATTATCATAGATTAAGTATAAGCAATGTGAGAAGAAGAAAAAATAAGCGTAACTTTCATGATATTGAATTCATTATAACACTTAACGACAGAATAATAATTGAGCTTTAACACAATAATATTGTGGCAGTATTCGAGTAATAATCCAAGACAATTTACCGTTGATAGAATTAAGAGTAGTCATAGTCACACACGTGAAAGTATTATCCTATGGTGTCTTGAATGTAATCGACGTTAGGGTGCAAGTTTACAAAAGTGAAGGTGGTGGTACTTTAGGAATTATCTGTAATTGTTCACGTACAAATCCACGTTGATGAGCATTTGAATCTAGTCTGTAGATTGCAGGTCTACCTGTGGATCTAACCACGCTAGAAATTGTATGTGTAGTCACACTCCAGATAGGATTAGTTACTCTTTTTATTACCTTCAAGTTCACCAGGTTCATATAAATATATAAATATCTTACAGTTACACTACCAAATACTGGTTGAAAGAAAGATTCACGTCGTTGTATTGGTATATATATATATATATATATATATATATATATATATATATATATATATATATATATATATATATATATATATATATATATATATATATATATATAGTAATTGCATTAGCATACTTCATAGAAGTTGTACGAGTAATTTCATTATTTAACGCAGCTATCAAACTTGGTAACCTTGCAACCCATTCACGGATCTCTCTTCGGACTTAAAGTCAATGGATATTTTCATTTGCATATTGATATCCAAATAGCCGCTAAGCTTAGATTAGATTGAATCTTTCAAAGATTGTCTGATAACGATGAATTTCAGTGTATCTCGTCTGATGTTAACGTTATGTTTTTTTTATCAACGATAATACTGCACCAAGAAATTCTTTGCCAGGATCAAACTGTAATAGTTGTGGCCATCGCAAGGGTCTTCGCTGATAAATTCGTTCAAATGCAGATGTAACTTCAAATTCTATTTTTGTTGATAGTGGTTCTGCTTCTTTATATCTACTTGCAATGCCAATGACAGTCAATACGTACTTGTGATTGACGTCTACCGGTTTTAATAGTATCATGTGGTAAAAATAAAATATCTGCTTGATGAACTCCATTAGGATGCTGACATCAACATGTGCGCACTGAATTTGTTTAGGTGGTGGTAGATAAATATGCCATATTGCCTGTCGAGCTAACCAATTTACAGTAACAGAACGTCAAACGTTTGCTGCTTCAGCAAGTACTGCTCTGCCTCTCTAATATTCTCTTGGGCTATAATAAACCGATTCCATTATAAGTCATATAATTAATTACCATCCCATATACTAGATTACCTTTCATAGCAGATTTTACCAGGAAGCTAGCAAAAAAGTTTTTCTCTGAGATATTTTTTTATAGAATTTAATGTGAAACAACTTCACATCTGCAATATGTCTTTGTTGTAATTCCTTGCTTTTACACTCAACATCATAAACATTACATGCCTGATCAATCACATTTATTGGATAGTCTCAAGGTCTTGGTTGATCTCGTTCATCATGTAGAGTTCCAGAACCACAATAATTATATCCAGGATTTTGTTTCTTACCAGGGCATTTAGCCCTTGAAGCTCCTGTTAATTTTCCTAATGAAACAGGGATATCATCACCTGTCTTTGTCGATGAAATAAATTTATATTTTCTTGTGCCACATTTTACATATTTACCTGTAATTGAACGTCTTTCATTTTTGGTTAGTATCGTTGTCAATCCACTGGTATGGGTGGGTGCTCTGCATCTAACACAATATATTAAATCCATGTTATTTATTTTATGGATATAACTGGATTCTCAGCTACACGAAAGCTAGAAAAAGTAAAGCAGCATACATCACTACCAAATTCTATCAGAATGATAATAATAGATGATATGTAGATGATTAGCGGTGTTATGAAGTTCTTAAAGATTATAAGGAAAACGCAAAATTGCTGAATGAAGACGGCGATGATGTTGATTTTATTACCGATATTTATAAACCCCCAGCCATAGACGATCTTGATGGATTTATTAAAAACCTAATAGTATATGACGATATTGTGTTAGATAAACAATCAAATCCAGGTCGGATATTTTCCAGAGGCTGACACTAAAGTACTTACGTGATTTATGTTACTCAGCGATATAAAAAAATACCTAAAGTGATCAGAAAAAACTGCAATATTTTAGTTGTTTTTAATGGAGTCGATACACATACTCTGCGAAATATTTATCAAACTTGGTGTTCAGAGGATGTGGACATAATCAAGTTCAAAAACTTCTTTTCAAAAGCACAAGCTACCCCACACGGATTTATAACGATAAATTTACCTGACCATTGCTGATAGTGCAAACGTCGTGGCATTTTAACAGCTCAATCTATGGAACGGTTATTGTAGAGCATAATGTTGCTTGGTAAATTTCATTGCTGATGTTTAACATGCTAGACATTTGTTATTTATATAACAAAAACCTTTGCATTTTATGTGCGATTTCTGAATTCTGTAATTTTCAGAGTTTTTTTAGTTAAAAGTTCATATGTTCTCAGGTGCTAAGTTGTTGGTGAGCCAGTTGCAAATTTATATCTTTGCAAAAGTGATAATAGATTTAGTTGACAGTGGTAATGATTCGATTCGCTTGAACTGTTGATATTTATTATCCGGAAAATTACCTAAAGCATGTCAGTATTGCATTGTACTATACTGTCATGATGTCAATTTTTATTATTTTCAGCATCTTTAACCAGTCTATGTCAAAGTAATAAAGTAAATCAATGCATTGATCAAATATAAACAAGATTCTCTAAATATTTCACCACCTATCCAATAATAGACTGTAGTGTTTCAAATAGATTCATTTTGCTTCCTGTTGTGTTACTTTATAACGTCGTGACTCTTGCTTTAGTTTTACTCTTAGTTTTACTTTGGTTCCTTAAAATGCATACGAACGTTTTCGATGTCCTACTATTAAGTTGATTGTTTGCTATTTGCGAAGTTACCTTTTCTCTGGTGTTCTGCTTACCTTGTTGTCACACAGCTTTCGACTTCGTTATTTCCAATTTATTTTGGAAGATAATTTGGAAGACAGAGCAACACGACTATAAAATGAAAACAAGAACAACCGCAATATGACCCACTTTGTGCTTTCAATCAGTTCAAAAATATATTTGAGATAATAAAATGTATGGAACACATGACGTGTTCAATATGTGGTGGGAAAAAAGTTTGATATTTGAGCTTTGAAAGGAATTATTGCATAATTTATCCAAGACAGTACAACAG
This sequence comes from Potamilus streckersoni, assembly GCA_016746295.1. NCBI lineage: Eukaryota > Metazoa > Mollusca > Bivalvia > Unionida > Unionidae > Potamilus > Potamilus streckersoni. The sequence goes on from JAEAOA010001978.1 coordinate 2,327,400, forward strand.
AAAATGGACAAACAATAATAAAACAAGAAAAGCATACGACAAATAATAACAGGGATGAAAACAGAATACATTAAAATACGTCTTTTCCAAACTGTGCATTGTAACTATGTTAAGTCAAGCTTTCAAGAAGTTTGAGTCTGTTCTAAATAACAGCTATTTTCAATTGCTGCTTGAAATCCTCATTTTCAGGTACTGGTCCCAATACTGTTATAGTATAAATGTATCTATTTGTTTTTCTTCATTAAATCCTAAATCTGTACCAAATAGTCGTATCCATTTTTTCCTCTTTTCAACTACTTAACAATGGTTGAAGGTAGTAATTATTTTAAACTGAAAAAGACTTAATAATCCTGCATATGAAGCTCACAATGTGGTAGATACACAACACACTGATATTGATCATTTTAGGGAACTATGTGCCAGACATTACTTCTATATTGTATATGAATATAAATACAGATTGGGTTTTCTTAACGCGTACAGCGTTATCCAGGGTGTATGGTTATTGTCTTGGCAATTGCAAAATAGCATATTTTGTAGCAAGTAGAATGTGCAAACAGTGGGGCCCTATTTACCTCGTGTTCTCCGGCTTTGGGTTTGAACACATACTAGTGAATATAGTGCTATTTTACCTTATATAGTTGCAATGCATATGAACCATGTCATGAAGATCTCTACTTTACGAAAGAATTCTTCGTTTGTAAAGGTATAATGTTGAAATTATATTTTTGTCCTCTTTATTCTTTGTATTTGGGGAAAATGGCTGAATACTGTATATATTTCGGAATTTAGGTAACAATGGAGGACAGATGCAGGCATAAGAAGTGTGAGAGGTCAAAGGTTCTGGACCATCGAATCTGCTCAATAGAGAGCTTTGTGATGGACCCTTAAGAAGACTTGGAGGAGTGAACTACATGGTGTGTGTTTTGGTTTATTCGTGTGTGGATGTCATGAAGCAGCAGCATTATATTTGTTGATGAACAGTATATTTTGCATTTTAAAAATAAAAGTCAAGGTCTCTCTATAAATGACATGTATATTGATTATATATTATAATGAATATTATATGCTGTTGTGATATATTTTACATTTACTCGTATATGTTAATGCCAGTATTCTTTAAAATATATTCATATCCTTTTTAAGGACAATACTATTTCATAGTAACTGATTGGCACTCTAATTGACACAGAAAGGGTCTTGTATTGTGCTTCATAGAATTCAGCGCTTTATTAGTATCATAGTTTATTTTGTGTGCACAACTTCATAGAATTCAGCGCTTTATTAGTATCATAGTTTGTTTTGTGTGCACAACTTCATAGAATTCAGCACTTTATTTATGTCATACTGTTTGTTTTGTGTGCACAATTTCATAGAATTCAGCGCTTTATTAGTATCAGTGTTTGTGTGCACAACTTAATAGAATTCAGCGCTTTATTTGTGTCATTCTGTTTGTTTTGTGTGCACAACTTCATAGAATTCAGCGCTTCATTAGTATCAGTGCTTGTTTTGTGTGCACATGTAGCTTTTGGTCTTTCATTCTTTTTGTTTAGTGTAAAATTGTGTTTGTGTGTGTGTGTTTATCATGGCTTTCGCTCATAAATGAACTCGTCTCAAGTAGTCACAAATTCAGCAAATTAATATGCAGTACTCAAACCATGACGAACAGTCAGGAATTTATTATGGTGATCACATTGTCTCTAGTAGTCACAAGTTCAGCAAATCAATATGCAGTACATAAACCATGACGAACAGTCAGGATTTTCTTATGGTGAACATTACAGTACACAAAAAACGTATTTTATTTTTCCAACGCTACAAGCAAATGATGTTTGACTTCATGTTATCGCAACCAAAATGACGCCCAAACAGATTACCCTGGCACGTACTGTTTTTTTTTGTTTGTTTGTTTATGAAAACAAACAAAAATAAAATATTTTTGGGTACAACCCTGACCAAATCTGATGTAGTTATTTGAGAAATTTTGAAGAGTTTGTACAAATTTAGTTTGGATTACACATTTGATAGCCTGCTGGAATCATTGGGACGAATTTGATAAGAGTTTAGGGTCAAGTTGTCCAAGGTGCTCATTTCTAAAGATCACTCATATCTAACTTGTTGGTTAGGCTTGACCAACGTAGGTATGAGAAATCTTGCCTGTAGTGGATTAGTGGCTTTTCTTCCACCAAATATATTGGACACCTATGATGTGTTAAAAATTAGAGTTAATGCCAATAGAACCAAACCAAATTTGACAAACCTATAAGACACAATGCTTTTTTTTTTTCAAATTTAGACGCATGTTCAAAATTTTCAAAACTGGTTTAAAGGTTTGTTCATTTGAAATAACAGCTGTCATATTTGATGATTAACTGGTCTCGTTTACTAGAAACTAACTTTAAAAAGGCCTTCATATTGAGATTCTTCCTGCCATGTTTTTTGCTGAATAATTGTTGATGGATGCAAGACGAATGATGGTGGTTGTATCAGGTTTAACGCCATTTTTTCAGTACAAGATAGGCTATGCAAAGCGGCCAGTATTAATGGTGGTGGAGGAACCCAGGAAAAATGCCTGAAAGAACCACCGACCCACGAGAGGCTACTGGCAATCTTTCTCACATGACCACATTGACCGAACCCAGGACAGGGGCCAGATGGCAGTGATCCGTAACGGTGAGCGCTTTACACCACTCAGAGACACAAAAAGCATGATGGATAATAAACTATACTTGGCCCTGATGGTCAGGCGAGTCAAGTTAAAAAATATTGCAACTGGCCAACTGCAAATATCAACCACTGGACTACTAATCCAATATGCTTTCTGTTTCATAGATGTATTTCAAATGGTGGAGTTGTGCTCCAGAAACAAAAGCTCAATATTCTCACAGAGATAGGGATGCAGACTGATGACAAAACAGGCTATTGTTTATAAATGCAAGACTGGAAACACCATACCCTTCATATAGAATGTTGTGGTAAGCCAAATCTTTAGCATAAATGAATGTTAAAAATGTTTAAAAAAAACAAAAGAAAAGATATTTTGCACAATTAATATTTATTTTCATACAACCACATTTCAAATCCTATTTTTCCAACTTGCAATTCTGAAACTTGGTGGCAAATGTTTCACAAATTTAATAAAAGCCAGACTTTTTAAATACATGAAAGTCAGCAAAAAAAAAAGCAATATTTGATAAATGCCGTCCCATTCCATTGAATTTCACACTATTCTTCCATGTAGAGTGTACACTCAACTCCAAACATTGTAAACCAGATCTGCCATTGCATACTGCACTGTTAAGTCATGGTGCACACTATTTGAAGTTAGATTAACAATATACCTACATGTATGGGTACATACTTTTGTACAAATGTCTAGCAAAATCTACTTGAAAATAAATCCAATTTTTAACAGCAACTACACTCAATAAACAAATTACATTTGGTACACACTCTAAAGGAAAGAAATATGTTTTTCAAACAAATTTTCCAAAGATGCACTTGCACTCAAAAATGAAGGATAATAATTTGTCAAAAGTACTGCATAAATTATCTATTATAGTCATATGATTGTTCATGTAATGAAAAAAATTCTGATCATTTTTTTATATTAATAATTTTATCTTATTTGAAGTACAATATGCAAGAGCAATTCTTAACCTAAGCACGCAGGTTGTATATTTCCAGGTATATGTAATAATTAGTGAACATTGAAAGTGGTTTGCTCATAAACATGCAAGTATTTCTTTTTATTTCAAAGAATAAATGCAGAGACCCTTACAAATATCGATAATTTGATCATTCCACTTGATCATAAGGATGTTATTTACCCTTAAAATTTCTCCCTGTAATATTATGTTAATGAAATATCCCTTCAAGCTATGGTATTTATAAGAATATCAGTTACATCAAAGAATAACAGACCCGGATCTGTCATCACATTGCACATGAAGATCAATGTTAACTTTGCTTACCAGATGACGTTAAAAGGTAGGCTCCATATAAATATTGGCTAGTAAAATTATAGATCAAACTGCTCACAATATGATGACTCATCTGGGTCCAATAGCTTTAAATAAAATATTATGGTATATCAACATTGTGCAGGTGATCTCTTCATCTGTAGAGAAACCACATATTGTATAGCAGACATTTTTAGCTGTTGAGACGTTTTTGTGACCTTTTTGTGACTGACCAATCTCAAGAATGAGATTGCAAAAATAAATGCCAAAAGTTTTGTCTTAAATATTAAACCTTTCTGAGCCTAAATAGCTCAAATTTTAACTATCCAATGAAACAATTGTTCTCATCATAAATGCCAAAATCTAAGTCCAAGAAAATCAGAAGCATGAACTATCTGGCAGTTGCCAATTTTGAACGATTTTAGATGGAAAGTTCTAGGCAAAAAAGAAACCTCCAGAAACATTTCATCTCCATTACATAATGGTAATCACAGTGACTTGATCATTAGCAATCATTACCCTCTACCTAGAAGGAGCCAATTCAAAATCCTGCCCTGACCAGGCTAAGTCAGTGCCTGTGTTAAGCATCTTGTAGAAACACTTGACCACAATTACCTTGACTTAAAATAATCATTCACACATTGATAAGGTGTACATTATCAATCAATCCCTCAAAGAGTTCCAGTACATAATATTTTTCTTGAAAAATCCTAACATAGCTTATATTATACTACATGAGAAGCCATCTAGTTTGCAGTGACTGCACTTTCAAATAGAAAAGCATTCTGCTTTTTTACACTGAAACTATAAAAACATAACTGTGCCAGCTTACAAAAAGTGCAGAGTGAAACCAGCTGGGGTGAAAAACTTGAGTTTGATAACTCTGGAAAATGTTTAGAAATGCTTTTTTTTTCATTTGATTAAGTTTAACACAGCATTATTGTTATTATCATCAGTGTTCAAAATCTGAAATTAAGTTGACTTGGAAATATATTTCAATAACATTTGTTAGAATTTCAAAGATACTTGAACTTGAAATGACAAAAACTGCATCATGATCAAATCATTGCCATGGTAACAATTTAAATTACTGATTAGTATATCCACCAGGATACTTGTTTTAAAGGCTAGATGGTAAGATACTAGAGATAAAGCTACTGTACTGTCCCTGGCATTAATCTAAAATTCTACACAAATATTTTTAAAACCATGAAGAAATTCAAATTTGATGATAACCTGCGTAGCATGAAACTTTTATGGAATTTTTAAAATAAACTTTTCGAAAATCTTTTCTCTTTGTCTACTTGACGAGTGTTTATATTTTAGCTTCAACTTTTTTTTTTAATATAAAAAAAACTTCTAATATCTAGGAAACAAAAATTTGTAGTTTTATAATCATGTAAATAGGTAAAATATATTAAATGATAATTTATAATCAATGAGATCGCTAAAAAGGCTACTCACTGCCATTTACTGAGACTATCAACTAGGAAATAAATGAATGAAACAGCTTTACAACATTTAATAAATGTGTGCATCTAGCATATAAAATGTTAAATATTTCATAAACAACTAAAGTAACATTAAATTATATGCTGTGATCAAAATGTGATGGATGAAGTTGGATGATATTGCACTTATTTTTTAATAAGGCCACAAGATAACATTCAGAACACTTATACCTAGACCTAAACATAAAACAAGTACAATGTGCTTGTACTCAAACACTTTAGGAGCACTTTCTACACACATAATTTTATTAATGTAACTCACAAATTCTCACAGTAATCTGATGCTGATTAAATTTAAATACTTTACTCAACTTTTATTATTGGTCTGCTCATAAACAGCCCCCCCCCCATTTTTTTTTGTGCAACAATTTAGCAGCCTTGGCGTTATTTTTTCATGTGTGATTGTCTTAATACTAGAATCACTGACTTTTTTCCATTACATTCACCCCAGAAGCATCTCCCTGAACAAAAAAAATTGCATGATAGATTCAGCTTTATATTATTCAAGAAATTCAGGTTAACCAATAAATACAAACATTTTCCTCCTCAAACTACTAAGGTTCACACTCCACATATAAACTGGCACATTTTTACATAAAAGCTTATCAAACACTGCCTGACTTAAATAGAACAGAATATCACCCGACATAGCGATACTATTTCTTGCTTTAAACAGTAACTATCTTGGGTGCATTCCCAAAAAAAACACCAAATGCCTTAAAACCTTCATTTCACGTCAGACCACAATGTGTGATTTGGGGGTAAATCATCTTTTATTTCTCTGCAATTTAGTTAGTACCCCATTAATAAAGAACTTTACACAAACTTTATTTCATAATTAAAATTCTGTGCCAAAAAGTTTGCTCCAAAAAATGAAATAATTCATAGACGTTACTCTAGTTATCACTTTGGAGATGTGTTCTGTGGAGAACACTACCAGGTGACCTACAGGTAATTGCCAGATGTCAAAACAAAATATTTAAAAATGCCATTAAATATAAATTATATGAATATATGTGGTTACAAGATCATTAAATCACATAATGGCAGGCAATGACATGAGACAATGCAAGGCAATGTTTTTTTTTTTGTGCAAAACTGTAATACAAGAATCTCTATACTCACAGCATAGAACTTTATCCAAAGCCATATATACAAGATTTCCTACTTACTGTGGATACAGAAGATGCCAAGAAATGTATTTTTATATAAAGGTAGATGTACAAGCACAAATTCAAATTTTTATGACCAGAACCAGTTAGCTTTTAAGACCAAAATCCACTTGGTTTTTCATCTGAATGAATGACAGGATTCTGTTGATGTGTGAAATAATGAAAGCACTTTTGTGACTTGAACAAGCTGTTCTGACATTTTGACATGTGACACTCATGGTTACTTAAATACATCTAAATAAAGATTTTTCTCTTTAAAAGTATAGTAAATAAAGACGACTTATAATACTGTTTTGTTGGGATCCATCAGAAAATTATCACAGGGCAAGGTCACATCCATGGCTATTAAACTAGGCCTTTCCTTTTAAACAACAACGAAAATCATTTAAACAAACAGCATCAATCACAAGATGAGAAGTATATAAATGTGACATTTTCCAAATCTGCCTGATCTAGGAGTAATTTACTTTAAAATCTATCTTTCTGATTAGCCTACTGTTGGCCCTTACCTGTGTTGTGCATATAAAGTTTTTTTTCCATGCAGGTCTCTGAAATATTTTTGGGTGTTCAACTCTCCAACAAACCTACCATAGTATTTGCCAACTGTAAATACTGTTCAGGTAAATGTCATGTTTAACTAAATGCACAACCACAGGCTCTTTTGTGACCATGTATATGATAATTTTATGAAATTCAGCAGCTAAAATGTATTTCCAACTTTTAAGTGTTGTGGTTGTTTTAAATTTGTTATTTTTCAAAGGATCCAATGTGAGACTAAATAGGTTTCAGTCTTCAAAAAAAAAGGTTTTGGTTAACTGGAATAAAAACAACCTCAAACTTTATTAAAGAAGAAAAATTCAGGACCAATAAACTTTGTGATCTTGAGTGATTTCTGTATACTTCAATGAACCAGAATTCAGGAGAGATAATGATGCAGAAGCCCTGGCTACATAGCAGCCATTCCCAGCAATCTCAAAAGATCTAAATTTTCTTCCAAGGCTTTGTCTTGTAAACTGGATTTGGAATCACATTAAAAACTAGATAGATGCACCAAACACACAATACAAGTCATCATATAGCAATGAATCAGAAATATAATATCATCTTTAAAATAAATATAAATTACCAAAGAGGTGGGGTAAACACCTCAAATTGTTCTTCCAATCCTATTATGAATAATCTGGTCTCGTTGCACTAAATGGAATGTTAATAGATCAATGGGAATCAAACAAAATCCTGGAAATCTTTGCAGGAAATAGCACAAATATCTACAATTTTAACAAAGGCAGGGGGGCAAAGAAATTTAGGAAAAGTTTTTAAAGTTTCTTTTCTGGGATTATAGCAGTAACGTACATGTACATCAATACTTATGTATAACAAAACCTTGCAAACTGTTGTCATGCCAGCGCTGTCAGGCCATAATCCAATGTCACAAAAGCATGAAAAGTACCCACTTTGACAAAGTTTTGCCAATAATGAGCACAACCCTTCAGTGTTAGAGAAACCGAGCTAAAAGCAAAACTTTATGCTGGCACCTATGCCAACAGTCAAAACGCGATACCCATGTTACACCTTTGATTCACCGACCAAAAAATTACCCCTGGTTTCTTTTTGTATGTTTGCCATTTCAATTTTCCATTCCTAAATGAAAGTAAACTAATGAGGCTTTATCCAATGAAGCACTCCTGTTTTTATGCATGACATACTTTCACAGTATTTAATCATAAATTCCATCTTACCCACCCCCATGTGGTACCCTCTTCTTTAAAAAAGTATATTTGCATAGTAGCAAATCTCTAATCCCTCTGACACAAACTCTCCCTCCCCATACTGTGCTCTCTATTCTTTAACAAAACTGTATACTCGCACTGCAACTTATAAAATTCCATCCTACCCAACAACCCTCCCATGCAGTGCTCTCTTTTTTTGTTATATCAAAATTGTATAATTATACAGCAGTTTAATACCTCTAATCCCTTCTACCCAACCACCCCTCGCAGTGCTCAATATTCTTTAAACAAAACTATACAACTACACAACAATTTCTAAGCCCCACCACACCCCCACTGCCCATTTCAAACAAACTAACGATATATGAATAGGCATATACATACATATGGCCTATCGCAGTATATATTTACTGTCAAAAAGATTTTAAAACACTTGGCATTTAAATATTAATGTTGTAAAACAGGGTCTCTGCATAATATGAAGTAAAAATAAACAATAACATTTATGTCTGCTTGTTTGTATGGCCAACAAGCAGAATGACTTGAGATGTTACACAATGTTTAACAAGTATCTTGTACAAAATATAAATTAAGAATCTGAAGGTACTTCTTGAGGGCACACAAATACCAAGGGGGTGGCAAAAACTAATTATGTATCATCACTTACACATCAAAGTGCATATCCTTAAAGTTTTGATTGTATTCTTTTTGAAAATAAAATCATACTGTAAATGATCACAAGAGGATTGGATGAAGTTTACCCATTTTATAATGAGCCTTTCAAGTGTAACATGCTTAATTTAATTTTGGCCAAAAACTGAGCTTGCACGCCTAATTCTTAACTGTATACTTTTAGCTGTTTTGCATGCATACATTTCATACATACCTACAGGCATACATGATTTTATGAATGCAAAACAGTCACATTGTGACTGTCCCCATCCCCCAATTTGTATTATCTGCATCACATATTCCTGATTTATACATTATCATTTTAACTGCATTTTTAAGACAAATATCATATACTGAGCTAGATACTGCATAATATCAACACACATCTTGCAAGATTGCATTAATAGACTTGTTGGCACTTGGCAAAAAAAATTACTAGAAAATATCCTTCAAAAATCAAACTGTAGGATTTGCCTATATCAGCAATTTACAAATAGCACCAAAAAGAGTTAAGCAGGAGATTCTCATCACATACCCTGTCATTAAAAGAATTAAAATGTAGACACACATACTAAAGTGATCAATGCCAAGGCAGCAATACTCTCCCAATAAAAATTACAAATATTAACAAGGTGCTTAGTTGTAAACATTAATCCCCTTGCCAACAGAAGCACATTTGTTTTAGTCTGAAAGTTTTATAGCACAGCAACACAAAATAAGTCATGAAAAAAACACATTCCCTATACCTTCCCTATAAGCACACTGCTGCTGCAAATCTGGGCTTAACTGATTGTAGGATTTCAGCCTGTACTCCTTTAAATCCGATTCCTACATGCTGACCACTAAGCCACAGTGGCTCCTCTAATATCTGATGTAGCTGACAATATAAAGACTTGTACAAAGGAAAATGCCAGCAGTTCAAGCCTGATAATTAGGTCAAAGACATTTTGGCATGGTCAAGATGCTTTCACTGAAATGCATTTGCATACCAATTTTCATAAATATAGGAAAACATGGTTCAAAACATTGATGGCATAGTCTGCAGACAATTGAAAATACAAAAGTCATTCAAGAATGAAAATTACATTAAATTGACCTAGTTTTGGGATGGCCGAATCACCCACATTAATATGCATCCAAACGCCAAGTTTCACAAAATTGTAAAGACGTTAAGGGTACAAAAAAATGGACTGGTGACAAAACTTGCTGACACAAAAATTGGGTTATAATTACTCAGTTTTGAAATGGTTTGATTACTCTTGATATGATGCCACATTACAATATTCATAAATGTAAGTTCGGTCTGATGCTTTAAAGTATAGCAACTTTGGTTATTTGGTGTCATGGCAATTGGACTAAAATGCATTGCCCAAGGACACACCAAGGGAGCCGACCAATGCCACTCTGGCAGAAGGACTCAAACCTATACCTTTTTGGTTACAAGTCCAGCACATTAACCACTAAGCCACTGCTGCTCCCCACAGGTGTAGGTGCAATTAGGTTCTAAGATATCAAGGATCAAACAAGGCCACAAGTAAAAATATATTACATAATATTTTATCACACTGACCTTTTAGCTGTAGAGTTACACTTGTTAAGATACATAAACATACTGGTCTTAATTATATTTTTGTTGAATTAATTTTGGTATTGGACCTTTGTCTTTATGTGTCTGCATGAAAGTAATATGATCCAAGATGTCGTAGTAAACGAAACAATGAAAAGTTCAGGTCATTAGAGCATGCATATTTTATAAGTGTCCTAGTTTTAGCCTGGTCAAGTTACATCAGTTCAGATGCATACAATTTTAATATGTATAAGAGTCAAAGATAATGAATGTATGCAATGAACAAATGAAAGAAAATGCTTCAATCAAGCATGCAGATTAGATCAAAGTGATTGAGTTTGAGAATGGATGAGATGCATTCATATATTAATTTTCAGAAGTGTTGGTGAAGTTGTTCTGGGGTTTAACGCCATACATGGCGGCCAGTATTAATGGTGGAGGACGAAACCGGGGAAATCCTTGGAAAGAACCACCGACCCACGAGAAGCTACTGGCAAGCTTTCTCACATATCCACATTCGATGAATCTTAGACTCATACCCACGCAGACAGGTGAGATGGCAGTGATCCGTTAACGGAGAGCGCTTTAGACCACTCGGGCATCTTGTTTGGTGAAGTAAGATATGGGATACTGAGTGTGTAACAAAATATAATGAACATGATGTATGAATGAACAAACACAACTGAATTGAAAAAACACGTTATATTCCTTCCAACTTTGTTGGCAAGAGGATTAAAAATAAAAATGAAAAGGATATGTACTGGAATGGGAAGTGTTTTCATTAGCAGTAATAACATTCCCTTACTTCAAAATAAAATATTTTTCCTAGATTTTAAAATGAAATTCACAAGCTATAAAAATAAAAATCTTTCATATCTTTCAAATATAAAATAGATATGTACATGTACATATATAAATATATATCTATATATATAGATAGAAGATTTTGGCTGATTATGTTAATTAAGTTGTACAAAATACTGTTGTGCAAGGAATTAAAATCTCATCTGGACATAATCTGAAAACTACTACTTATGTAAAGTAATGTGATTATAATGACACTGAGATTTTGAATCAATTTAATTGCAAATGAAGGTTGATCTTTCTAAGCTATTAGAAGGAACAAAGAATTTGAGATCAACATTAAACCAAATTATATAAAATAGAAAATATAAAGCCAATTATCTATGTACATGTACATTTTAATGTCACCTTACTAAATTTTACTAAACCTTTTAGAAAACAAATGGTAGATCTGTTTAATTTTAATCTTTAAAAAATACTGAATTCACAAGTACTTGTGAACCAGTGCACTGAAAAGTGTAATGTACACATCTTCATAAACATACTAGTAACTTTCCCAAGTTCTTACCTAACCTCCTGTAAACGATACCAATTTTTGTTTACCAATTTCTCCTTGGAATAATTTTGTAAATTATGGCAAAAACAAATACATAAATTACATGAGCAATTAGCAATAATAATAATAATAATAATGAAGATTCACATGTTATTTCCACCAAGTTCCTACTCAAACGACTCTTCACTAAGATGACATGTTTTCCAAACTGCAATAATCATATGAAAGACAATGCAAATATGGAATATTCTCTTGGCAATTTCAAGAATTGCAAACCAATGTCTTCTTGGCAATGCCAAGAACCAAAAGCCACTGTCAATGAAAGACTAGGTAGTATATGACTGTGATATATGAAAAAGCTCCGAGATAGCATTACTGCTATACCTTGATGAATTGTCAAATGTCAAATTGTTATTTCATGAAGGAATCAACTCAATGTAGCATTTTAGTGCCCAAGTTCAACAGTATCACACTTCACTATGACATTTTCCTTCCCTGCTGAAATAATGTTCTACAACAACAATCTTTTTTAAAATTATTTTTACTGGACCCAGACTGACCTTCCTAACTACACTTCAGATGTAAATAACTTCCTAACAGATGGGAATGATAGCATGTGGTTATGCTCTGTGTCTAGCCTATCTACAGATATATTATTGGCAACTTTTCTGCCTACTAAGACTCTCATCTGTTTAGGAAATAAATACACACAGGTTCAAAGTCTATGAACTAAAGTATCTATAAAACTAAATTTTAAATTTTGCATTTTATCTTATGATGAAGTACATCAAAACAGATTCTGTTTCTCTAAAACTAGGAACCAAAATGTTAAAAAAGAACTGTGATGCAGATCCTTATAGAAAAAAATATGGTGGTTGGATATTTAAATAGTGTAGTTACTGGCGATGTGCTACATATTGCACACCATTCATATGCCAAACATGATGTAACATCTTCACAATTTACTGGAAAACCAAAACTGTTTTGCTTAAAAAAGTATTTGAAACAGGAAACCTCAACTATATTATTTGATACAATATCATTTTTTTAATATAATAAACTAATCAAAAGAGGCAATTACATATAAAAAAATACATGAAACCAATTTCAAGACAAATCCTAAATAAATTAAAGATTATGGCATATCTGTCCTTGGACTAGTGAATTTATACTCATTTAACTACAAACACCATAGACTTGTATTGGCCATTGCAGATGCACAGTATCATACACTTTACATTAAATATTTCAACATTTTCCAATTAGAGAATTAAATTATCTCTGCTCGTGAAGATTTAGACAAGGATGGGGTTTTCCTAATACGAATAGGATAGTAGAAAAAATGTCAAAGCTAATGGTTTTAAATTATGCATATAGAAATCTTTCTATGATTTAATAAAAGGTTATGTAATTCCTCTAATTTGATGAAGTTCTAGTGTTTTCTTTATCAGAATAAAGATTTTCTCAGGTGAATGCAAGATTATAGCTGCATTTTATTTCCAGATTACAGCTGAAAGTTCTAAACATTTTCCATTTCCAGCCAAGCACTAAAGAAAGATCTGAAAATCTTAATTTGTGGAAAACGCAATTCGATTAATGACTCTGGAGAAAGATTTGATCTTGATCTACTTCCGATTTCAAGACAAGGAGTGTAGCTCAACAGTCACATTAATGCAATGCCTGATCTCGTCTATGATGTTTGTGGTTTGATTAATGCTATATAAAAGTAAATACGCATTCTAGTCAAAATTACTTTGAACCGATATCCAGGCAAAAACACTATTAACATGACCACCTTCTCTTTCAATACTGTACATACACACATATATATAAATTACACTTAGTAATTACTGTTTTTAAAAGCTACTGCAATGTAAGACTGCAACATTTAGGAAAAGTTCTAAATGCATGTATGGTTTACAAGAACCAAAACAATGCCATTTACTGTAAATGATTTGACACAACCTTTCCTACTATCTACCTGTTAGACTTACTGAACAGCTGACAGATATTGTAGTGCACATGCTGCACGTCTTCAACCTCATTATATAACAGGGTTCAGATTTCAAGACAAATCTTTGTTGAACATATTGGAAAATTTCAATAAAATATCCTTCAGATAGATTTCAATCTGGTCTTGTATGTTCTTTATAAAAAAAACCCCAAAAAACTGACAATGTAAGCAGGTGAAATGCTTGTAAAAGTCCAAAGGATTATAAAATAGGATTAACAATTACTAAAAAAAAAATATGGATTGGCTTACAAATTTGAAATAAGGTTTCTTCAAAATAAAAATAAAGTGTCAACTAAAATGTCCTTTTTCATCAAACCACAAAACTGGTGCCCTAGAAAATTTATCAATTAACAGTAAATACTAATTATATTTATAAGGTCACAACATTTAATGAAAGTGTGTGTGTGTGTGTATATATATATATATATATATATATATATATATATATATATATATATATATATATATATATATATATATATATACACACATCCATACATACATACACACACAGAGGTGGCACTTAACTTGGGAATCTTTCATCAGAAAGTATTGATAAGTACAAATGTGGCTTCACTGCATGCCACAAAGCATGATGTACAAAATTTTACAAAACATGATATTAAATATACCCATATTTGTCCATCTGAAGCAGGAACTGTTGTCAAAGAAGTTAAAAAGAAAAATAAATAAAGGAAAAATGTTGTGGCTTATTTACTTACAACATGTTAGAAAATAGGACGGCATATAATCTATTAAAACTACAAATATGAACACAAAAAATTCTAAGTCTGGCTCAGTAAATTGTGGGTAAAATCTAATGAACCAGTCATCAACAATATTATTCTGTATCAACATCAATTGATTTGAGCTGAGAGCAGTGCTAAATTTTCACACCATCACATTTATAAGCTCTTCTTAATGATGCACATTTCCAAAATATGAAAATATAAGTTATAACAGACATATTAATGGAAAGCAGTACAAATTTATATTAACCACTTTCCATATAATTACTTCAGGCACTCATTTTGTCCCTGCCTATATGTTCACTAAAACAATCGTGTGCAGGTACAAGTTTAATTAAAAACATGGGGCAAGTACCTGTGTACATCTGTAATTAAAAAAAAAAATACACATTCGTCAGCATACATCTTTCTTTAGTTTATATACCATATTATCTGCATTATGACAAAAAGATAAATAACCAGGAAAATGCACTATATCTGTAAGTTTAAAATATACTGTGCATATTGACATGTGCATAAACCCTCATAAATGTAGCAATAACAATAAAATTCTTTAAATATTTTTGTTACATGAACTTCTTGCTCTGTATAATTTACTATTTATAGCCAGAAAATATAGAGATTAATGACTGGCTGAACAATTGTTTTTATTCTTAATTGATGAGTGGGACCAACTGTACTTTAAGGTCTGAAATAATTATTTATTTATGGGACACGTGATGATTCCAGGTAGAGTTTAACTTTGACAAGTTTCTCTTTATCCCATATGGAGTCTCCCTGATTGTGAGAACCAAGAGAAAATCTGTAAAGTACTAGACAGTTTTTGACAAATGCTATATGGCTCATATAGCCCCACCCCATCATTTTCCAAGGACTTCAATAAAATTTTCAAAAAGTATTTTTCCTAAACTGAAGACTCCGCATGTCACTTTGTTCATCATGGGATGAATACATGCACAAGAAAAAAAAAGGGTGGAAAAAAATTTATTAAGTGTGCTACTAGAGCATGCATCAACTGAAACACTCAATTGTATTCCATTTTATGTATTTATCTACTGTCCATGAAAATCACACAAATATCAATTCTGAATGTCAAACTTTGTTTATTTTATTCTGTTATATTGTTTTCCCTAAGATAAATTCTACAAGTTTTGGGAAAATTTCAAGGCAAATTTTCACAAAAATCAACTTTCCAAAGATAAGTCCAATCAAAAAAAAAAATCCATAAATTTTCATGGATAAATCATTTTTTTTCTCCAAAATTCAAGGTGTTTTTCAAGGCAACAAGTATTTTTTCAAAGTTGTACAAACCATGTTATAAATAACACTGACTCTGGATGGGACCCTCAGTGATATAATCTCAAATTGTTCACAGATAGGATCTGAGACTGATTATCATCCGAGTTAACCTGCCTGTATATTTGCCAGATATCATTTGTCACTAGCCGTTCATTTAAAGTATCAAAGTTAATGATATTGACATGTTCTTATGTTCAAAAAAAATGAAAATATATACGATGGACTACTAAGCATATGACCGATCATTCAAGAGAAACCTTAATATATATGACTGCCTCCAATAACAAAGGTTGTCTGTACTGGTGTCCATATCTGCAAAGGTCTTATTGACACTCTTTACAAAAGTACAAAATGCATTGCCATTTTTTTAAAGGATGTGTACATATTGCCATTTTATATAAATCTCACTTTTTAATGTAACGTACAGCAAGTAATCTTAAATCCATCATAAATTTATTGATAATTTACAAATTTATTACAAATCAATGGATACATGTCAAGGAAACCAACACAACATATTTGAAAACAAACATTAAATGATCCATCCCTGAGAAGTAAATTGAGTACAATAGAAACACACTGCCAATCCTACATCTTTTTTTGGTTCTAATTTCTTCAATGAGGGTCCCACATAACTAATTATATCATAAATGTGTGGTGAAATTGCTGGGGATAAAGCAGCCCTTGGCCAGACCTATGCACTACAGTCAATAGAATGTACAATCAATAAAATTATTGACAAATGCAAAACTTGGACAAGTAAATGAGTAGATTCTTCTAATATCTCACCGACTTGTTTAGGTTTTGACATCTTATTTTAGGAAATACTTCATACTTAAGTTTGATAATTGGAACTGATTGAAAAAATAAAATTCATAAAATAAACTTTTGCAGGGGAAAATACAAAGTTCTACATAGGGACAAAGTTTTTCAATACCGTTACAGGAAACAATATTGTTTAAAAATATGACTGCAATACAGTGCAAATTAGTGACCCCTTTTCTTTAGTCAAGGGTATAATACTGATGTACATGCCATCCAATATCAAGTGACAAAAAAAAAAAAAACTAGCAATATTTATTGGATTTCATTGCTGCTACCAAATCAATCTAGGTCAGTTGCCTATAATGGCTACAGGATGTACTTCTATTATCCATGCATTAAAAACAATGACTAGAAAGCTACACATTTATGAGAAAGCTGCCTGTATTCACATCAGGGCAAAACTAACCATTAGTTCATGTGTATCTACCTACATACACGGTGAAGATTTAATTTTTGAATTGACTTGCTTACCCAATTGAAAATAATGCTATGATTTTGAAGTCTGTTAACTCCACTGTAGCAAACGTATTGTGCATCTAGAATCAATGTAATACAGTCTAACCCCTGGATTCATTCTAGCATAAAAAGAATCTCCAAATGAAAATTACAACTTCATTTGAAAACATCAGATGCAAGTAAAAGACAATTGCTGTAAAGATATGGAAAATAAAAATATGCTAAAATGGGGTTTCATTTTATTTTAACATTATTAAGAATAGTAAGAATCATGCAGAAACTACATGTTCTTCAACAATATGAAATACAGTTACATACATTTTTAACTTGCAGCTAAAATTTATTTGACAAAAGAGCATCATGGTTCTCATTTAAAATGAAACACCCATTTTATCTAGCCTATCTTTGTTTTAGCTAGAAAAGACAAAAGTGATGGTTATGTTCAGCTTCCAACAAGGCAGAATCAACGAAAATTACTTTTTCTTCAAACAGAAGTACAATTCTTTCTAGCTGATGGATCGTCTTAAATTTCTGGAAATGAGTAATTTTTTTTGTTACACCTCTGTATTTTGAATGATCACAAATAATCAAGTCTTTTTTTTCATCATATTTGCTTATCTACTCAACTGTTATGACTTGGTGCTCTTGGAGGCTTTACCTTTATTTTGTATATATGCAAAGCAGGAAAGATATGGTCCAGGTACAATGATACAAAATATTGTCTCCTCCAGTGCACTGCCTTACCTTGGTACCATGAACATTTCATCTGAACAGCCCTGATACAAACCTAAGAGGCAGCTAACAATTTCATGTGGAATTTCACCGATGAAAAAAATTCCCATGAAATGGCTTTAGATTAAATTTAGACTGATGTTCTTGATGTAATGCGGAAAATACTACCACAATGTAACTTTTTCACTTTAAATAGCACCTTACTCTTGACATCTACTGACAGCAATTAAAAACTTGACCTGGTCTATGGCTGACTGGTTGCTTGCCGATACAAAAAAATCATCAGCTTGCTGCACAGTGTGATGTCACTGAATGCTGTCTGACATGTCTATCCATTACATGCCTGGCACTGCTGCCAATACAGAAAATAGAGAAACTGGTTCTACCCACTGAAACCGTTTGGACCTGTTAAACATAGCAAAATGTGGTTGTTGTCAATTAATGCTCTTCTCCACCTCCTACCTAGTTCCCCCACCAGTCTGGGGCATTGGACATGCTACCACCCTGCTGATAGGCACCACCATACGAGCCCCCATAGCTGCTGTAGGCCTGCTGGAAGGTATTTATGCCTTGTTGAGGATTTCCAAAATTACTGAAATTAGGCTTGGGTTTATTCTGCTGACGGTAGTCACGGCCACCAAATCCACCAGATCCAAATCTATGTAAAAAAAAAAGAAAAGAAAAAGAAAGAATGCACCAGTATTAAACGTTTTGTTTTTTTACGAAAAAGGATTCTGGGCAATTCTAAATCTTGCACAAGAAATAATGGACATGGCA
The DNA here is from genome assembly GCA_016746295.1 of Potamilus streckersoni. Taxonomy (NCBI): domain Eukaryota; kingdom Metazoa; phylum Mollusca; class Bivalvia; order Unionida; family Unionidae; genus Potamilus; species Potamilus streckersoni. The sequence continues at coordinate 2,346,226 of JAEAOA010001978.1, forward strand.
TGAAAGGACTCGTCACAAAAATTAAATGCTATCAATGCTGAGGCTGTCAAATGAAACGACTTCAATGCTAGAAAATTATAACAATGTCTATCAAGGCTATATTAAAAATGAGACAGAAAATGATGTCTGGATATTTGCAAAATCTATGTTAATGCCATATTTTTACCAGAAAATGTCTAACCATCTGCAAGTGGAGGCAAGAATAAACTTGTGGTAAATTGTTTAATATCTACAGCACACAAGGTAAAAGCAATTCTCATGTCAGAGAGACCTATTAGTTATAATGTAAAACAGAAATAATGAGACATTTGTTTGGTCTCCATAACAATCACAAGGTAAGGGTTGTGGCAAACCTATACACATTTGTGATGTCTCCCTAAAAAAAGAGTTGGGTAATGGGGAAAAGATCAAGAACTAGGAAAAATTTTCCAATTTATGAAACCAAAGATCTGTAAACAGGATCCAGCAATTTCAGAATTTATTGCTTCTTAATTGCACCTTTCTATCAGTATTCATATCTCCCGCCACAAGAAATATTCAGTGACACATGATATCCAATAAAGGTAATTGTGTCTCTACCTGCTTTTATTCATAAGAATCTGAATGTTCCATTTTTTCTTCTGTGGTGATTATTAACACTTTGTAAGAGGGATTTTTCCCTTTCTCTTCAACATGCACTGCTTGCTGAATATCATTTTCAAAAAGTCTATAATCAAATTAGACCATGTTGACACTATGCATGAAAACTAAATGTGCAGTTTAAAGTGTCTGAGGTATAAAGTTAGTCTGGTTCTCTAACTCTACTAATTCTAATAATAAGTTCTGTACTATGCCTTTCACCATAGAGAAGAAGACTGGTCAGAGGACAAGGATCTGGCTCCAAGTCTCTCTTCATGGAACTTGATTTGTCTAGTAATCCAGACCCACCAACTCGGAAAACATGTGTACCCAAACAAACTTAAGATGACTGCTTTCCTTAAACCTTAAAGGTTGCATTCCTGCTTTGGTACTGGTATCTTCCATCAAATAAGAAGTATAATTGATCTCTTGGGTTCTGACAACTTTCTTGACCTGGAAATTATCATGATTTCTCATAGAATTGGAGGTGGCCTAAAGGAAAAGAGACTACAACCCCCTTCTTCCTGCCACTATGGGCTTGACTAGGGTAGTTGCTAGCACAGGTTTAGGAATCTCTAGAGTGCAAGCAGTGTTTTGACTGGCAATCTGTACAGAGTTAACCCAAGCAGGACAATATCTTGGCAGTCATGTATGTGGTGAACATTTTTGGCAATTGAAACACTGCATAGGATTAGGAATGAAAAGATCGACAGGGATATTAAAAGCCCAACTCTGATTATTTTAGGCAGAGTTGTGCAGTTGAATGTCAATTCATTTAACTTGCTAGACATTCCTAGTACAACTGCTCAGGTGGCCTAGTGGTCAGAGCGTCCACCTCAGATGCGGTAGGTTATGGGTTCTGATCCATGGTCGAGTCATATTAAAAGACTTACATAATGGTACTAACAGCTGCCTCGCTTGACGCTCAGCATTAAGAGGTTAGTATTAGGACTGGTCAGCCTGGTGTCAGGATAATGTGACTGGTTGGGACATCATGCTACATGTCTGCAGCATGATGTCCCAGTGCTTGAGAATCACTATAAACTGCCACACTGCAGACATTATAGCGATATGGTAGTGTTGCAAGAAATGTTAATATTAAGAATTTTGATAGCATGATTACCTTGCGAGTCAGAGTTTGAATTTCAGATAATTTCGCAAGTTTAAAGTTGTTCTCACTGTCTGCCTCTTTTATAAAATGCTGCCAACTCATTAGGTAAAAACATTTTCAAATGAGATATCTGTCAGTGGTGCTACTTACCTTCGCATACCAGACCCACGGGTGCGTGCCGAACTTGGGGGTCTAGACTCGTAACTCATGGACTCGAGCCATGATGGAACCTCTTGGTGTGCTTCAACCAGCAGATCACATAGCTCCCGTACAATGTTCTTGTTCTTCTCGTTGAAAAACGATGTAGCAAGTCCTACAGCAACATGTTTAATATGGTTAAGATGTCAAGGTTAAATGCAGTGTCAATGTATGCATCATCGATATGTACAGCCCAATACTGTAGTTTTGTTTTCTATGCATTGATAAAATTTATCTGCATTATTGCGTCATAATACAGACTTTAAGTAGAAGAAAAAATTAACCAGATGATATACAAGATCAGCTGGCACAGAAATCCAAGTCAGAAGGATAACTTCTAAATAAAATTTATTCTAACACGATCCATTTTATCTAATGAAAATATCCATTTCAAGGTTTTTGTCCGTTCACAAAAGTCTCATGGCAAATCAGCATCATTTCATCTAATAATGAAAGGCCGCAATCCAAAATGTTATCAAAGTTAAATTCTAGCAACAGTTTTTAAGATCAAGCAGTCTAATTTCTTATATAATTGCAAACAATGTACATGTTTGATAAAGCAACATCATTCATATCTATTTGAAAAGCATTTCTTGCAGAACTGGTAAATAATTCCGTTTAGGAGTCTTCAATTGGAGGTTCTCAAGAATTTATTCTACAATTTCAAATTATTTTTTTAACCCATTAGCATCTAATTAATTATAGGATGATATGTTGTATTTGGTCCAATTCTCTTGAGTGTTAATTTAAAAATTTTGTCTTGTTAGTAATAGTGGACAGAAGTAATTGGTAATATCCTGAATGCCCCTCATGCCAGGATTTCTTTGCTAAAAAAATTTATCAAAATCTGTCATTGGAGTAATTCTGACATACTGAATTTCCAAGAATTCAAGACCAAGTACTGAAGAAATCTCTAATATTCTGGAGTGACAAGATTATCAAATTAGTCCCTAGGACTGTCATACTTGACAAGATTGACACAATTTTTATTTAAGATAAACTAGACTAGAAATCATGTGGTGAAAACCAGATGCCAATATGACCAAAACCAAGTACACCACTCCCTCGATAACTCGCGGACATTGGGGTCCAAACACATCGACCGCGATATAAGCGAGGGCACGAGTTATCGAGGGACCTATAACAAACAACAAATATAACAATGGGATCGACGTATAGAGAAAAGGGGGGGTGGGGTGGCTTGTCATGTTGAATACTCAATAAGCGTGCTAAGATTAACAGTGGATAAATATCTTTTCATATTGGTGTACTTTGTTTAGATTTTTTCTCACAGAGTAACAATAATTTCAGGATAACTTACAGTATATTGAGGAAATCATCTAAACATTCTTCCTCCTGGTTTCCGTTTGCATGTACTTCACACATTGTGTATTACGTCACTTATTTTTGTGGTGAATGGTATACATTCTAATTTTCTTGTTTGATCTAAAGTAGAGGGTTTCTTTTTTCAAATACAAAAGATTGACACATTTCGAAAAAACAATGTCGATCGAACGATGTGTAGATTTTTATTGCAGTAGAAGTAAAATTGAAGAAAAAAAAATCACAAGGTTTAACCATTACCAACATGAATTTAATGGGTCTAAAAATTTAAAACGACTTAAATTAGAACACGATAACACTTGCGGTTTGTGACACGTTTGAGAAATATCACTTCACATTTTAAAATACAGGAAATACCATATTTTCCGCCCTATAAGTCGCTCCTGCATATAAGGCGCTCCTCCGCACTTACCATAATCACGTCTTTGATACCACCGGCCATTGCATGCGACTTGGTAATTTCCAACTTTGTGTAAGAAATATTATACAATTGTTTAAGAGTTATATAAAAGTCAGTATTACAATAGACTTTGACTTTGCCTTGAGTCGTATTTGAATTGTTGAAAGTCCATGACCTGCAGCACGCTGTTCCACAATCCATTTTTGTAGATTCTCCTCGAGAACAGGCCAACTTGCTTTGCCACTACGATTTCCCTTCTTGGTTTTTTTTTTTGTTGACCTTAACTCGTCTTCTTTTTTACGCCAGTTACGCACAATCTTCTCGCTTACGTTGAATTTTCTTTCTGCTGCACGATTTCCGTTTTCTTTCGCAAATGCTACACCATTTAACTTAAATTCTGCATCATATTTTTTTCTAGTTGTTGGTGCCATGATAAATGGCACAAATTTAATTTAAAACAAAACTTATTGACTGATGCTAAGATAACAATTTTAAATCATACGTTATTGTGAAACTATTTTATTAATGCTCCATTGTATTTATATATCGGTCATTTCCACAACCCAAGCGAACTTCAAAGGCACTTTATAGGATACAGTGATTTTAATACATTAACGAAGATATAGGGAGTTCACCTAACAATAGAAACTGTTCACAAGCCTTCGAGTTATTTTGTTTTTATTAATTACAGTTACTTTGAAGTTCTCTCCATGAAGCCAGTCTTGGCTTAATCCAGAGTTTAAAACTAGAGCAATCATCAGAGGAAATATGCCTATGTTTTTTTTTTAATAACAAGCCATTTCGAGACCAACCGAAAAAATGGTTGTGTTTTTATAAACTACTATTAAAGTAAATTATGAAGCGCTAACAGAGGTCCCAAAAATGATTTACAGTGACATAATTCATTGTTTAAAAAAACAAAATAATCCCAGTTCTGCATTCTGTATTTATTTGAGTACATCAAAAGAACATGACCCAATAGCTGTGAGGCAAGTTCAAAGGACTTTGACTAGCAGCTTGGGTGGGAAAATGTGCTGAAATTTACAACTGAATTTAGGGACAGAAAGATTCTAAGATGTACATGCTGAATAATAAAGGAAATACAATGGTAATCGTTGTTTCAATATTTTTTTTTATTTATTAATAACAACAAATTTTAACACATATATAACTAAATATTATTTGACTATTTAATTTGATAATCTGATAGTCTAATACTTATGTGTACCGTATGTAAGTTTCCAGCAATTGGCTTGCCCGTATACCGGCAGATGCATTTCGCTAAAGCACAGCATCACTGCGCATCAGTTACAGTTAAAAAAATTTATCGTATAAGTCGCTCCTGCATATAAGTCGCACACGTCATTTTTAAGAAAAAAAAAAACAAAACAAAAAAAGTAGCAACTTATACCCCGGAAAATACGGTAATCACCATTTTCGATGATAAAAACGAACTATGTATCATGGTAAAATTTGCCAATTTACAATTTCTTATCACGATTTTTTTCATTTTTAACACATTTTAAAATATATTTTCCTTGGAAAAAAAATCGGGAGCTATACAGGACACCACGTTATAAGTGGGTTCGCGAGTTATCGAGGTAATGGTGTAATAGTAAATATAGGAGTTTCAAATTCATTGTGGCTGCCATATTATCATTGGATTTATGCAGGGAAGAAGTTTCAATTAGGACCAATCAGATATTGTAAGACATCTGCCATTGAAAACCCATGTTGAAATGACCATTAATTCTGGAGAGGCTACAAAATTTTCAAGATCGTCATCATCATGGCCACACTGGATGTCATATTGGATTTATTTTCATTAGTACCAACTAAGTGACACAAGAAATCTTCTGGTAAAAACCCTTGTTATGACGTTCCATTTAAGGGAAACAGTTTTAAGATGGCTGCCCTATGAGACATATTGAAGATATGATAGTACTATTATCATTAAAAATCGACAAAAGACCATATTGCCTTAACCCTAGTGATAAAAAGATTAATAAGCTGGCCATAGAGGCCATGTTGGTTCTCTGGGCAGCACCATTTTTTAAAATTATTTAGGACCAACTACAAATTAAAAAAATCTTCTGGTGAAAACCTCATCCAAACATGACTTTCCTTTTGACAAGGATATCATAACTGACTTTACAATCATAAGATAGGTCCTAATCAAAGTGAAAACAGGTGAATGCTCTCCTTTTCCACTTAAAAGATCACCACCATCTCTGCAGTAGGAAAAGATGCTTACAGTTAAGTGGTATTCAGTGGCACGCTGCCAGATTTCCAAAAAGGTTATTTTCTAATCAATCATTACCTGAAATAGCAGGTATTTTCAACTGAATATACTGATACCAAGTTCCATCAAAAACGTATTAAAAAGACAGGGGCTCTGACTCAAAATACTTTTTCTGGCACATATAAAAGACAATATCCAAACTGCTAGAATTTCTGTCTTTCTGCATCATATGAGGAACGATACAAGTTTTAGTAAAGAGTAACTATTATTAATTTGTTAATAGAACATTTAATCAAAAACTGCACAACTGTAAACAAATATAAACTATTAGAACGTGTACTGTAGACTTGTGTTTGCAAATTCAGACTGCCATAATGTGTGCAACTCCTAGGACATGATGCAAAATTTGGAGAATCTCACAAATTGGTATGAGAACCTACAGACATTAATATAGTTATATATACTTTGCCTTCGATGCTTTTAACTGTCAAATACTGGCATGAAAATAAAATTAATTTTGCTCTTTTCCAAATCAGTCATCAAATTTTTTTTCGAAAAGATTTCACTACTTTGTCTTTGCCAGATCAGGTAATGTCATCAGAGTACCTTAAACTGTCCTCGACAGGCTGGCTGAATGCACATCCATTTAGTTTTCCTGTCTGTGTTGATTTTCTCCTCCCAAGACCTAAACCCATCATTTAACAAACACTTTTCCTTTCTGTGATTCCATCTTCACCATGAATGATCTACTCTGTAATCAGGCATATGATGATGAGCTTTATTTACCCATGCTGGTACATATTTTGGTTAATGTTTGTTAGTTTATATATTATCTTAATTACAATGTCTGCTTAACTAAACAAATTAGTGTCGGGTATTGCTTTAAGGTGCCCATGTATTAATAGTCATTAACTTTCTTTAAAAATGTTTATTACAATATCTGTTCTAGGTAAGCCACAATGGCTCCTAATGTATGTCATTCATGCCATAAGTATTCCCTTACAATTATTACCTGATATTATGGGCATTTTGTTAGAGCTTTCTTGTTCGCATTAATTTAACTGAACTTTCCTGACACATATTTATTGTTTGGGCTTCAACGTCTGAGCTATTTTGGGCTGTATGACATTACAGACACCCACTATCCCAATTAATGGGAATATTCTAGTTTACCTAGTGAATACCAGATTTTACTCAGACTTACCAAGGTTCCCTACACGTCCAGTTCTGCCAATCCTGTGAACATACTCTTCAATGTCACTAGGGAGGTCAAAGTTTACTACATGACGGACATTTTGTATATCCAAACCTCTTGCAGCCACCTGCAAACATGAATATTATACTGTAAATCAACCTATTATTTTCTCCTTTTCTCTTGCATAAAAACAAAATACTGTTAGAACAATTTGAAAGTTTATAAATGTGTATGTGGTTAATTGCATGTCAGCATAATCATGGCCAAATTGTGCAAATTAAAATTAATATTCAAATTAAGGGTAAATTAAAAACCTTAAAACATAGTATCAAAATTATATAAACCTTTCCTTAAAAAAAAAATTTTTCTTAGTACATCTTCATAAAGTCCCCAACTTGGTTCAAATAAAAACATCTTTGGTCTCACATGGTGGAAGCAAATACACTTGTAAGAACATATTTCTCCGTCAGTAAACAGTGTATGCAAGGTTCACACTTGTGAGGTAAGCCGAAGGCGGGGGTGTGTGTGTGTCATACATGCAACTGGTTAAATACCACCTTATCTTTGTAATTGGTTCTACATGAAGTGTGCCCCTCTATAATGATAGGCTGAACTTCAGTGAAGCAAGTTTGTGGATTTTCATACCAAATATTTAGACAATGAATCTTGTTTCTCCTGCTATGGAGAAAATGCTAACAGTAGCAAGTGATTGGCTTAGTAATTGCTAACAACCTGCAAAGAAGACTATTCCATTTCAAAAGTAGCCCATTGCATTTCATGAGTTGAATTTCAGTTTAGCTGTTTGCCTGATGTTCATGAGCAATGATTAATTGCAAATCAAAGTATATTTGTTATTGGGAAATCTAAATAATAACAAGCTACAATAAAAATAAGGTCAAAACTTCACTTTTGTGAATGGCAGCCTACTTCTGGAAAAATTTTATACAATAGTATTTATTTCTATTTTTGTACTTATTTACTTATTTTATTGTCTTAAATTAGTATTTGAAAATGATATTCAGCTGGAACACTATTCCTTCAAAAGACTGAGTAGGTTTGACAATTAATGAATGCAGTAACTAAAGTCTACACAAATAAAGATAAGAAAACCAACATTTTGTCGAAGCCACACTTTTTTCTTTTCAAAACCGAAATATTAAAAACTTCAAACCCTAAGGTTTTCTAGGGTATTGACAGATGTAGAATTAGGCAAAATGATCGATCTGCTCAGCTAATGCAAAGGTGAACTCGTGAAAAACATTAACTTTGAAACTGGATCATTCTTTTTTGGAAAAAATCGCATGTAATTTTGGTTTTTAATGTAGATTTATACATTTTTCAGTCATATTTCTATGATGTCTGTACTGTGGCAGTTAATAGTTATGTTAGCACTGGGGCATCATGAAGCAGACATGTCTGCCCAGTCACATTATCCTGATCTGAGGCCGACCAGTTAGCTGTTAATACCATTTTTTTGTCATTGGTATGACTTTACCAGGGTTTTGAACCTGTAACTTCCTGCATTCAAGGCAGATGCTCTAACCAATTAGGCCACAGGAGTTTTCTCTTATTAAACATGTGAAGACTATCCACTTGCAGCAAACTGTTTTTTTTAACTTTTAATGAATCAATCATTAAATATAAATCAAATAATTAACAGATGTGATTTTCACAAGGGTGTTGATCCTTATAAATATTTTGATACATATAATAAGGTCTACATCTTACAGCAGTGGCAACCAGGATAGGGTTCTCGCCAGCTCGGAATGCCCTCAAGGCCTCCTCTCTCTCTTTCTGTGATCTATCTCCATGGATACTGGTTGCTGGGTAACCCTCAGTTACAAGAAAATCTTCAAGAGCATCTGCTCCTTTCTTTGTCTCCACAAAGACCAGGGTCAAGGACTCAGGACCTTGATAATAAAATAATATATTACACAAATCTGAAAAATCAATACAATTTTTTTTTCTGTTTTGGGCCGCTCCACAAAAAAAATTGGGTCCTGGGTAGATAAGATAGAGAGAGGAATTTCCACAAACAAAATAATTGCAGTAGTCAAAATATAGCATGCACAATAGGTATTACCCACACAATCCATACTGGAGCAAGTGTCTTCCAATCTTTCATTGAACTCCATTCTATAAAATAATTTAACAGCTCTATTTTAAGTTAATGGACAATTCACCAAACGAAAAGCATCCAATTATTTTTAAGGATTGCAAATCTAGTTATAAGCAACATTTCATGTCAGGGGTCATAAGTATTTAAAATGGCATCAATAAGAATTTTTTTTTTAAAAATGGCGAACAGTATGACTCAGGTTGAGACAATGTATGCACCAAACTGTATTTGAATTTGTTCAATGGTTCCCAAGCATACATCAATCTGCTGAAGTGGCAATATTATATTGATTGGAATGGAGCAACATCGCTACAAACACTGGAACTGAAATGATGAAACATTTAAAGGATACCTCTAAATCTTGTAGGCAATTCACTAATAAAACCAAATTGTATCGTATGATGTATAAAGAGTTATTGACCTATTCTAACTGTAAGCAACAAATTATTTAAAAATAGATGTTCAATTTTAAAGGGACATAACTCAAAACAAAAATTAAGTCGACCAAACATGTGATTATGATTTTCAATGTAGCTTTAACAATTTTTCAGTCATTTCGCTACAATGTCTGCAGTGTGGCAGTTTATAGTGCTGATAAGCACTGGGGCATCATGCCGCAGACATGAAGCATGATATTCCACCCAGTCACATTTATCCTGACACTAGGCCGACCAGTCCTAACACTAATAATCTCTTAATCTGAGTATCAAGCAAGACAGCTGTAAATACCATTTTATAAGTCTTTGGTATGACTCGGTCGGAGATCGAACCAATGACCTCCTGCAAACCAATGACCTCCTGCATCTGCAGAGGACGCTCTAACGACTAGGCCACTGGAGCAGTTTGACCAAACCTGTTACAAGTACACAGAACAAAATGAAGCTTGATAGGTAATACACACTGTTGAGAAAATAAATGGTTTCATAGATATGCTGGTTACATGAATCTGCTTAGTGGAGATGCAATACAGGTGATGCTTGACTTGCACTATAGATGTGTTCCTGAGGTTATTGAATGAATCAAGCAATGTAAATGCACATACATGAACTGTGCAAGTCACAGCAAATGGAACCTATGATAGCATAAAAACATGCACAGTTGTATGTATTGAATGTTATTTCATCATTATAAATGGCATCAAAATGAAAGTGTAAATTAAATTTGCATAAAACGAGCAACACCCTAACTGATAAAATGAGTAATATGAATGGCACATTTGTGCTCCCCATTCTTAATAGTCCTTAACTAGATATCAGAAATTTATGTGCAGGAACCATTCTTCTTTGTTAAAGTGAAGTGTCTTCTACCCAACAGTGTCTTCTACCCAACAATGTTTCTTCATTTCTCAAGTGCAAGGCATGCACAATGTTTGGTCCAGGACAGCGCTGTTTATCAGTGAATACTTAAGTACAAAGTTAAAGAAGAAAAAAACCAACTAATTAACATGTTGCTAAGGAAAAGGGCTATTATTCTAACTGGTAACAGTTGCTTAGCTGCTAACCCTCCAGGCTCGCAATTAGTGAAGTTAGGGATAAAAATTAATGAATTCTAACATGAATTTGTGAAGGAATCTTCAAGGCCATGCACACTTGTCAGAACAAATGTTTAGCATGGGATCCAGCTGATAAAGGTAGATTGTGTTCAACAATAAAACTCACAAATAATGTTTCAGTGTTGGCAGACTGCACATCTTCCGTCGATGGCTTAAGATATTCCAGAGCTGAAGTCTGCTGGAGTTCATTTTCACATCCTCTATGTGCTTTTTGCTATGAATGTGCTTTCTCACATATCTCTGTCACCATGCCCAATGGTAAAATTTGTGGCACACTGTGCAAAAAGCATGATGTATTCGGTGTTTGATGGCTAATGCACAGCAAATTTTTGGTATAATCCAAACTAAACAACTTTTTGTGGAATTTCTTTTTCCTTGGTGGTGAAAACACTTTGAACATTGATGCCGAATTCAAATCAGTGTTAGTGGCATATTCGCGGAGCAAAATTTCCAATTAGGCGCTCCAAGTTTCTTTCAAAAGCATTTGTAAAATTACATATAGATTAAAATATAATAAAATACTTGCTACAGGGCCTATGGTATCAATCGGCTATAGTTTTACTAATATCTTAACCAGCTATTCTGAATTGTATTGGCAACTACTGACATCACAGCCAGCACTTAACTGGAAATCATTTATTTTATTAAAGATTTAAAATAATTGAGATTGGTATTTCAAATTTTTTTGCACGAAGAGTGAATTGGTGTATCACCAAAATCATGAGGGTTGGCAGCTATGCAGTTGTGTCACAGGTCAATTAATTCACCTGTTTTATCTCATTAAAAATCCATTCATTACCTTTAAGGAAGATGTAATTCAAAACAATTCTGATTGTAGAATGGGTTTTCTTTTAAACAGTTGTAAGGCTTGTATTTTGCTGAAAAAAATTCAATTTCTTTCAAATCAGACTTTACAAATAATTTTCATAAAATTCAAGTTCTAAGGCAACTCCTAAAAATTAATTTTTTTCAAGATTGTGTGAATGTAATAAAATCTATATACCACCTAAATGTATATATCTAGTCTATCTCAAGCACTGTCCACATAATAATGCATGCATTCAAAGAAAGCAGCATCACATAATGCATAATTTTTCTTCAAAGCAGAGAATAGCACTGCAAATTCCAATTCTTGTATACATATCATTCAAAACAATTTCCAATGGTAGTCTTCAATGTACAGAATTTTTTAAAACAAAATTAACCTGCAGCATTCAGTAGATCCAAGAGGAAAGACCGTTTCTCATTCTCCTCCACCCACACCACCTTCTGTGTGATGTTCTCACTTGTGCTGCCAACACGTCCAACTGCCAGGAAAATGTAGTTATCCAGGAAATCTCGAGCTAGGACCTTAATGATATCAATAGAAATTGAGATAAGTCCAGAAGTGAACAAAAGAAATAACATCTACTTTAGATTAGAATCATTCCCTGAAAATAAATCTATTTTACCAAACAACTTTAGAACAAATTGGAAGAAAAAGAAAGACTACAGAGAACAGCACATTATATGTTACCCCATGTTTAATAGTCCTCCATGTAGATAGCAGACATTTTTGCGCAGAAACAATATTTCTTTATATAAAATAACATCTACCGTTGTTTTTTTTATTCTGAAATAACCTTTTTCCTAACGCTAAGTGCATGCTATCCACAAAGTCTGCACCAGGTCTGTAATTTATAAGTAATGTTACACTGCAAAAACCATCTGATATTTGATCTTTTAACCCCAAAAATTGATAAACAACTTCTTTACCATGCATGCAACCTATCCAGAAAGTTTGGGTGATGTCATGTAGAAATGTTATCAAAAAGGAACCATTTTTTGTATTCTTTCAGCCAGAGTGATCTTGACCATTGATACTTTTAGCCTGAAATTGATCTGGTTTTCCTATCCCCAAAAGTAAGCCATTTGACAAGTCCGTTAACAACAGATGGTTAGGAACTCAAAATTTTACATTAAAACCAACTGTCTACATTCAGCAAGTGGCCTTAAACCTCTGACCTTTTGACCATGAAATGAATTAGTTGTATTTTTTAAATACCAAGTGCGAGTTATCAAAAAAGTTTGGCAACAGAAAATGTTAGAGAACTCCATCTTCTGGCGAAACCCCATATCAAATTGACTTTCCTTTTGGATGAGTAGTAATGAAATGATTTTCAAGAAAGCTATTATTGTGGTCACATTGTATGTCACATTTCCATTTTGTACCAACATCGTACATATACAAAGTCTTCTTGTGACAAACCAAATATACAACTTTCCATCTAGGTGGAGAAGCATCAAGTTGAAATCACCATGTTGATATGTCCTTCTATTCTGAAGAAGTAGCAATAAGATTTTTTATGCTGTCTGCTATACAGGCCATAATAAATAGCATTATAACAGTACAAAAAAATATATAGGACACAATTCACTGATCCTGTTTTTGTTTTTAAAAAGTACGAGCTAATTTGATTTGTTTCAGTTCTGCAACCTTAACTTTTTTGTCTGTGCTGTACTATTGTATATTCTTGGACACTTAACATCATCAATGTTTCATCATAAATTTAGTTAACTCCAAAAAACATTTTAAATCTGGCTTATGTGAAAAAAGCTGCACAATGGAATTTTTCGATCTGGATCTTGCTTTCATTTACCTTTAGCCTTTAGTGTTCACTCATTATTAGCATCTTTTTTTAACACAGCCTCAATATAATCACTCTTGCCATTATAGTTATGTTAACCTAAAAAAAAACATTCACAGCATCAGAACTTTACATTGCTACTCCGACTATCACAAACCTTTAATATTTTCATTGCCTGATACATTGTTTTGTGCTATTGCCAACACAGACATGAATGGATATACCCTAAAGAAATGGTGTGTCAGGTAATTTCTACATTTCTTGAAAAAAAAAGCAGACAGGTTTTTTTTGTGTGATTTGCCTGCACAGATTAAAATGCAGGGCCCCCAAGTGGCCAAGTAGGTTTCCATTCAAGACCACTGCCATCTCACCCCCATCTGCATGGTTTCATGTCTTGGGCTAAACCAATGTTGATATACAAGTAAGTTGCCAGGAGCTGTATGGCCTATCTTGTGCTGGAAAATGGCGTTAAACCCAATAGCAACAAAATAGAATGCCCAAATTTTCAAGTCCGGTAAAATTTTCACAACCACACATTCTTGATGCAAAAAAGACTGCAGATTGTGGACAACTAATGTTACTGTACAGAAACCAAACTGGTAACAGTTAAATGTTCTTGGCTTAATATCATTTTTTAGTAAATGACATACTACACTTGGTAGCCAGTATACCTGGTGAAAGAACGTGGGGAAAAACGAACAAAGAATCACCAATCCACTGGAAGCTACTGTTAAACTTTCTTACATACCCACATTGGGCAATCCAGAGACCTGAATCCATATGGACTGGGCAAGATGTCAAGTGATCTGTAAAGGTGAGCACTTTGGACAACTTGGCCACTACAGAGATGGACAACATCAAAACTTAATGTTCTGCCATATGGTGAGCATATAAACAAGGACCCCTTCAAGGGACTGACACTCTAATGTCACTGAAACTTTTGAAAAGAAGTCAGGAATTGACTTTTTATTCTTTGTAACTGCTGAATGTTGAAGCCTCGCTCATTTTTTGAGCGATATCATTTTCAAAATTGGTCAGTGGCAGCAATACTGGCTATAATAAATATTTTCATTTAGGACAAACTAGAAGCAAGAATTTTTAACAAAGAGCCCAATTTGAGGACTATCCACTTAGAAACTAGAATAAGTAAAAAATCAATTTAATACAACCAACCATTCAAGAAGAGTAGCAATAACAAGATTTGAATGCTGGCACTGTTACAGCCGCACTGGATGTCTTAACTGAAATATTTTTCAGGAACAATTAGACCTTTCAAATCAATACCACTTTCTGTTCAGGAGAAATGGTGACAAAATTTAAGATGGTAGCTATAGCAGCTATATTGGATGTCAGGTTGGCACCATTTTATCTAATACAAAATAGACAGCATAGGAAATATTACAGCTATTTCTGTAAATCTGATGATAAAATACTCATTTTTTGTATCTCCCAGAGAACTTTACTGCAAATGCAACCAAAAATCTTAGTTCCTTGTTATCTTGTAAATAATTTAATAATCCAAGGCTATATAACCCAAACACAGAAAAGTGGTGCTTTTCAGCCCCCGGTACCCAAAGATCATTACATCATTTTGACTCTTAAAAACTATTAAACTAAAATACTCATTTTTTGTATCTCCCAGAGAACTTTACTGCAAATGCAACCAAAAATCTTAGTTCCTTGTTATCTTGTAAATAATTTAATAATCCAAGGCTATATAACCCAAACACAGAAAAGTGGTGCTTTTCAGCCCCCAGTACCCAAAGATCATTACATCATTTTGACTCTTAAAAACTATTAAACTTAGTGTATCTCTCATCTAAAACTACTTGTAACATTCATAGTACCATCCACTTCCTGCAAAAACTTTTTGCAAATTGCATTACAAGACGACTAGACAAAACAATTGTTTTGACACCACACCTGGATCTCTTTTGGGAATGTTGCACTGAACATCAGGGTCTGTCGCTGCCCCTTCTTTGGCATGGTATCCTTCTCCACAATACGACGAATCTGGGGTTCAAATCCCATATCCAACATGCGGTCTGCCTCATCTAAGACCAGATACCTGAATACAAAAAAATGATTTGCCAACGTTTCATTAATGATGGCATGTCAGTCATTTTAAAAAATAACTAAGCAATGGTGCATCAAAAAATACCCCACTATCTATGATTTAATCAACAGGGTTATACAGAGATGAACTTTGCTCCAAAGTATTAAGAAGATGGTCTTTCAGGAGCTGCAACTCATCCATGTGGAATACTGGAAACCCAAAGTATTCAAGATCTAATCAATATAAGTTTACAATAACTATTTTTATTTGCTTCTGCATTTGAAATTATTTTATCTCGTACTATCAGTAGAACATACTTCCCAGTCATCCTGAAACACAATCATATTTTAGCAACTATTTTAATTTTTTGTTCAAGAAACCAAATGAAAATTTTACTGAATCTAGATCAATAATGGACTGACTCATGTATGGTGTTTGCAACATTAATGGATGTAGTATTTCTGATCTTTACATATTGCAGATGCTTTTTTTTATTTTAAAGGAGATAAAACACAGTTCTACTCCCTGTTTGGATGTCCATCGCCTTTCTGCTCAGCCTGCATTTGGCAGAAGTGACACTTTTGACCCGTAGATTCATCTTTGAATACATCATGGATCTATGCATTTTGGAAACGACAATTCCCTCCAGGCAAACTTACCATGATAATAAAATATAAAATGTTTCTACAGGCTTATGCATTCTTTTCACTAGACTATAAATTTCTACTGCTTAAAACAACATGCTTGCACAGACTGGAAGCAAAACTATTGTAGGCTTAGATGGCCAAAATTAACTGAAATAGCTTAAACCGATAAAAAATTTTAAAAAGGTTTTTCCAGGCTTCACAAACTTGCCAGGTTGAGAAATATGATTTTATAAATTCCAGGGATGTCTTCATGGTGATTACAATAAAGTAGAAAGATAAATTTGTCAAGCAAAATGTCAATTATTAACTGGTCAGGAATAATTTATAAAAGTCTGGAGATCAAACATTTTTCTACAACAACTTTCACAAACTCTCAGATAATAAAGAGAGAGAGAACCAATATTCATGCATGGTCTTAAAGCCATCTATATAAGTTAAGCTGCAAAGTTCATGTTCATGGTGCTATTCTGACTAACACAAATTGGTCATGCCCATTAATGTGTTGCTAAATTTTCACCCACATAATTAAGTCTAATACTGGTCATTATTGGCACAGTCACTCAAGTCAACCAAATTAAAACCGGTCAACAAATTAGATGTTCATGGCATGGAAATAACTGACAATGTTGTAGCCCCCCCCCATGCATCTTGGCCATGACGACAATCATTAGACATACTTCAGCATAATCAGTAATTAAAATATTTCAATAATAGAAACAGTAATCGAACAGATTTTGCTTACCTGACATAGTCAAGTCCAACTTTTCCCCTTTCCATCATATCCACCAGTCTTCCTGGGGTGGCCACAAGCAGGTGACAGCCACGATCCAGATCCCTTATCTGCGAGCTGATATCTGCACCACCGTATACAACACATGGTCGTACTTTTGAGCGGTATGCAAATTTGCGTGCCTCATCATAAATCTGAGAGGCCAGTTCACGTGTTGGAGCTAGGACCACAGCTAGAGGAAACTGCTTCCTACGTCCATATTTCTGAACCTGATGAAAGAATTTAACTTTAATAACCTAGAAATACTTTGGGAATATTTTAAAATCTGCTCATGTATTAAATGTGCAATACTGGAACACGATAGGCCACATTATACAACCAAATTGTTCTTGTGCATCAAGTAAAGGGATAAAATGTTAGTCTCAAGAATTCAGACATTAATAATACCTAAGCTAATGTGAATGGATGTATCACCGAGGGCCAGTCATCTATAAAATTCCTCAACAGGGACTTTAACAGATGAACTTGTGTTGGGAACCAAGTCAGAAGAATGTGCATCATGGGAGTACAGCTGCTCCAAAGCAGGACATGAAGAGTTAGAAATCAAACTCATTCAACTTGCAAATATAGAACTGCATGTGAAATCATGCTTGAACCCAACAATCTTTGTAAAGTAGAGCTGCAGAAACTAAAGATAAGTGAGCTAAAGTCCATAGCTGCGAACATTCATGATTTTTGTGTGAATTTCACAACTTTTTCACCAATTCTCAATTCTTTTAAATCTTTAATAAAATAACTGATTTCCCATAAAGTGCTAGTAGTGATATTAGCAACTACCGATATAGCCAAGTATTGCTTTTTGTGATATTAGTAACACTTAATGATAGCGTTGGTCAGGTAGCAAGCATTTTAACGTAATTTAATCTATATGTATATGAGTAGTTTTACAAATGTATCTGAGAAACTATGTCTTAACCAGAATTTTGCTCCGCACATGCACAAACACTGAATTGAAATACTGTTCGGCATTGACATTGAAAATATTTTTACCACCAAAGAGAAAGAAATGTATGGCACAAAAATTGAAGATAAATTTATAATGTAACAAAAATTGGTCATGCATTCATCCATCAAACACAAATATACATCATGCTTTTTGCACAGAGTGCCACAATTTTTTGCATTGGGCATGGCAGAGATGATGTGAGGAAGCACACTAGTAGCAAAAAGCACATGAAGGTTGGGAAAATTAATAATTCTAGCAGATTTCAGCCCTGGAATATTTTAAGCCATCGACAAAAGACATGCAAGCTACCAAATGCTGAAACGTTATTCATGAGTTTTCTTGCTAAACACAATCTATCTTTATCAGCTGGATCACATGTGAAAAATTTGTTTCGATAAATATTCCTGGACTCAAAGAGCACTTCATGAATTCATGACAAAATTCACAATTTTTTATCCCTATTTTCACTAATTGCAAGCCTGGAGGGTTAGCAGTTATGTTAAGTCAAAACTAATCTAAATAAAATTGTGGAATGCTGTAAATTTAATTCATTTCAGGGTCTTGTCAATGCTGCATGCCAAGTGTGGATCAAAATTCCAACAATGGTATTGTGGGAACTGTAAAAACCCAAGAAAGGTAGTCTAGAGTACAAGCATCAGGGTGTGAGTGACATGCTAAATTTAGTTCAAACAAACAATGCACATAAGCCAAATTTAAGAGGATGTAGAAATCTGAGACTACAACTCCTCTAATCATTTTGAGGAATTTTGAAGATAAAACTCATTTAAGATCTTATCAACATAAAGTTAAAGCCCAATTTGCTTGAAATCCAACAATTCTTGGTAAAATAATGCAATGTTCCTCACAGATCATTCTGAATATATCGCTGCCATAAGGCTCATTTGACCCATGGGTCATCTAAACCTTAAAACATCATCTCTGCACATTAGCACACAAGCAGGTTTACTGGATGCTTCCTTTCTGCTCTAACTGAATGAAATACACTTAACAAGGGTACTATGAATGGCAAATCATTGTGACATAACTGGTATACTGTAATGTATGTCATGTGCTACCTTGAAAAATCATCAGCCCCTATGCTCCATATCTGCAAGTGAAGAATTCCCAACATGCAATTCACAAAATCATCCACACTTTACATTAAAGCTA
Source organism: Potamilus streckersoni (assembly GCA_016746295.1). NCBI lineage: Eukaryota > Metazoa > Mollusca > Bivalvia > Unionida > Unionidae > Potamilus > Potamilus streckersoni. The sequence continues at coordinate 2,365,241 of JAEAOA010001978.1, forward strand.
TTGCAAAGATCAGACAAAACATAATCTACAGAATGTGATGCCAAGTATTTGCATTTCTCCTGGTGGCATTATTACTACCAAATTTACAAATTGTGGATACTTTCCTACCTACCAATCAACATAAACCTGCATATCTGGTTAAAATACAAAAATCAGTTATGATTTGGAAACAAAAACTAAGGAGGACAGGTTACCATGGGGTATAAATGTTGTGAACGCAAGAAAATGATGTCTCATCAACCTAAAGCTGCATGCCAAATTTGATTAAAATCCAAGCTAAATGAAAGTTTCATCAATGTTGATTTGTTTCAGAAATTTGACTGATATCCAACTATTTGTAATGCTGCTGAATTTAAAGACGAATGATACATATAAACACACCTATCACATTTCTTTGCTCTATGTCAATTGGTGTGTTTATAATCATGCAAAAAAGATTTAAGCAAAATAGCTCTCTTTTATAAATTAATAAAAAAAAATTAGTTTGAAGTTGGAAAAGTTGCTTTCATAACCTAAATATTTATTTAGGTCATCTCATAACCTAAATATTTATTTAGGTCATCTATAGTTGTATAAAAACATCCCTACCAAATTCATTTGTCTGCTTACATTGGTGCTCATGAGGTTCTTCCAACAAAAGCTAAATTTCCTAAACGACCACAAATTCATTAATGAAAAATTCCAGTAAGACCATGAAATTCTATACAGGTCATTTACATATGTATACCAACAAATTTCCTTCCATCCATATACATGAAGCACAAAATTGAAATCTTTGGTCAAAATGTTTCATACTGATAAATGTTACATCTTTTAACCAACACACTTTATCCAAGCATATCAGAAATTTGCCACATAAATTTGGGAATTCCAAACAAATTTAGGATATGTTTTACGAATCCAGCTTGAAAAAAAAAAAAAACATTTTGAAGGGATATGAATTTCTGAATACAGACCTAAACTGAGCCGATGATCCAGAGCAATAATACATACCCTTTCCTCATAAATGGCAGAATATAAAACCAAAATGTCACTAACCGATTAAGAGAATACAACTGTTTGCAACAATCATTGAAACTAATCAAATTTGGTGTGAATAAATTTCACTCAGAAATAAATGGGTTACTATTTTCTTTTTAAGAACTTGAACAGTACCTGTCACACTGATGTTTTGTTCTTGGGTTCACTGTATAAAATGCACTTACCTGTGCATTGTCTTCATCAGCTGGTCCAATCTCATATACCTGGTTTAGAATTGGTACTAAGAAGGCAGCAGTCTTCCCAGATCCTGGAAAAAGGCAGAAAGGAAAAACTAATGATGGCTGTAGACAGAAAGATGACAGGACAATCAAGTTTTCTATCACAGAACTGACAAGTTAAATTTGTTAAAACAAATATAATGACCAGAAGGGCAGGACTTGCACTGATAATACTGGGTTGGGAAATTTCATTTTTTCCCCATATTGGCACACATGACAAATAAAATTACAAAACAGAAAAAACAAGTTTCTTGAGGGAACAGATGCTCTACTGGACAAGGAGAATTTCCATCAACAAGATGTACCATTTCTTTCTTTTAAGGTGCTGAAACTGTTTCTCATATTCTTCTGCAATAGCACAATTTTTCAAATTAGTCACTGTTGTGGACATGTTTAAATTCAGATTCGCACCATTTTAATTTAGGACAAAGTAGACATCATTAGATGTTTTTGGGTCAAAACTCCATGTTATAATGATGATCCATTAAATGGGAGTAGAGGCAAATATACTATCACAACAGTCAATACAATCCATACTGGATGTATGAATGGTACCCTTTTCATTTAGGACCAACTAGGTATAATACAAAGTCTACTTGTGAAAGACACATGTTGATAGAGCCATTAATTTCATAAGACATTACCGTATCTTCAAGAAAGCAAAATAGTGGCCATATTCAGGATTAGTCATTTTCATTCAGGATTAAGTAGGCACCATAAGAACTCTTCTGATGAAAACCTCATGTAAAAATGGCTTTTTACTTTACGAGTAACAAAAGATTTTCATGATGGCCACTTATCGGATATCAGATCAGCACTATTTTAATTTAAGATGAACAAAACATTCAAATAAGTCTTGTAGTGAAAATGCTATGATATGACCATTTATTCAGGAGTAGTAGCCATAAAAGATTTTCCAAATACCTGCTGTAGCAACCATATTGGACATATTGGACATTAGGACTAGCACCATTTTCATTTAGCACCATTTTCATTTAGGACCAAGTAGAATTCATAACGTCTTGTAGTGAAAACCTGATGTTGATATGACCATCCATTCAGGAACACTACTGTCAAGCTGGCCACTGAGGACCAACTAAACCTTTAGATGAAAATGTGTTTAAAGTTTCACCACAAACACTGAAGTAGTTCAGAAAGAGCAGCAATAACACATTTGTGCTAACAGAAGCAAAACAGATTATGGACAACAGATCATCCCATAAGCTCTTTTGGTCTATGACCAGTCAAGCTAATAAAATGATCAGGCATCAGGCCACATGGTACTAAAACAGGTGCTGAACAAAGCTTTTCTGGACTGTAACAGTATAGCTAATAATCTTAAAGTAAAACATTGAACCAGTCACTGAAACATGAAATATGGTCACGGAGTTGCTTTTGTGAAAAGTGTATAATACTCATTAAGATACATTTCCTTTTAAAGTTTCAGGAATCTAATCATTCATTACATTATATATATATATATATATATATATATATATATATATATATATATATATATATATATATATATACACACACTTGGTAGAAAAAAAGAATCTACTCAAGAACTAAATCCAAAGCCAATAAAATGTGAAATTTAGATCACTGACCTTCTGTTGTATGAATGTGATACTGAAAGAAACGCATAAAAACATTTATTTTTGATAATTATAACATAAACAGCACTTAAGAAACTCAGAACAAAACATTTAACCAAATATCATGAACCAGACAGGACAACATTGACCTAGTTTTGTGAGAATGTTATAGTACTTTTTTAAGATTCATCACTCACCAAGAGTTCAGGCATAAAAAAGTTAAAGTGTGCAAATCTTAATCAAGAATGTACAAGAGAAGTACATGTATGCACAAAAGCACACACTATGACTTTCTAAAATTTGTCTTTAGTATGATATACACACCAAAAAAATGTTAATCTAAAAAGTGATACATTACAGTAGTTTTATTGTTATTTTATTCCCTCATACAATTTCTTGGACTGCTGCAAAAAATTCAAGAGCTTTCTAATGAAATTTTTTTAAAAACAAGATGTCAAGGCAGCACCTAAAATTCAAGGATTTTACAAGATTGAACTACGTTTGAAATTACTATAAAAATAGCAATATCTGATGTTGTGTAGTCATTAATTCTGCAAATTTACAAAGCCATAAATGCCAGGATACTTTATGCAAATATTGCTAAAATTGGCTAATACTGACAAAATATACATAATGGATACAGGTCCTCAAGTTCTTTCAGCCTCAAGGCCAGGTGCAAAAACAAAATTGAATAAGTTATAACTTTAAGTTATTTACACTAAATCATACCTGCAATAAAAAAAAGCTTAAGAATCGAACAGAACCTTTCTTACTGTATGCATACATGAAGACTAAATCTTCAACAGCCAACAACTGAATTTCAGCAGTAAAAAAATGACACCTTTGTCTTGCATTCAGCAAATAGCTAAAAAAAAAATAATTTCTGTTTGTAGGAAAGCTACCAGCCTTTTTTGACAAATTTACTTAGAAACAAGTGACAAGAAAAATGTTACCAGTCTGTGCACAGGCCATAACATCCCTCTTTGCAGAAATGATGGGAATCGCATACTTTTGGACTGGAGTTGGTTTTTCATAGCGACTCAATTCTATGTTGTTACGGACAATTTCACCTAGATTACATTCTGTGAACTGGAAACAAACAGTAAAAACACTGAAATCAAATGACACCACAAATAATGGAAAACATAGTTTTATGTAGGTTACTCAATGCCAAATAAATATGAAAATAGTTTAGCCAGCTCATTTTATCCACAGATGATCTATCAGCTTACTTGGTAACTATTTCTAAAAGTGATCATAACATCAATTTTCTTTTAAATACGAACTGAAACCGCTCATTAATTATAGTCTGATGCTTACTGCCTGTTTGTTTGTACTCCCCAACTGATTTTAATCACTAAAATGTTTAATGTGATAAAAAGTGTACAGACCCAAGTCAATTGAATCACCAATTTATAATTTCTAACCTGTGACCAGAATGGTACTAATACTGGCATCCCCTTGCACCTTTCATGCGGACTTTCCATATTAACACCAGCGCCATATTCCGTACACTATGGGGCAGTTTATTTCCATCCGACAACATAATGACGTAATTCATTCTATTTGGCATCTGCCAGATAATTCCGTAAATTACCATAGCATTCAGTTTGGAATTATATTACTTTTGCACACATGAACATATTAATGAAACGGCTTGTTAAATCCTTGTGAAAGGCAAAGTTTTTCTTTTCCTTTGCTCAATTTGGCAATGTAAATATAGGAAGCAGATGACATATATATATATATGTACATCTTTAGTCGTGCATACAACCCTTTGCTGAAAATTACCTGGTCCAGGAACTGCAAATGAGTCTCAAGAATGTCCATCTATTATATTGAAAACTTCCATTAAGCATGAAACTCACACATAATTACGGTGTTATGGACATTCAGGTTAGAAAATATAAATGATTGAATGACTTGACCAAGTTCTTTGCACTTTTTATCAACTTAAAGGTTTCCGTTATTGAAATCGGTAGGGGGTTCAAACAGACAGGTTAAATGACTGACTATAGTGTAATTGTTTTGCTTCAAACACAATATCGCACAGCACATAGAAGTTAATCATCTGTATAATCAATTATAAATTAAAGAATCATTAGTCATTTAATATGTGCATAAAAGAAATCAACACCGAGTCAGTAAAAACACCTATCATTAATTTAATTACATTGACTTGCTGGATTAAAGTCCTAGTGAGTCGATCATTATAATCTAGATCTACTCGTTGCAATAAAACCACTTACAACACTGATAACTGATCATACTTTCTTTTGCTTGATATGTTTTGATTTGACGATAATTTGCTCGATTAGCCCAATATGCAGTCAAGCAGCAACAGGATGTAAATGTATACACAAAGAGGGGCTAGAATCAAGTATTCAGTACGACCAGAGGGCATGATTGGCCAAAAATTAGGTAGATAGTGATTAAAGCACGAAAATAAGAACTTGTCCCGGACTAGTGACTTGGAAAATTTTACTTGCCCGACTTCAAAAATGACTAGACTGGGACATCAGGCTATGGGATTTGCTTAGCCCTGATAGGACTATATTGCTTGCCATTGCCTTTGCACTAATTCACCAACAATAAACAAATGGTACTATTATTATAGCAGTTCCTTCAATATGAACAACCAGTGTGTTGGATGCACACTACAATGTTATCAAAGTTAGTAACCTTGAAATGTATAGATTACAAAATACACTTAACAGTCTGACATCCGTTTCAACTCCAGCTTTAAAACTAGAGATCTGCTGTGTAATTTTCACACCTTTTCAATTTTATTGTGGTTTAGAATAGGGAAAACTGTCAATACAGCATTTTCACCAAATCTCTTGGAACAATTATCTTGATGCCAAAAGAGCTACCCACATAACTGCAAATCCCCAAGTACAAAAATACTGATTGCTTATAACAAAAATACAGATTTTCAGGACAAAAACTGATTTTTAAAATTTTTATGCATATGCAACAACTTACAACATGTACAACTAGCAGTAAGGTAGGATAGTGCCTTACATAATCATTTAATGTCAAAGACAAATGTGTTGCACACTTGCACTTTCTGGATGGGTACCCTGTTCCATTCAGGTGTCCATTCAAAAGGTGAGAAGAGTGCAACACACTCAATACAGCCTGTTTATAGTAGCCTTTTCCACACCTTGTCCCCCCCCCATCATTATAGATTCCAATATACCAACTTTCACCGACAATCTCTGTTCAGTGTGATTTTCTTAATGAACTGTTTTCATTGTAGCATATATATATATATATATATATATATATATATATATATATATATATATATATATATATATATACACACACACACACATAGAAGTTCAGGCTGAGTTGTGTAGGATGAAGCAGCAAGCTGATGTTTATTAGCTTTTTTGTGCTCCTGTATTTTAAGTGCACCTCCATGCCCAATAACAAAATCACATTACACAATACGCAAAACAAAGTCTTCTTTACTACATAATTTTGGAAATCTAAACAAGACAGCACAATTGTCCTTCCAGTTCTGTTTCCTTGTCTTTTCTGGAAAAAATTCTGAATATTCTGCTTTTCTATTCTGAATATTATGAAGATGAGACAGTGACCTTTTTTCCCAAAATATGACCATTAATCAGTAAGGTGCAACAAAAACTCAATTACTGCTATTGTAAAGTTGTCAAATATGTATTGAAGTTCAGTATTTGAAACTGATACAGCAATCGTAAACATTAGATTCAATTGAAAAGTTTCTAAAGTAAATGTAAGCCTTTTTTACTTAAAGTTAAGATGCACAAATTTCAGTTCCAAACCCTAGAGTTGCTATCTGTCAAATTGACATTTTTTGATTTAAAAAAAGACAGATCTCATATACCATAAGACAAACTCAAATCAGTACATGACCAATAAACAAAATTGTTGCACTTCCTGATTTTATTCACAAGAATAAAAATATTAGTTTTTGTTTTTCTGTACTGATCATGAACACTTTTTAAGAGTCTTATTTTCGCTTTCATCAAGATGTTTGACCTGCTGGATGCCATTTTTTTTGAACATTTGTTATCAACAATTTGATCATGCAGGCATTTTGCATGAGCAAATATGAGCAGTTTAAAGTATATGAGGAATGACTGTAAAGTTAGCCTGGTTTATTGATTGACTCCACTAAATCCAGTACTAAATCCCAATCCAAATGAAACAGGAGTAAAATATAATTCTGTAGGTTTTTAGGTTTTGCTTTTATAATGCAAGTACATATTTCCAGGGTCATTTTTTTTAAAACTTGGGTGAAAAATTTTAAACAGTTGGCAGGTCTGCAAACCAATGTAAAGAGCTGCCAACCTCCTGATTCGCAACTAGTGAAAAGAGTGGTAAAAATTAGTGAATTTTGAACACAAATATTGAAAAATCGTACCATATCATGACACTAGCTCCATCCATTTTGATGGGGAGTATACATTATATGAAAGTCACAATAAGACTAAAACACATTAATTAAATAAATTTATTTGCAGACATTTATATATATATATATATATATATATATATATATATATATATATATATATATATATATATATACAAACTTCATGCTTGCCTGGTGGTTATTTTGGTGACTAAAATTATTGCAAATATTCAGCAACTAAGAAGGCCAAAACCCCACCATATTTTTCCTTACAATAGAAAATACTTTCAATGTTGCTCATCTCCAGAGAAAGGCAGGTTATGTTCAACAAGAAAACTTTCAATGCTTAGCAATGTTATCTTGAAGGTCTCTAATCAAAGGTTTAAAGTATTCCAAAGCTGAAATGTGATGGGTGCTCCTAATTTTCCCAATATCTATGTGCTTTTAGCAAGCAGTGTGCTTTTTCACGCTGTCTCTGCCACATGCTCACATCTTTGCTTACAAATAATCTGTCATACATGTACTATATATTTTATACTACATATATGACACGTAAATTGTAAGCAATGATATGAGCCCATGTGCACATTCCCAATTCTAAAATTTATGAAACATTTGTGCAAAAAGAATGTACATCAGTGTTTGATGGCTAAAAGCAAGGCCAACTTTTTGTGTATTTCAATCAATACTTCACTTTCTGTGGAATAAATTTCATTTTCTTCTGAGGTGAAAACATTTCATCTGTAGTTTAGCTTAATTATGAATAATCTAAAATGCTTGCTACTGGGTAAACTGTAACAATTGGATACAGTTCTACTACCACTGCAACTTGCAGTATGGGACCATTATTGGCATCAGTAATCACTGATGTCATTGCTGATACTGTGACTAGCTCTTAACTAAATAAAAGTTATTCCTGATTTAAGCTGGTTGAGAAATGGAGAATTCAGGAACTTTTGCATACAACATAAAAACAGTATCGCTACTGAGATACATGAAATTCACACCAAAATTGTGCGGGTCAGCCAATGCCAAATCTTAAAAAAATTTCTACAATTCAACACTGTACACCCTTTTAGAAGATCCTACAGCAAGACTGGAGTTATCTGTGTGACAATGATACTTGCCTGTATGCCAATGTTTGTCTTACAAGAGGGAATAAAACTGTCACTGTGACCTCATTTTGGGTGTAATTAATAAAGTTTCAAAGAAGCTGAGCCAACTATGAAGTAGATGCATATGCCAACGATATCAGGAAAGTGATACTTGTGTTTTGCTTATGTACATCAGTGTTTGATGGCTTAAAGCATATGACACAAAACCATTCATCAAAATGTTTCATGCAAATATATCAGCTGAGCATAGGATTTCTTGTATATGTATGTGTGCAAGACATCATTTAATGATTCAAATGGAAGACTGAGCTGTCATGACAGGTGCAACATGGGATGATAAATACTCCATGCAACTGAATAAACTTACATCATTTATGTGCTCAGGGCAGTTCTCTCCAGTTGCTTCTACTGGGATATCCTCATACTTGTCGAAATTTATGCCGGTGTTACTGCTACCAAACAGCTCTCTAAAACAAAACATGTTAAGGGATAATATACTGAATATAAAAGCAATATATTTTATCCCCCCACTAGTACAATTTAGTGGCACTTCACTAATTAGTGGAGGGGGATTTTGTTTTTATATTTAATGAGCATTATTAATTTTCTAAAATATTTTTGTGATCAAATAAAAGCAGTGTATGCGTGGCTTAGTGAAACAAGTGCACAAGGCAATCAATTATACATGTTGACATAAGACGTCTTTCTGATTCTGATTAGCTGGGCCTAAATTGAAAACACATGGTCAATGATCATGGATTGCAAATGCAAAGAAAACAAAAACAATGCTGCACTCATTTCAAAGGAAAGTATGAGGCAAAACTGCAAAACCAAATATATAAAATAAAATTTGGAGTGGAATCATCACATGAATCAGATGAATATTCAATATGAAAGGTTCACATCAAGGTAGGCTGAAAATGCATATTGAATAAAAAAAAGAGAAAAACAAGACGCTTTAAATATTTATTAGCTCCATTTTCTTTTCTCAATGTCTATACCTTTTTACCTTGTGCCCCCCATTCTGCATCCTTTACTCAACAATGGTAATATTTGCTAAAGCATTAAGTAATATTTTATATTCATATTTTGATTTTAATTGAACAGTATATGTGATACTTTGTGGAACTGGGCAAGCACTGTTTTGCTTTTTTTTTGCACAAGGCACACATGCCATCAGAGGTCATTAAGTCTTTTTATGCAGCGAGTCTCTATCATGTTACATCATAGGGAAGAGAAAGTAAACACTGAACTACACTGGAAGGCTCAATCACATTCTCAGCCATCTGCAATCACATGACCTTTAGAAATGCAACATTTCAAATCATGGCCATCTTAATTGGACTTGTTGACTTTGTTTAGAACAATATACATTTGATTCTATTTCTTCATAAGACAGGTCCAGAGGTTAAACTTCTTGTTTATAAAACATCAAATTTCGGAAGATGACTTTAGTATCTCAACTTTAAAATCATGCCATATTAGTAATTCAGAGCTCCTGCAGACTTTACAAAAACAAATTGCATGACTTTTCCAAAACTTTTCCAGGGCCATTTCATAAAACTCAAGGACCGTGCTATCTTGCATTGTCATGTAAATGAACATAAAGAATAACATCTTTCAATCTAAAATAACAAAGTTAAAAACAAATATTTTTAATATGTACATTTTTAATTTACCTGGGCTAGCACACTTTGACTTATGTAGTAATTCATGTCATAATCCAATGTTTAATGTAATTTGTATTCAAAAGAAAAAAGGAAACAATCCTATGTGGTCTTTGTATGTAAACCTATTTACAATATTAACAAAACATTACTTTCCAGTTGCTTTCTTTTTTTTTAGTGATCTACACTAGAAATCATGTGATACTTCCATTAGGGGAACGTATTCTTGTTTTATTAATTGAAACATTTCTTGAATGTAAATTTACCATTTTATTTAATCGGTTCTCTGTGCTCTATGAAAGTTAAAGTAATCAATTTCTTTAACTCAATTGTCACAAATTACATGACTTTTCCAAAACTTTGCAAGGTTTTGACAAAATCCATAACTTTTCAAGGCCCTTGATATTTATTTTTTAAATTCCAAATTTTTTCCAGGATTCCATGACCCGCAGTAACCCTGGTAATTGTGATGAATTCTGGTAGCATTTTGATAGAGGTATGAAATATCCAGTTTTGTAAACTATCAGTACCCAGTTTTGTAAACTATCGGGACGAAAGCCAGACCATAGTACATTTCTGAACAATTTATGCTATGTGACAAAGTCAATGACACTCTCTAAAGATCAAAGAAAACTTACTGTTCAAGTCGTTCATTACGAGGCAGTGGGATATTCCAGTTCTCCTTTGTTTGTGGTTCATCCCATCGTCGATTAACATTATCAGATCGGTTATCCCATCGACTGTTAATGTCAAAATTGGACACTGTCCGTCTCCTATCACGGTCTTCATCAAGCATGTCCCAACGACTGTATGTGGTAGATGGTCCAAGGTCATTTCCTGGGGGCATGTTAGGTTGGCGCCCTCTGTCTCCACCAGTACTACCACCACGGCTATACCGGCTGTCATTGTACCTGAATATAATTTTTTTTCTAACTTTAACATTTATTGTCTTCTAGTATCATGATCGGTGCATTCAGTAAATGGTGAATAAGTGTCTAAGTAAGTGTCTCCTAGTTTTAAGTTGGCCAAACCTTAAGAGACAAACATCAAATTACAGGAGCCAATAATTTGTCAAACAAAAGCACTACTGTAAATACTCAATATAAAATAAGAACAAAAGCTTTCTATTAAAAATGATTCACTAAAAAATTACCCACCAAAATTCCATAAAGATAAGTATGCTTGTGCTTGGCTCATAAAAGTACAAAATTTATTTACCATAGTCCTCGTGGTTCAGATGTCTGTTTTCAGCAACATTCTTTATATATTTCAAACATACAGTTGCATTTAATGAGCATGAAATAAATAAACTTCAGAGATTACTGCTTCAAATGATGAGTGACATATGAGCTGACATCTTCAGAATAATTTGGGATGAGGGTGAGACAGGTGCCAATTTTTCAGCACACTGGAGGAAAATTATGACCAACATTGACTGTTTTAGCTGAATTGTTCCCTGGACAATAATTTAAATGATTTACTATGTGCAGTATAGATTCAGTTTCTATGTCACAGTAAGTACTCTGCTAACCATTTTGAAGTCAGTAGCCAGGATACCAAGCTGACTACTTTCTACTCTTTTGACAAATATAAAAATAATTGCTTATGGCAATGTACTAATGCATAATCAAGACTAATTTTATCAGCTGTGTCAATAAAGCAAACATATATCATCATGGACTAGCATGGCCTAATATCACTGGTTAGAGCCTAGAGGCAGAAACAAAATTTTCAACTCTAGGCAAGTAGTCTGGTGCTGAAAAATAGTTTTCCCCATTTCTGAAAAACATGCAGGTCAATTCAAATACTGCAAATTACTTTCTGAAGAGCTGGACAATCTCCAGAGAGATTTCTGAAAGTATCCAGATTAAAGCAGGTAGCATCATAAAATGTTTTCAAAATGCTATTTATCATCATAAAGGGGAAAACAAAAAAACAAAAAAAGAATAATGGAACATAAGAATACCTATATTTACACACTATTCTTTATTTCCCCTGGTTAAAATGTGTCAAAATTTTTAAATCTTCGAATTTAAATTAATATGGAACTATCCAAATCAAATATTTTCCAAATGTCAATGGCATGTGAATTTAAGTGTGTCTGCGGTAATGAAAAATGTAGAAATTGCTCACTTACCAAAGTTTACAAGCTCTTATCTGCAGTGCTGGCAAACAAGACGACATGCTTAAAAGGTGGCAAATTACTATTATAGAACATCATAATTTCATTTACAATGCAACACATTCCAATTGCAAACAAGCAACTTTTGGAAAAATGTTTAAAATGTAAACAAAAGAATAATCCAGCAATAGAGCACAGCACCTACTAAAGGTCTGGTAATCAAACTTTTTATTTCTTGCAAAGAATATACTATCTAATTTGTGGGTAATGTGCACGTTTCATTCATGAAATATTTTGCCACTTTTCAGCAAATAACCAGAATGATGGAAATCATAAATAACTACAATAATAGCAATTGATAACATTACTGCAAGTACGATAAAAACAAAATGTAATGGAACCCAAGGGACTGAACCCCATGTCCTCCTCTCCTACTGGTAACAAAGTATATCCAAAGCAAAACTAGACAAAATGAATAATTTACAACTGAACTGGAATCACAGATCACTTATCATTACAGCCAGGCTAACTTTTTTTTCTTCTCCAAGGTGAGTGGCCATTTTTCAGGATGATTGTTTTTCTGTGAAACTTAAAACATAATTTTGATGTAGTAGTTAACAGAACTTTATTATAACACATTCAATGCCAGTAGATTCCATTACTGGTGACCAAACACTGCACTATGCAGGTGCAGAGATTAACCCAGTATCAACGTACATACCCCAGCAGTTGGGCCACAGCAGGCAACAAACATTAAGCTATCTGAGCAAGTCACTGAAATGGATCATCTTAAATCACTAAGAGGCAAGAACATGCATCTTTTGAGAAATACAGGAATGGACAAACACAAAAACCTGACAATATTACAAGCATCTGTAGGGCACATAAAGTGTGCAATTTCACAAGTAACTCAAAACATGCACAGAACTATTATTATCATGTAATACCTTGAAAACTGTTAATTCACGTACAAGTCTATAACTACCAAATCAATTTCCAAGTACTCAATTCTACAGCATCATCTTGGATGGTGGGAAAGAATTTACAGATTTTTGCTTAGATTATTCTTCTTCCGGTTTCTGAAAAAACTTCTGTCATCATTTTCTAATCGACTCCATTTGAAATGATTTTTAAATGACAGGTCAAATTTAGAATGTCCATACATTTTCCTCTTTCAATGAATTGAAATTCTGCAGAAGCCATGAAAAATATCTGAAAAGATCTGGACTGTGTAAATCTTCAACAAAATGTACAAAGAAATAATCAAATCATGAAAAATTCCCGAGAGCACAGTCAACATTCAATAAACAGAAATTTAAAAAGAAACAAAAAAATATGCTAAAACAATTGCCTGAAATTTCAACAATGGAAAACCATTCTGCATTAAAAATATACATTTCCAACAAAAAGCGGAAAAGTATTATCCCAGGTAACAAGGCTTTAAATTAGGTGACAGGACAATCATTTGGAAAAGTTTTGATAGGATAATGGGATCCAATAATTATGAAGCTTGTAAGTATTAGTGCATAGCTCATTGGTAAGTTCTAAACTGTCATGGGATGAAAGGATAGTGTATCATTGTAGCTACAGCACAAGGACACAAGGATAACTCACAATGAAGATTAAAATATTGGAAAAGCGAATCAGAATTAATTCCAACTAAACACAAGAGCTTACCTTCCTCCTGGATTAGCCTGATTATTCCCACCGCTGTTACGACGGTCTCCAACATTACTGTAGCTGCCACGGCCACCACGATTTCCTCGGTCATTATAAGCACCATCACGCTCACTGTAACCACCAGCACTTTTATCATTGTATCCACCACTTCTATCATTGAAACCACCTCCCTGATCATTTGATCCACCTCTGCGTTCATATCCACCTCTATCACTGTAACCACCTCCACGATCACTGTAACCACCTCTTTGGTCATTGTATCCACCTCGGTTGTTATAGCCACCTCCACTTCCACGGCTGATGTAACCACCCCTGCCACGACCATTATATGCTGAGCCACCTCTATCATTGTATCCCCCTTGGATGTTAATGCCACCTCCCTGCCGGTCATTCTGGTACCCACCCTGAATTCCACCTAGAACAGAAAGATGAAAATGTATTAAAAGCATTGGTTCTGCACAAGTTCCTGCATTGCAGTTATAACATAGAAGACCAACAGTAAAGAAATATTCTTTATTCCCTATAACATTCTACCAATTAAACAAAAGTACTGTAAATGGTACATCTGATTCCTAATTTGCCTCTATGAAGGCACTAGTAGGGCATAGACGACTTTGGAAATTATTTTTCACTGGATTTCAGCGACTGTGATTTAGGGTTATATCTGGTCTTGAACTAATATTAGTGTGCAGAAACATAATTAGATTTAATATGACAAGACCTTTCAATATGACAATACCTTTCAATATGACAAGATCTTTCAATATATGACAAGACCTTTCAATATGACAAGATCTTTCAATATGACAAGACCTTTCAATATGACAAGACCTTTCAATATGACAAGATCTTTCAATATGACAAGACCTTTCAATATGACAAGACCTTTCAATATGACAAGACCTTTCAATATATGACAAGATCTTTCAATATGACAAGATCTTTCAATATGACAAGACCTTTCAATATGACAAGACCTTTCAATATGACAAGATCTTTCAATATGACAAGATCTTTCAATATGACAAGACCTTTCAATATGACAATACCTTTCAATATGACAAGATCTTTCAATATATGACAAGACCTTTCAATATGACAAGATCTTTCAATATGACAAGACCTTTCAATATGACAAGATCTTTCAATATGACAAGACCTTTCAATATGACAAGACCTTTCAATATGACAAGACCTTTCAATATATGACAAGATCTTTCAATATGACAAGATCTTTCAATATGACAAGACCTTTCAATATGACAAGACCTTTCAATATGACAAGATCTTTCAATATGACAAGATCTTTCAATATGACAAGACCTTTCAATATGACAAGATCTTTCAATATGACAAGACCTTTCAATATGACAAGACCTTTCAATATATGACAAGATCTTTCAATATGACAAGATCTTTCAATATGACAAGACCTTTCAATATGACAAGATCTTTCAATATGACAAGATCTTTCAGTCATTATAAGTTTCTTATCACTCAAAGTACAAACCATTTGAAGTTTGATGAAATAACTTACTCCAGAATAAAAGTTCTGCAATTATCTGTCCCCATTCTTTCAGCCACAATGAACTTTCAACCCCAAATTCAACAGGCTACTTCCATACCTGAGAAAGGAGTAGCTCAGTTGGTAAAACAATGGAATAAAAATCAACCCATGTCACAGGTTAGATGATGACCATGCCAGTTTAGGTCAGCGGCCTCCTTGTGTTTTTAGTAAAGGCAATCAGCTACAATTTTCTCAGCATTTTTTAGCCATATAGCTGTTTAAAATTCAATTAAAACCAAGAAATGTAAAAACTTTTCCATACCTTAAATGCAATTAT
The DNA here is from genome assembly GCA_016746295.1 of Potamilus streckersoni. Taxonomy (NCBI): domain Eukaryota; kingdom Metazoa; phylum Mollusca; class Bivalvia; order Unionida; family Unionidae; genus Potamilus; species Potamilus streckersoni. The sequence continues at coordinate 2,380,931 of JAEAOA010001978.1, forward strand.
CCACAATCTTTGGTCAAGACAAGTAGCAAATGTAACATGCAAAAATAAATATTTCTTTCAAAATAACCCTAATCTTTGGCTGCTTGACCCCAATATCAGTAGGCTATGTTGTCAACAATGAGAAAATCAAACAAAGCTGAAGATCAATGGTCCAGAATTAAGATTTTGTGTGCAAGTCGTTCTGCTCCTTTCGCATAGCTGCCAACCTTCCAGGCGCGCAATTAGTGAAAATAAGGATAAAAATTAGTGAAATTCTGACATGAATTTGTGAAGCAATCTTCAAGTTCAGGATGTGCTTTTTGATACCAATGTGCTTTCTCACATCAACTCTACCACCATGCCCAATGGTAAAATTTGTGGCATTCTGTTTTTGATGGCTGAAAATGCAGCAAATTTTTTTTTTGTATATTCCAAACTAAACCTTATGTCCAATACATTTAGTTTTCCTTGGTGAAGACATTTTAACATCGATGCCAAATGGTAATTCAAATCAGTGTTAATGGCGCATACATAGAAATAATTGCAGTTGCACCCCAGTTGCTCTGAAAGCAGTTGTAAAATTATACATATAGATTAAAATGTGCTAAAATGGTTGCTACTGGGCCAACTGTATCAATCGGCTTGTTCTAATATTGCGACCAGCATTTCCAGACCATTGCAGCAACTGCCGATATCATAACTAGCACTTAACGGGGAATCAGTTATTTTATTAAAGATTTTAAAAAACTGAGAATTGGGGACTCATGATTTTTTTTGCATGCAGCGTGAATCCTGGATAAAGTCAACCAATTCTCGTCAAAATCATGAGGATTGGCAGCTATGCTTGCAGCTCAGTGACCTTCATTTATTAATCTTATACATAACCCCAAACTGATGAGCTTCTTTCATTTTAAGTGGTATCATCCACAAAGTTTATTTGATAAAGAACTAATGTTATTGAGGACATGTAGATGACCATGATAAAGAACTAATATTAGTGTGGTCATGTAGGCTACCATGGCAAGCCCCTGGGCAAAGTATTTTATTTTGATTGCCTCTGCATTATATAGCCCTAGTTGCTATACTGTAAAACACCAAAGCAAACAATCCATTCAATGACCTTAACCTCAAAATCAAGACTTCTTCCTTATCCCAAGCATAAGCTATACAAAAAAGATTTCCTTCTTTTAGTCATTGATCTTGGTCTTTGACCTTTTGATCCAAAAATTGATGGTCGTTCTTCACTCAAAGTGCAAACTATCCACAGAGTCAGGTAGCTGTAGATGGTAAAGAACTAGATCCTTTTTAGATCTAGATCTTTAGACAAAAAAAAACATCTAGTTCTAAAAAGTATCTAGTTCTCCACCATCTACAGCTACCTGACTTTGTTGACAGTTTGCACTTCATATATACATATATACACACACACACATATATAAATATATTCAAGTGTTACAACAAAACTCAGAATGATATTCAATGACAATGTGATTGAGTTTACTGCACTTGATTATTTGGCATCATCATCATAAAAAAAAACCAAGATGAACTGTTTGTTTTGTCAATATGTAGGAAAACATTGGCCAATTGTAATTAATTTGGTATTATATGTTTAGAATACACTTTTGATTGAATTAAATAACCAGTAATTTTGGGATTTAAGGGCAACTGTTGTATCTCAAAAATAGACTCTAAAAATCTACAGAGTAACAAAGGTATAAAGATCAAAACAAATAAAAACAAAACCTACACATTTATCCATTAAATCCCTCTTAATTAACAAAATTCTCCAAAAAAATTTTATGGAAGGGGAAATATTCCCCAAACATTTATTCCTAGAACAGACCTTGGCACCAACAAACTGTACCTTGGTTGTATCCAGACTGTGGTGGTGGTCCACTGATCATACCCCCTCCACCGATGATACCCCCTCTCGGTGGACCTCCATACCCCCCACGGTAACTATCTGCAATTACAAAAGCAATCTTGTTTCCACATTTACCCCATCTTCATTATCCAAGCTCATTAAGCCACTTTTTTTCAACATTGACCCTTAATATAAGTAGCTAACCAAAACAATGTTTTGTAACAAGTGTCTTATTGTGGATGTTGCTCATAAGGTAAATCAACATACTAATGAAAACTATCATTACACCGATTAATATAGAGGCTATCATTATGTCCTGCCTCTGTTTGAAACAAAAAAAAAATGTGATCATTTTTAAAAATAGAAACTGACTTGTGTCATGGATTTTTTTTTTTTACAGAAACAGATGAGATTTGTTACAATCTTCCTACATAAATATTTGAATAATCCCATTGAATCAGATGCCTTCTGCTTGCACCAAAGCAGCTGATGACTAAGCATAGATGCCATTTCAACTCGCTACATATGGCAACAATAATTGCACTGGAGTACATATTTAATTGAAGAGATGGCCAGACTTTATTGCCATGCTTCTCCAGTTATTTACAGTGGTGTCAAACATGCACAATTTCATGTTTGATGCACAAGGTAACAATTCTTTTGCAGATGACATTTTGTGTTAATTAAGTTAAAGATTACATTTCAGCCTGCAAGGTGCAATGGTAGCACTAGGCTTAGGCAGGGATAAATAAAAGTTTTCCCAAGCACTGGTACCTGGAAATAGTGATTTGCAAGAGTTACTGATCCATGTCCTTATTATACTCCAACTAGCACACACCATCAAAACAAAACCGTTTACCAAACATGCAAGTTAATTTAAAAATGGGCAAAAACCATGCACATATTACTTTCTAATCATGATTCCTTAGATAAATATATAAGGAAACAATCTTTGTAACTCAAAAGATTGCAGTTTCATACATAGCTTTCATCTGCTTTTAGTGACATTGCATTAACAGTGAAACCAAGTAATTCACACATCAAAATTTTCCTATTCCTAATCTCAAACCACCCAGGGATGCACAAGGGCTTTTTTAATGGCCCAAAGGCCACAGCACCTTTGTTATCTCTCCTGCTAACTTGTGATGCCAATCATTTTCTGGACCATAGGTTATGACTTGGTATCCCACATGTTTGAGACCTCTGTTCTATGACTCTAAATTGGAAAATTTACTCTCTATGGCAGTAAGCAATAAATCCATAATTCAAGTGCTTGTGATAATGGCACGTTTGACTTTCTTACAAAAAAATTTGAATACTTGTCATCTCGTTTTATTGTCCATTTTTTTTGTTCATGGCTGTTGGCCCCACCTTTTCTTTTTCAAAAGATTGACATGTGAAAAAACTACTACATGTCTTGAATGTCAGTTACAATACAAGAGTGATCTACTTTTGTGACGAACAGACTACAGACATATAAACATGGGCAATACCACATCTTACTCAATAAAATACAGAATGTTTGGACAAAAACTGTAATTATGATTGATGGCAGTGATGGGGTTTGCAGCTATTCAGATCAATTATCACTAGCCATACCCTGTTGGGGAGGAGGGGGTCCAGGTGGGTTGGTCACATTCCTCAGATGTGGTGGAACATAGACAGTCCCAGCTTGTAGCCCAACTGGTCCATCTAAAACAAGTAAAAACCTGTTAACAACTGCAATCACCTCTAAATACTACAGCACTGTTGTAAACATAACACATCTGTCTTCAATCTCTTTCAAGTCTAGAAATTGTTAAATAAAAATTTTTATGGATTATCTGCCGAGTATGAACAAATGCACATTTACAAGTAACAAAATAAATCATAAAGTTTTGTTTAAATTGCATTTTAAAATATTGCACTATCATTCACATATCACTAAAGAACTCCAAATCATGATTCCAGTCAAATGGCAAATACAAATAGTCGAACCCAGTTATGTCGCTGGCCTAGGGGTTTGCCAAAAAGCATCAAGATAACTTGATGATCGAGATAAACGAAAACCAATATGGTGTCAATATAATAACGTGCTTCAAATTTCAGTATGTACATGATGTGCCTTACTAAATGAGAAGGTACATGTACATATTTTTCGATGGTTTTTTACACAACAGCTTTGCCACGATATGTTTGATGTTGCAATCTGCATGCTATAAAAATATAGACATGTTTGTTAATAAAAGGCATATGTGCACCAACTAACAGCAGAGATTCACCAGTATTTAATACAAACCACTATCGATTCTCGATACAAACCTTTATTATATTCTCCAACATTGCAAACACAAAAATCGTTCACAAAATCACAAAAAAAACGTGCAGGGTGTAGTTCGTTTTTTACAAAAAGCTAACCAGTGTCAAAAATAAATTCTCGAGTCATTTCACTCTGACAGCTCTGAAAAGTATTGTAAACAGAATAACTACATGTTATCCTTCACATAAGAACTATCATTAGAGTGAACATACGGACAGTGATCAAGTGCTACGTGAACTCACACATGCGCAGTTAACCAAGTACGATCATTTATTGATAAGACAAGCTAGCATAAACGTAAACAATAGCAAGAAGTACATGTAAATTTTAAAAAAATCAAAAGACCATACTTTTGCAAAATAGTATCTCCATTCCCACGAATGAAACTTACAAGAGTCAACACCTGGCAATATTGGACCATATATATTCCTGTATTTTGAGAAATAAATAATTTTTTTAATTATGCAAAAGTTATTTATTTGTTGTTTGCTATTTCTTCGTGCTGAGTTTAAGTGTCTGTAACAACCAACAAACAGAAAGATTTAGCCATTCCATTAATTTTATCTGTTCTATTCAGGTCTTCAGAAGTCGGTCAGTTGTAAGTATAGTACGGTAGGATAATTGAATGTCAAAACATACAGTACTCTGCCGTATGTCAGCATAAGCAGATTATGATGTAACAATGCACTGCTAAAGATGGGGTTGTTGATACAAAATAAAAGATCATTTGTGTACTGATCGATTCCAATGCATTACTTAAAGTTTGTAGTTTCCTTCCGTTCTTTCTTTTATTTATCCAGTCAAAAGCCACAATTGTTTGTACAAATTAAATAATCAAAAAGTGTCGCCAGATATGACATTTTTGTCACCAATAAGGGGAAGAAAAAAAATCACCATCGATTGGTCATGGGAATAGAGATAACCGACGTTAATTGGCAAATTTGGCAATCTTTTGTGCTCAAGATATTAGGGTTCGGCGACATAAAAGAATCTACAAAACCGATGAGAAAATGTTAAGACAAAGAGAGAATTTGGCAGTTCCACTTCAAAAACGTCGACTTAATAGGGTAACTGAGGTCGAGATAAGTGGGTTTGACTGTATCTGCATATGCTGGATACTGCACATAGGTCTTGGAAACAATTACATGTATTTGGACACCATTTTTTTTCTATCTGGGCCACAGAAAATCACTTATGCAGGAATCCTTAGTATGCATGCAATTGCTTACCCGCAAATTCAAGGGTTTGCCAGTCCTGCTTCGACCACCTGAGTGGGAAAATGTGCTTATCAAATGATCATTTAACTCATTAACCCCATGTGCCTCGATAACTTGTTGCACTTTTCAACCCTCATCTCCCGAGCGCCTCATTAGCGAGGCAGAGTTTGGCATGGCTTATTTCCCCGCATGACGAGTTAAGTCTCCGCAAACCTTTAGTTGATTTCAAGCCATTTTCTTATTTAGGCAATTGAACCAATAAAATTTTAGCTTATGTAGACAGAGTGAACTCTGCTGAACAAAGAAAAAAAAAAAGACTACGATAATGCGAGTAAGAGTGAAGTTATTTCGATTTGAAAATGATGAAAATTGACAAGAATCAGCCACTTGGAGCTGACTTTTACCTGACAGACGCTGACGAAGAATTTTCTGAAGTCATCAGATGAGATCGATAGTGACATTGGAATGTCAATTGATGATAATGGTGAGAGTGATGAGAATGAGGATAAGAATGTTGCAGAGAATGGAGAAGAAAATCGTAGAAGATGTGATCAATGGATTATAAATGACAGAACACACATGGACAAGAGGCCATTTATGAGACCAACACCAGGACCAACAACAGATTAGACCCTGATGCAAATGAATTTAATTTTTTTGAGCTTTTTTATAAGCAGCATTTTTGTTTCAGTTGATAGTATGCAAGACCAATCTTTATGCAAGACAAAAGCAGGTCGAGAAAGAAGACCAAAACTGGAGAGATGTTAAGGAGATAGAATTGAAAGCATGGATGGCAATGAGAGGTTTTTTTGAGAATTCTTCAGCTCCAGAAACAGCCATGTACTGGTCAACATTTGTAAACCTAAGTTTGAGAAAGAAAAGGAAGATAGACAGGTTTGATAAAATATCACAATATTTTCATAAAAATGATAGTCGTCATAATCCTCCTCAACCTCAACCAGGTCATTACAAGCTGCATTATGTGAGACCAGTGCACGATGCCATTCAAAACTGCTGCTTACAATTACAAAACTACAATCCTCATCAAAACATGATAAAATTTTGACATAGGTTAGCCTTTTGCCAGTATATACCAGCCAAGCCAACAAAGTATGGAATCAAGGTGTGGATGAGGGCTGACCCAGAAAATGGCTATACAGGTAAGGATTCAGGTACCAGAAGTAGGATTAGCCACATGTGTTTTTATGGACCTAACACAAGATTTGGGAAAGAAACCATATTGTAAATGTAGATAATTATTTCATTAGTCCAGATTTATTCGAGAAGCTTCTACCAAAAGGTATGTATGCACGTGGAACTGCAAGAAACAACAGAAGAGGATATCCTATACAGCATCTTAATAAGAGAGATATTAAGGTACAGGGGGAATTCAAAATGGTACAGCGAGGGGAATTAATAGCTTGTGTTTGGATGGACAAGAGGCATATCTTTTCCTTACCAAAAGCAGAAGATCCAGCAGCCATAGAGAAGACAGTACAGCACAAATCCAAAAATGGAGATGTGAGGAACATCAAAGCACCATCCATCATTCAAAAGTACAACATGAACGGAGTGGACATAGCAAACCAGCTGACAACACAGTACATAAAGAGCAGCTAAAAAGTGGTGGTTGTACCTTTTTGGTTTTTGTTTGATATTGCTGTCACCAATGGATTCATACCGAGAGAATCAGAACATTATGTCAAGCGGAAGAGACAGGTAAATGCACACAGGATAATTGATTTTAAGATGAATCTGGCAAAATTGGTGACTACCAGGAAAATGATATAGCCACGTTAGCGACAAACACAGGAGGCCAATTTCCTAAGAATGGTGAGAAGAGGGGAAGATGTAGATAATGCAGTAAACAAAAGTGATGCTGGGAAGTTTTGAATGTGTATTCAATGTAATATTCATTTGTGTAGATTGTTTTAAGCCATATCATGTAGATATTTTGAAGACTAATTAAATAAATGTTTGAGAATTAAAATTTAAGCATGAATGTTCATAATTCAAAGTTTGTTAAGTGCTTTATCAGCTTTTAAATTTTCAATGAGAACTCTAAGGAAGAAAGGTAAGTCAAAAGCAAGGTAAATATATGCATCTTGGAACAGTATTCACAGGAGATTAAATTAACAAGAGAAATGACAAGTGGAATTATTTCATGTGTTAATTATTGTGTGTGAATTCCTAATGGATTTTATGGATTATTCAATGGCAAGAGAAGCAAATTGTTAAGTACATTATTTACTTTCACCTTTATGCAAGAGTATCATTTCTTCATGTGGCATGAAATTTATACCATTTTGTACATAATTTTATTGAGAACTGATGTGCTAAATTTCAGCCAAATTAAACAAATATAAATAAATTAACAAGAAATTTACTGCAAGTACCCCCCTATGGAAAAACATGCAAGCCAAGTGCTGTCAGCAGGTCTCAGGGATACAGGCACTGGTAAGGCTAACACTGCTCTAGGTGGTATTTGCAAGTATGCTGTAGGGGACTGCCTAGCTATTTGGCTCAGGGGTTAATGAGTTAAGATGTGCCGATATTTACAATGAGAAATTTCAGTGACTGAAAGACCCCCAGATGTACATATTGTCATTAAGAATACATCAGAACATGATCCAATAGCTTGGTGGCAAGTTCAAAGATTTCACTAGCTGCCAACTGGTGGAAAAATATGCCAATATTTACAATGACTGAATTACAGACAGAAATAACCAGTATTGTACTTGTGCTTAATGAGTACATCAAAATTTACTACTTTAGCTTTCATTACCATGTTGGTTTCCATGTGTGGACAAGTAGTTTAAGTGACCTCGAAATCAAGACATGAGTTAGACAAAATGATTTTTGCAAATTTGAATAGGTATTTTGGGTTTAAATGACAGACTAAGGAATAATGTAATGAGATTCACCAGGTGCTAAAGATACCAGAACTAATAGTCCACATGAAACACTATCTGTGATGCCTAGCTTATTGCATGAAATAAGACCTTTCCTTGGCCTGACATAATTCGAACTCACTCTAATCCTTTTTTCCCCAGTAATAGACCTTAGCTCCCACATAATACCTTTAAATGACTAGACTAAAACACACTGAAATAAATTTTGCATCCTCATACAATACAATACAATGAAGTATATACAAGAATTTAGGTTCAGAACTCACTATTTTCTGGTTTTCCTCTGCCACTTGGTGAACGACTGTTTAAGGCTAGCCCAGCAAACTGAAATTGAAGAATGTTATTTTGAAATTACATTTTAACATTTTAAAAACTTTTTTTTTAAGTTAGCTGCTTTCTTCTTAACAAAGAGGAAACTAATCACATGGATTGAATTGTCATTTTTTTTACATAAAAACTTAACTTCAAATCTGGAAGCAAACTAAAAATTTACTGAAATATTAGTTTATATACACACACATACATACATACACAACAGCTTAAATCAAGACCTGGAGAGAAATGATTTGAATTATTTTGAAATCTGAAAAGACAAATCAGATTCGTGATTTTATTTCTTTTGATATTTAAAATATAGCAATTGCAATGTTGAGTGACACAGTTAAAATAGGACCCTTTGGGCACAACAAATATGAATCATAGCCTGTAGAATTGGAGTTTGGGCTTTTCTTTTACCCTGAAGACACCAGCTCCAGGTCGATGGCATCATTACCTGAAAAATATTTGTACCAGCAGACTTGACTGACACAATGTGGATTCAGTGATTTTGTCAGAAAATCGGTGAAATGTATGCTTCCAGTTATCTGCTTTAGGGTATATAGCTTGTTTCATGAGTAAATGAGCTTTTAAGTGATAGGTTTCAAAATTCGTGGAATTCGGTATACATGTGTAAAATGAGATGCATATGCATGGGTGAAATTTGGAATTTTAATGTAGATTTGGCAATTGTTTCAGTCATATTTATTCAATGTCTGCAGTATGGTGGGCAGCATGATGTCCCACCCCTTCACATTATCCTTACACTAGGCCAACCACTCCCAACACTATTTCTTAATACTAAGTGCCAAGGGAGGCAGCTGTTAGTTCCATTTTTGTCTTTGGTATGACTGGGCTGGGAAATGAGATGTGCTTTCACAAGGATTAATTCTTTATAGCACAAGTTATACCTGAAGGAAAAATGATTGAGCAATTATCAACTGTAATTATCATATATTAACCTCATTTATTATTTTTTCTTTATTTTCTCTACCACCTGTGTTTAATATTACATGCTTTCACATACTTATGTTTTGAAATACACAATGAAATGATGATAAATGAAAACTTTTGGAAATTCAGCAATGAAAATTTGCACGGGAAAGGGTTAAGCATTCACATCTTGAAGAACCAAATTCTGGACATTACAAGTTCGACAGGAAAATTATTGATCCAATGAAAAGCTAAACTCTTAAACATGCATTTAACATTCAAAATCCCAATATATCCAAGATAACTCTAATACATAGTGGTCAATTAGGGGGAAAAATATGCAAGAATTAAAAGAATCCACTCTTAAATAGAGAGCATCTTTTTAAAACAGTTTAACAGCCACTGTTTTATTTTAAACTCTAATAAGCAACACAAGAAAAGTGGAAATGACCAACTATTATATTGACTTCATGACTTGCATGTAAGAAATCTTTGTTAAAATACCATACTGCACCTTCCTGATGCCTTCAGACCATATTTGTAACGTGTAATACATTGCAACAGATTTCTTGATAGTACAGTAGGCCACCCCTTCTGCACCGGGAAAGTAGCCTTATAAGGCGGGTGGCCTTTCCAGAGAGGGACTAAATTTTTTGTGAGAAGTATATGTACATAGTAAGAAAGCTTCATTTTTCAAAGCATTTAATATCTTCATTTAAAAGCAACATTAAATATTGAACGGTTCTTGTGTTATAATAGTTGACTTATTTCAACTGAATATGAATTAATAGTTCTTATTTTTGGCGTAAGCGTGATATGCGAGCGGGTGTTGTCATGCACATTGCAGAACCATTCAAAAACGTCATTTGAATCTTGGTACATACACAATTCTCTTTCTATTTGCTCCATTTTCCCACTGCTGATAAATAACTTATCGATTACAATGTTATTTATTCGAGTCTTTTTAACATAAAATTGTTTTATTCGAGACTTTTCTACCTAAATTTGTTTGACCAGTCCACTCCCCACATCTCCTGATATTGTAGACTATAATAACCGACGTTTTCTGAAATAATCATCTTCGTTTATGTGATGACGTGTTAATGTTTGGTAATGAGTTATTCTGATGTTGCTAACTGTATGAGATTTAATTATGCAGACGACACATTTGTTGAGCGGACGAAATTCTTTCCTCGTAAAGAAGCGACAAGTTGTGTTGTCACATGATTTTTCGGTCTTTGTCCAGTACCCTGTTTTTCTTTTTAGCCAATGATGACCGTGTGATCTTGACATTACGTCCAGTAATAATTGTCATGTTGCAACTACAAGACTGATAAAACAAATTTTTTCTGCATTTAAACAGATGCCATATATTTTTAAAGGCAGCGATTGTCACGTGATTCATTAGTTGCAGTCTGGTACCCTATTGTTTTTATATTTTTTTTTTTACTCTAAGTGCGAAAAACGGCTCGGATAAGTACACCGATTTGATCTGAATAGCGCATCGAGGCCATTAAACTTTACAATTGTTGAGTAATAGCCATTAATTATGTAAGTTCAACATCTTGCAAAGGGAAGCCATAAAGGCTATCAAACCATTTTCGGCACAGACTTTGGTCTTGTCCATCAATATTGCCACTTCTCTGATGTTACTACTATTACTAAGTGTAATCTGAATAATTATCAGGGGATAAACCAGACATCTTATGATAACACGCAGTAAGGATATACGGATTACCTTTATATAAGGAATAAAATATGAGTCTTTCTTGGCTTTAAGGAATAAATGTGGCTTCTCGAGAGGTGTAAAGGATATAATATTAACCTTAGTGGTACATGTCAAACACTTTTTTGAAGAATGAAAATCTGACATCGGGAAACAGAAATCGGATTACTTAACACAATTAGAAGAAAAAAAATTGTTCTCGATACCTATTACAAAATAAAATGTGGCTGTTTGTGAGGGGTAAATTTTATGTTTTTGCAAAAATATGATGGCCGCGTTAGCCAGGTGGCTTTTCGTGAGGGGTAATTTTGAACACAAATTCGTCTGTGCCTTCAGATTCTGGCCGTAAGGAGCGGATGGCCGCTGGTGAGGGGGGCCGTTCAAGAGGGGGACTACTGTAATAATACTGATTCATTACACTGTACGATGGCTCTTCTCAGGGTCCTTGATCAACAACTCTGAAAAGACGTTACCATCACTGATCAACATGGGTATCTGGAAACAATATCCTCACTTCCACACCTGTGATCCCTCCTTACAATCCGGAAGGTAATCAGTGTTAAACTCTATTTAACGAATTTAAGGCTGAAGTTTGCAAAATGCTTCTCCTCTGGCATTCTGACTTTTTAGAAATTGACCAACTACATTCCCATCAACTTTGCATTCAAACCATTTCCAGACATTTTTCAAAAACGTCACCAAAACTTTCTATGTCACTCTATGAAGAATTTGAAATGTTTAGCAAACATGCTTGTTTCCATAATTTTCATGTGAAGAATCAAGAATAGAAACCTGACCAATCAGAAAGATAGTTCTAAAACAAACAAAATGAAGAAGATTGCAAGGTTTATTCTTGTACAGTTAAATTACTACTGAATGGACTTGGACAGTTTTAAAAACTGGATCACAGATGACGGAAAAGGCAAGGTCTATATTGAGATGGATCAAATTTATGTCATTAGAAAAGGTCAATTTCTGCTTTAAAATGGTAAAATCAAATTTGATAAAGGCCTCAAAAGCTAAACCTCTGAAGTAAACATTTTTGTTCTATTCATTACACCAGGAAAATTCGAAGCAATGATACCAGTCCCTATGGTCTATATATTGTCAACCAAGTGCAACATCAGCTGAATATTTTAAATAACATTGATAAAAGTGTAGGACAGAGACCATGCTAATGACTTGCTTGTTTTGTTATATATTTTCGTTGACAGTATCTATGATAGGCCAAATCTTCATTCATATGGAACAAAACTGCCTGTAATCAGGTGTTTAAAAATGAACAAGATCAACCTTTAATAACTACAACATTTCTGTAATAATATCTAGATTTTATAGTATTAACAAACCCACCCATGTTTGTATCCTCAATGGACTTTAAATATAAAAAACATCAAGGATACAAAACAAATGCACATGACTTGCATCATTTCATACATCTATTTATAATTTCTAACCTTTTTGCCAGTGGGTCCCTAACACTTGACTTATTGGCCTTTTAAAGACAAAATGGATTTGGAGACATATGGATTAGGGCTGTCATTGGGTATTAAAAGCATTTAAGGGCCCATACCATAAAAAAAAATGGTAGTACCCATTAAAAAAAAAAAAAAAATCTTCACTGGCCAACCACTATGGCTATAATTAGAAACCAGATCTCTGCTTAGTATAAATAAACAATACCTCACCCTCTGTTTGGATTAATAAAATTCCTGGGCTGGGTGCCACAGGATGAACTGTTCTCCCTAAGGCATTTTATACCTAGGTTAAAACATAGCATTGTTCTACAGGTAATAAACCTCTTTGTAGACAATAACTATTGAATGCAGGTGCTAAATGCTCCCTACCTTGCCTGCTCTTTTAATGAAATCCAAAATCCATAGGTACACCTTTTATTTCCCAACACAAAGGGCAAAGAAATCCCACAATTTATATTATAAACAATTATCAAATAGACACCTTGAAATTTTGGTAATGCCTCAAAGTAATCTTTGAGCCCCTGGTTGTTTTTCTAGTTGACTAGCTCTGCTAATTTCTGAAAGTTAGCCATCATACCTATAGGGATAATTCCAAAATAATAAAACTTGGGGGACTGCCTGGTCATGTGGTATAACTGGGGCATAAAAGCCAGATCTTTTATTGCCATTTTAGAAGAGCTTCATATATGGAACAAAACAGTTGTTATAGGACTCTTAGTAATATTATTTTTTATATTTAAATAGATATTTAAGAAAGTGTAATAGGCAAAGGTTCTAAAGTGTGGAAGCATGTTGAAGGACTAAATGATGATAATGCTTGTTGCAAGTTGTGTAAACTAATGCTTTCTGCAAAAGGTGAAAACACAAGTACTTTGCGGAAACATCTCCTTGGAACTCATCACAGCGACCTTGATAAGAATGAGAGCGCAAATAGTACTCCGAGCATTGCTTCATTCTTGGCTTTTGTTCAATGATTATTAACAAGAATTCTACAATGATCATGGTCAGGTCTCTGAATTCTGTATTACCTTACTCTTATTACTGTATATTACGTTATTCTTCTCTTTGTAAGCTTGTAAGACACTTGATTTGTCCATTTTTTGGATTTTTAATATAGCTTTAAAAAATTTTTTAGTCTTGTCACTAAAATGTCTGCAGTATGATAGTGATGTCTAGCACTGGTGTATCATGCTGCAGACATAGCATCATGCCACACCCAGCCACATTATCCTGCCACCAGGCCAACCATTCCTAACACTAACCTCTTATGCTGAGTAATGAGTAGGTACCATTTGAATAAGTCTTTGGTACGACTTGGCCAGGGTTCAAACTCACGAAATCATGCATTCAATGGCAATTGCTCTAACTAGTAGGCCACTGAGTGGTCTTTAAAAAGATTTCACCATTGACCGAAAGGTAAGATCTAAACAACCTCGAGTCCGCAGTTGTTAGGATCTTAACTTATGGTCAACGGTGAAATCCAAGCCTATGCAAATGCAAATGGCACTTTCGGCACTATCACTTGTCCAAACATCAAATTCGGCAAACAATTATTGCAATTTCTCCAATATGTCACAAACTGAACTAAGTGTGTTGAGCCATTTTGAAATTTGAACTATTCTCGATTATTACAGGCTTAAATTAGAAATTAGCAGACATAATTAGCATAAAGTAGCAGGGCTGGAACTAGTGAGAGGTGCATGCTTAATGGAAGTTTTTAATGTAATAGTCTGACATACTTGAGAAACATTTCTAGTTTCTGGACCAGTCTATTTACTGCAAAGGGGTGCATGCAAGATTAAATATGTACATACATACGTCACATCTGGTTCTGATATAAAGTGTCGAATCAAGCAAAGGAAAACAAGGAAAAAATTGTGTGGATTTAACAAGCGGTTTCATTAATATGTTCAACTGTGCAAAGGAATATAATTCCAAAGTCAACGTTATTGTAATTTACGGAATTATCCAGCAGTTACCAAATAGGATCAATTTACATCATTATGTTGTCGGATGGAAATAAACTAATGTACGGATTATGGCTCTGTGTTAGTATGGAAAGTCCATTAGGCATGAAAGGTACATGAGGATGCAAGTACTAGTGCCATTCTGGTGACAGTCAGGTTAGAAATTATAAATCAATAATTCAATTGACTTAGTTCTGTGCACATTTTATCAAATTAAACATTTTAGTTATTGAAATCTGTAGGTGGTACAAACCAACGATGTATTTTTGAACTATAACAAAATGCTAGCCGTGAAAAAAGAACGAGTGAAAAAAGAATAACTACACCACAAGCACAATGGTTGGCATGCATACATGATCAAAAAGATTGAATTCCGGAATATACGGAATTTTCCAGGTTATTAAATACTATGAATTGGATCACATCTTCGGCTTCAAAACTGAGACCCGCCATTGCAAACATGGCGACCGTGTTACCAACTGAACTGAAACACTTAAGTTTACTGTGTTGGGGACCCATGGCGAGTCGGCTTATATACTTTAATTGATGAATAAAATAACTACGTTTTGTACATTATGATACCCTTGATGCTTCCTGTTATTTTAAATTCCGTATATACAGGGTTTAGTCAAACGGTACTATAACGTGCATAGATGAATTTTATATGAAATTCTTCATTGTATATATAAAATACATCAAGAATCAATATATTTTGTTTTTGCAGAAGAGAAAAGACATGGAAAAGTAATTAAAATGGCAATAAAGAATGCTGGTGATAAAAACAAAGGTAACATAATGCGGAAATTTATGTCCCATCATGGTCATACAACAGCCATGCCGCCGCCATCTTGTTCCTTTTGAACAACCAACAAAAATTTATCTCAACAAAAACGCTTTAATACACACGTATTGAATGCATAATCATGTATACCCAAAATACAAGTTTCAACATACTTGCTGTTCTATACCCTGTCCATTTTGAACAAAATCATTAGGCATATTACGGTTTGAGAGTTGATCGATGTTCTTGCGTTGCGTTTCAGATTTGCTCAGAAAGGTTTCCGGCGAGGCTGTCTGGTCACGTGATCATACCTTGTCTCGGAAGGGTGATTCTCTAGAAATTTAGAAGTTAGGGCATGTCTCAAAATGCTAACTGTTTCAAACAGATAATACTGTAACCAACTGATAATTTATTCACGTTCTTTTTCTTCTTCTTCTTCTTCTTCTTCTTCTTCTTCTTCTTATTATTATTATTATTATTATTATTATTATTTTTGTCAATTGTGAATTTTACGTTATATATATATGTGTGTGTGTGTGTGTGTGTGTGTGTGTGTGTGTGTGTGTGTGTGTGTGTGTGTGTGTATTCAGGTAGACTAATAAAAACAGAGCTGGCATTTAACAAAAATGGTCTTCGCCCGTAGATGTGTACGAGCTAAGACTGATTTCGGCCGATAAACCACCCTCTCACCTACAATAATATTGCCTTGTGGTTACGGGGCTTATATACCCTATTAATTAAAGCGAGCAACAATCTGCGGACACTTATCTGCACACATCGAATATATGTTAAAAACATAGGTATATCTCGCAGTTGTCGAGCTACCGTTGGCTGAAGGGTTGTTTCGGCAATATGTACATACTATTTCTGGATCATTTGCAATGTTTGGCGACTTGTACATCCAAGTGGAATACACACTGTACTGTGGTCATTTTGAATTAACAAGTGTCTAAACTATACGCAGATTTGTTTCGGAAAGATTTTCATGCAGCAAATTTTTTATTTTAATTATCAGGTGACACCATAACCTTATATCGTCCATCAGTATCAACACAGATTTGGGAGGCTGATTTATTGGGTTAGGACTGATTATACAATAGGAGTAACTTCCATGCTGGCATAGCGTCACGTGCCGCCCTGTTTGGACATATTTTGCTACGACTAAGTAGCAGGCAACATCTGCCTTGACATTGGTGCCAACTCACCCATCCCTGGTCCGAAATGAATACTTTACGGCCAGCCAGTTTTCCGTATACTTATTGTCAGTATGTAAGAAGTGACATGCCTTGAAAATGAATGTTGCAAACAGGTAAATTGTTGTGAAAATTTTCATCCTCGCCTAATTTTATTATGTAAATAGAGAACAGGACAAAGTGGCTAGCTTTATTTAGCAGCTTTTAAATGACGTCGACCATTTAAAAATTAAAAGATAACACAAGCAATTACAAAGATCGGTTCTTCTCTTTAATCGACCAAATTGAAAGTAAAAAATCACTTTGAGAGGAGTAGGCCTATAAATCACAAGTCACAAGGATTATATAAGTATGATAGTGGGGCGATAAACGAACGACGGGAATTAGCATTAAAAACACCCCTGGGCCGGTATACGGACACGATTTATACGGACATATGGCACACCCAGACAATGAAAATTTGGTATCCGAACATGAGGAATGGCACAAGTTCCATGAGGTCACAGTACTGGACACTTGCGATACTGTAGCCAGGAGCTTGGTTAAATACGCGCAGCTACTACCACTCTAGGGAACACGTAAAATAAAGACACAGATAAATAGATAAACAGAGATAGAACACAACACGCACGCATAAGCATACATACATACATACATACATACATACATACATACATACATACATACATACATACATACATACATACATACAGTCAGTCAGTCAGTCTGGTATATATTTATAATTCTTTGTAATACAAAAATCATATATACCTTGATTTCTTTCATAGGAATCTGGAACGACTGTGTATATATATGAGAATTATTTACTAGGTCATCATGCGAGTGTGTCTGCTACGCACGAGCTTATATAATACCGATTCAGTGCCATCATTGTTTTGGTGATGCATGGTTAGTCGTGACGGTATATGGGTTGGTGCGTGCAGGCAAGGCGATAGGTGCCATTTACTCGCGTTCCTGGGTTCGAAACTCCGTAGAGTACGAATTTAACTTCTCTAGCCTGTATGATAGTATTGTTTGTTATATATATATATATATATATATATATATATATATATATATATATATATATATATATATATATATATATATATATATAGATGCAATAAACTGACGACGAACAGTACGAAACTAGTAACTAACTAGCCTAAGCGCTTTCGACTCTTAATGAGTCTTTTTCAAAGGCAAATACAAAACATAGTTACGACAAACAAATAAACACAAAAACGTTGCGTTTGTAAACCTCTACATTTCTATCTTCACATGTGCTAAAACTATAAATACAACCAGCTTGTATAGACTAGTTGCGGAAACTGAAAACGTTGTATAATTCCCTAAAAGTCTACAAGCCAAAGCGACATCTATTTTTACTTTGTGTACATATGTAACGCAGATTATATCCCGGATATTTGGTTCTATACCGGTTATTCTTATAGTAAAAATTGAAGGATAAGAAGATTTAGAAAATGTTAAATTCTACTAGTGCATAGTTTTCATTTTCTAGTCTTCTTGGTTTAGACCGCTTGGTTTCAATGTTCTAAGGCGGCGTATCCAGTATGATTCCTTTTCCTTCCTGGTTTCGGAACTCCAGCTGTGGTTGTTGGCAATAGCGATAAGTATTATATCACTGAAAGTGTGGCCAGGGGAGGAGAAGTGTTCTGCGACCGGGCTTCTGTACAGCTTTTTTGTCATCCAATCAGATCTATGAAGGTTTATCCTTATGTGTAGCTTTTCAGTTTCTCCGACGTACTGAAGGCCACAGATCTTACATGTGATGAGATAAATCACATTCTCTGTTTTGCACGTTTTGTGTGGACCATGTATGTTTAGTTTTTCTTTAGTCACTGTGCTAGTGAATGTCTTGGTCTCTATCATATGTTGACAGGTTTAGCATCTTTTATCGTATATGTCAAAAAAGACATCATCGCATTCAATTTCATATACGAGTGAATCCGTATCAATATACAATAATCTACTGGCCGGCCATTGATTTTTTAAAAAAAAAATTATAATGAAAATCGTACATCAGCCACTTTGATAAATCAAACATAGAAGCTCCAACATAAATTGGCTTGTTTCGTTTAAGATTTGTTTTTCTTCTTTGTATCATGACAAGATTTTCATTGAATATTTTCATGCTCACAAAATCATCGTCTGACATAAGTTTGTTTCTGAGCTGGATATCATTGACTAGTTCGATATTTACGCCTTTTGAAATATTCTCCATCGTCTTACCAAAAATGAAATTGTTCGTCAGATTAACGAAGTTTTTCTCAAAATCAGTTTTCGCTGCAGCTCTTCTAATAGTGTTCGAGTAACCTTGACCTTTCATCCAAGGCGAGTGATTAAATTTTAACACACGATGAACTTTCCTTAACACAAGACGAGCATTTACTGCTTGTTTTAAAACTTTGTAATGCAAACATAATTTTTCTTATCGAGAAAATTTGGTATTAGATTTTTTACCATAGAATTTTGTCTTGGTGATGCTATTGCTTGTTGTTCTTCAGATAATAAAAAAACTCTATTATCATAGATTCTGCGCAAAAAGGATAATCGTTATGTTTATTTTGTAGCGAAATATGATAATTGAGATCAACTTCAACGAAATACAAAACATCGTCGGGTTTCTTTTTTTTTCTGTCTCCGATAGAAATCGACCAGCCGTGATCAAACGAAATCCACCAAAAGGCATTGGTTCTGCCAATGAATATCCGTACAAATTATAGCAATCTAGATAAACTATATACTTCGAAGGAAGCATGGGATCGTACTCTTTTAGGTACTTGTTGCTTGTTTCGGAATATTTCTTCATTATCACGCTAATACCACCTCTTTAGCAACTTTAGCAGAGCATCCCATGACAGGCAGGGAGCAGAATAATGCCTACAAGGATCTATTTCATAATTGTTAAAACTCACTTCTCGCTAACTTTCAAAAACATCTGCTAGCAATAAAACGTGTTTTTAGATAAAATGGTGATAATCACCAAACATCTCACAATCAAATTGATCCCAAATATCTTTTGCATATTTGTACTCGTCATCGGTTATATAATCACTTTTAAGTTGTGAATAAAATTTTTCCTTGTCAGGTAGCCATGTTTTATCAAATTTAATCCAATGGTCGAGATACTCGCACGGAAATACCTCTTTTTTAGAAGTATATTAAATTTATCTCCAAAAAAGTCTCTTAGGTTATCAAACTTACTATGACCTTTTACAAGCTCATCTAACCATGCTGCCATAAACTGTAAGCTGTCAATAAAACGCAGCTTACTTAAGTAATTGACATACTTTTCAAAAACAATTTTTAATACATTTGATGACGTTATGGAGTTTTAAACGAGCCTTTACCTTAGGTTCACCAAAAGCTTGTACGATAATTTGGCTGTTATATCCTCGAAAGTTGTGAAGAATAACTGGCATGAAGTCTGGAGCATAAAATTTTAAATTATTGTGATCACGAGCCGCTTCACGGTACTGTCCGGTCAAATGACAATGGTCATGTACTTTTTTTGTTATCGTCAAAAGCTTTTTCATAAATATGACAAAATTCCGCTTGCTTGCGAACGGATTCTTATTGAGACGTCAGCTTCATCATTAAAATTACTCTTTTCAAACGATAAAATATATTATCAACTTTGCTGATCAATTGCTTTTGAAGCCAGACAGCTGGATATTTACCGCAATAGTGTTGGATTTGTCTGGATAATCTCGAATCAACGCAACAAACTATCTTATACGCTAAACCGCACGGAAAATTATTTTGAGTTTTTCTTGCACTAGTTTGGTTAGGATTATTTTTTACCCCAAGTACAGGCTGAAGTAAGTATTCGAAAGCAGCGGATATGACGAAAGGAATTTTTAGTTTATGGTTGTGGTGGACAAACTGTAACACGCTATCCTTTAAAGATGAGGTCGTTATTTGTTGTACGTCACAACAGTACTGCAAATGCTTTTGTAATGTTTCATTGTCTGTACAACCGTGCAAGTAGCGATAACAGAAGAAAGTTTTATTGTTATGTTTATTGTACTCTCTGCCAACTAGTCTATTGAAGGTTTTGATCAAAACGTAATGATGTTTATAAAACAGCAAATTTATGGTCGATTGTGAAGCTTTTTCTGAAATATATCTCAGAAAGACTTTTTCTTTTTCATCAAGTCCGAAAACGTTGATTGAAACATTGTTTTTCTTTTCAAACTTTGGTATTTGATTTTCTACCACTGGAAAGTAATATCTTTTAAATTTAATCATGACACGTGACTAATATACTTCTCAACACGACCAGCGTTCTTTTCTGCTGAAAAAAGCGCAGAAAGAACAACCCATGGGAAACATTTGTTATCAACGATTTTCACTATTATGAAGCATTTATTATTTTTTATTTTTGGTGGCAGGTCAATATACGAGCTACCGCGCAATGCGTCATATTTCATTGTGTGAAATAAAATTTCCTTGATCATTTCGAACTTCCAACCCGAGCCCAATTCGGTTAATTCCTCTATATTTTCCCAAATGTCTTGGTGAATTTCATTAGCTAGTGACAAAAGATCAGTCCTAATCAAAACACGTCTTGATTTTGCATTAATGAAAGGATCTGGTCAATCGATTCTTCCGTCACAAGTAGCTTCGAAAATATAATATGATATCGCACTAATAGTCTTATAACTTTGCACTAATAGTCCTATACCCTTGTGTTTTTCAAGCTCACGTTTTACAGTTGTCTGTAGCAGTTGGTAAAGATTTGTTGTAGTAAAATCTCTCAGTACAATTTCTTTATCGAACCGATAACTGTTATCGAATCCTGTAAATGTAGTCGCTATTTTCTCAGGTTCTCCCATAATGCTCTTCTTGACTATATCACGCAATTTCAGCATTGCTATACTATAGTGTAATGTCTAATTGATTCTTCGATCGATAACTCACCGCACGCCAGCTGAACAAACAATTAGAGTTATAAAAAATCACTTTAATATAATGACACAAAATCTGACAAACGCATACGAACAAGAGTATTATTACGTTCACCCAAAGTATAGCCTATACGCTGGAAATGCAGTAAGTTCGGTGATATGTGTCCAGTACAAACATCCGATAGGTAAAGCAACGCTAGCGGGTTATATTAGCAAAAAGGGATATAATACCGAGAGGATTGCAATGCTTAGAAAAGATTTTATTTACACATTATTCTACGAGTATATTCCAGAGGGTCAGCATGTATATCATGTGAACGTTGCAGTCACAGATGTTAGAATCAAAAACTTATCTTTGCAAAACGAGTTTCAGCCGCACCCAGTCTTTGATTTATACGAGGCCAATGATTGTGGTATGATTAGAAACAGAAAACCTAAAAGGGTTCTTGGCGTTATAAATAACATGGTGTATCTTACGGTAATTGTTAGGGGGACAATAACCGATTTTGTCAAATATCTATCACAGATTTGTTTGAGAGACGCTTAACGGACTAATACCAGATGGTCTGGTGATTAATCACGTTAATAATGTAAAGACAGACAATCAATTGTGGAATTTGGAGCTAGTTACACAACAGGAAAATGTGAGAAAAGGACGAGGTGGTGGTATTAATTGTAGATGTCCGGCAAAACCTATTGTTTCGTTAAACATCGAAACGGATGAAGATATTAAATTTTAATCGATTTCAGCTGCTGAAAAACATTATAAGATCAATCCAAGAGCAGTAAAATTTGTAGCTGATAGAGTAATTAGATCAGCTTTTTCATGCGAATACGTTCCTAGAATTATTTTTTTAGATGTTTATGTATATTTGACAGGTCCTTTTTGGTCAAGGAATGATGAGCAAATGCTATCATGTCATAGCGATCAAATTCTAGTGTAATTACTGCATTTACAATAATTAAACTTTTTTTCTACTGCTGTTAATAATATTTTATGAGAATCACATTGCATAACAATAATGTCAACGGAATATGCAATACAACCTGACACACATTTTCGAGCTGCGTCGGATAGTTCATTGTAATTTAGGATGTAAACTTTTGGTTATATTTTACCTCGTTATTATAAGAACAAATTAGATCAAAGTATATTATAATATGAACTTGATGAAAAGACTCGCTAAAAATATGCGTAAGATACCACTGTAAGCGATAAAGTTCTGCGTATCCTCAGTGCCTGGCTATATGGAATGTTCTTAATGCAGTGTTTTGGATGACAGCTGGTTGGGAGGAGATACTACTCGAAACCAACCGACAAACACCAGTATCTCCTCCCAACCAGCTGTCATCCAAAACACTGCATTAAGAACATTCCATATAGCCAGGCACTGAGGATACGCAGAATTTTCTCCGACGATGAAAGATTCCTAGAAAGGTCTGAAGAGCTGGCCAAACATTTAATTTACCGAGGCTACGACAAAGACCTGATTGCGGAGGCAATCCAAAGGGCCAAACAAACAAACCATGATGACCTACTCAGATATGGACAGAAAGAAAAGGTTGATAGGATACCATTTATTCTGACCTATCACCCAGACAATCCCAAAGTAAGTAAAATCATCGCAAACCACTGGCCAACCGTGCAATCGTCAGACATACTAAACCTAATACTTCCGAACAAACCTGTAGTAGCTTACCCGAGACCAAAAGACCTAAAGGACATCCTAGTCAGGGCAAAGCTAACGCCAATCGCTAGTCAAAACCAACCTAGTCAATCTGGACCCTGTGGCGATAAAAGATGCAAAACCTGTCAACATATGATAGAGACCAAGACATTCACTAGCACAGTGACTAAAGAAAAACTTAAATATACATGGTCCAAACAAAACGTGCAAAACAGAGAATATGATTTATCTCATCACATGTAAGATCTGTGGCCTTCAGTACGTCGGAGAAACTGAAAAGCTACACAAAAGGATAAACCTTCATAGATCTGATTGGATGACAAAAAAGCTGTACAGATGCCCGGTCGCAGAACACTTCTCCTCTCCTGGCCACACTTTCAGTGATATAATACTTATCGCTATTGCTAACAACCACAGCTGGAGTTCCGAAACCTGGAAGGAAAAGGAATCATACTGGATACGCCGGTTTAGAACATTGAAACCAAGCGGTCTAAACCAAGAAGACTAGAAAATAAAAACTATGCACTAGTAGAATTTAACATTTTCTAAATCTTCTTATTATCCTTCAATTTTTACTATAAGAATAACCGGTATAGAATCAAATATCCGGGATATAATCTGCGTTACATATGTACAAAAAGTAAAAAAAGATGTCGCTTTGGCTTGTAGACTTTTAGGGAATTATACAACGTTTTCAGTTTCCGCAACTAGTCTATACAAGCTGGTTGTATTTATAGTTTCAGCACATGTGAAGACAGCAATGTAGAGGTTTACAAACACAACGTTTTTGTGTTTATTTGTTTGTCGTATATATGTTTTGTATTTGCCTTTGAAAAAGACTCATTAAGAGTCGAAAGCGCTTAGGCTAGTTAGTTACTAGTTTCGTACTGTTCGTCGTCAGTTTATTGCATATATATATATATATATATATATATATATATATATATATATATATATATATATATATATATATATATATATATATATATATACATAAATAATCTCGAACTTTTTGTTGAAAAACTCTGCTCTATGATCTGTCCAGATTTTATTTGGTTTTCTTTCTGTACTTGTCATTATTTGTTTTAACGTGCAAGAAGTTATCGTCGTTCCTGTTTTATCTAAAACTGGGCTTACTAAAAGCGTATTAGCTAAAACATTTATAACTTTAAACATATGCTTTTTGTTATCGTTAAATTGAGACAGATTTGACACATCTACTAAATGTATTGCCCAGATATTATGAACGGCATTACCGACAACTAGGTTTATGTAGTTCGGCTGCAAAATCATCGTAAAATTCTTTTCCAAGCCCTAATTTGTATTTTCCTCAACTAATTCCCTAAACAAATTTTCTATCGAAACATTCTCATGTTTGTCGGCTCCATATCATGAAGTTCGTCTAGCATCACCCTTTTGCAGTCTGATTTTGAGTTTTCATGATCACAATAACAGATATCTTGACGCATCGCTATTGCATCAACTTGATTATAGGGTTCTTATCCTGGCAATGGAATATCGTTTTCATCTAGTTGTTTATCAAGATAATTACAAGATCCAGTGTTTTTATCGCCTGGTAATATCCAACCGCCTTTTGGTTTCAGAAGTTTGCCAATTACTTTATGTATATCTATACCTGTTCCAATTATTTTTCTGTTATTTAAACGTTAACAGTATGTGATAAATTTTTTGTTCGAGACCAAATCTCTGTCAGAATCGCTTTTGCATGTCATTCTATATTTTAGTCGTCTACTAAACTAACCTAGCTGACAACATGAGGTTAACCAGCTCCAAGCGATGTTTTCTTTGAAAACATACTTTATTTTTCCCTCAAATTACACAAATACTTTTCAGCATCGTCCTGCTGTTCTTTGTTTTTTTTCTGTTGTTTCACTGATATTTTCTGTTTTAGTTTTACGTTTGAGACAATATATTGACATTTTTATATTTGTAAGTTTAAATAAAATTAATTGCAAACTTTAGATAGCATTACTGATTGCAATCGTATCATTAGCGTGAGAAGGTTGCTTGTCAAACTGTAAAACAAACTTTAAAAAATTAGGATCTTTTGAGATCTGTCGGATAAGCATTATACAATAATAATCGCATACAGAAGCTCCAACAAGTTGAAGTTGATTTGACGAAAAATATATTTTATATTATTATATTTTTTAAAACAAATTTATTGCGTCTCTTGGAGGAAGTCCGAACGAGTCAAAATACTTATTTTCATAAACTGCTAACCAATGCATGCCGGATTCGTCATTGATATTTTTTATATTTAACACACATTTACCTACAGCTGAAGCACCTTTGGTGTTGAGTTAATCTTTAGAATAAATTCAGTGAAATCCAGAAACTGCTTTTAACTTATCAATTATAACAAAATTACTTCGCGGGGCGATAGTGTTCCCGGTAACTTAAAGTAATTTCAATATCATCTGTGCTGTCTATAATTAGCTTGCTATGTCTACTAAGAGTAAAATGAAATTTCGGATATAGTGTAAGAAATTCCTCTGCTGATATTATAACTACATCTTCAACATCTTAATATTTTTGCATTGCATTAATCAGATACATGTAAGGTCGAGTAATATCTTTATTAGCGTCATATGAAAAATTGCATGCTATCGCTCGTTCGGGATATTGCTTCGAATTTATTCTAGAGTATATTTGTTTAACTTTAGCGTGGTCAGATATTGCATTATTTTGTTGCTGGTTACCACGTCCCGCCTGCTGTTGAACTACAACGAATAATTGTCTCAGTAAATGTTCGCTTGATGTTGTTGTGACTCGCCACGTGTAGTCGTTTGTGTTTGGAACTGCAGTTTGATATATTCTATGGTGATGAATATAAATTCTGTTTCTATGCTTCTCAAGTATATTATTTAATTCTGACATTTTAGTGATCGACGGCGTTTTTCGTGGCATCCACAATGCAAGTTTGTTTATGATTAACTGTACATAAGCCCGCCACCCCAATCTAAACAAGCAATCGTTTTGTTCTGCTTGATCTAACATAAGCGTATGCTTTACTCCACGAAATACTTTATCATGATTGCGACAAAAGCCGAAAATCATATTTAGTGGAAGCATTGTTGAAATTTGACGTGATTTTGCTGCAAGTTCCTTTCGCCTACTAAAACCTTCATTATAAGGTGGATTTTTGCGTCAATATTTTCATTAACTAAAGGAAGCATTGCCTTACCGTCTACAGCTGCACAAGGTGAAACTATACCAAGATTATTGCAAGCTGCAGTAAGGGAAACCATTGTAGCGTCTGCGTCAGCATATGCAGCTGATGTGGCTATATCTAGAGCAGCAGCATTAGCAATAGGAAAATTTCTTACATTAACAGAGCTTGCAGCGACATCACCTCCAGCTAACATAAGACCCCTTCTGAAAAGTTCGGTTGATTCAGCAATACCCGGTCCAGTATCATTAAACCACATCATTTTCGTTACAGTTGTTATCAAGTAATCATCGGAAAACGAAATAATATTTAAAATTGTACTTGCAACTTCTAGATGACTGAGATATCTTCTATTGTTTGATTGGCCGGTTGATATCTAGCACTTTTGAATAAACACCAGCCTTTATTTATAAGAGCTACTTCCAATCCAGCTGCAATTTCAGCAGGTGGATTGGCTACTGTCATAATCTAACCACGAACTTCTAACATAGCCTTATGTGGCAGGAGAAATATGTCCTCGTCTCTGATATTAAATGTTTTAATACCAGCGTTTATGTTCATTAGAACTTTCATCCAGATACTCAACATACTCAAATTCAGTTACAGTGTCATCAGTGCACTGAGTTTCTGTTAAATCGAGATAATTTTGAACATACATTTTTTATTTATTAGATTATTAGAAATTTTATTGCGGCACTGTTACTTTAGATCTTAATTTTTGTAAGATCTGCTCGCCTTTTGGTGATAAAAGTTTTTTGAGTTTCTTTTTGTTGGAGCGATTTCTCAGATTTCTTGTTTTATCTCAGATGCACACAGTAGTCCACGTTGTTGATCTCTTCTTTTATCAGCTATATTTTGTCCACACGGCAGTCCAGGCGGTAGATGCGGCTCCAGTTGCAAAAGCTTTACTTGCGTCAAGAGCAATTGGCGCAACTTTACAAGCTATTCACGGAACATTTTTAATAAATCTAGTGAATATATATCCAAAAATCCTCCTAATATTTTTCTTCGATAAATTTTTATCTGTTTCATTATATCTGATGTTGCATAATTTTTATTCTTGAATCTTTTAGAAAATATGTTTACTGTTGTTCGCGTAGGTACAGGTAAAATGTAACAACTTCATTATTTAAATCCAACTGTTTTCCAGACTGTTCTGTCAACTGCATTATTATACTTGATATTTGATTTTCAACACATAACGGATAATAAATAATATGACGAGGAGTAATTTGCATGAAAGAACCTGGTGGAACTTCTGGCGAGAAACTTTAAATAGTTTGACCATTGCTACCTTTTCATGTGTAAGAGCCAGAATCAATAGAGCAATTTACTAATATTGTATTTACTTCTGTTATATTTACTGGCAGTTCACTGTCATACGTAATAGCTTGATCAAGAGCACTATAATATTTTTCACTAAACCCTCCCAACTGTGCAATATTTTTTTCTTCTGGTTCAAAACCAACTAACATATTTTTCAGTGTTAGCTTAAGTCGTAACGTGTTATAATTTGCTGCAAACACAAAATGATCAGCCTTACCGCCAGCTTTTGTTAAGAGTTCTTTTATTGTCTTGTTTAGATCAGTAATATTATAATCTCCCTGTGGAATTTTTAATCTTATTGTTTTAGATATTGGAGTTGTAACCGGATTAAATGTAATTTCATCATTGACATAAGTTTTTATTTTAGCCATAGCATTCCAACAGGTACAAGAAAATAATCCAATCTCATATTGTTTTGTAGGACCTAGTTGTATTAGAGGAATAAAAAATTTTTCTATTTTCTGTCGTTTGACTCGAGTCGAATAATAGTGCTGTTGACATTTTTTTATATTAAATCATTTTACAAAATTAAATCGCAGTGTAAAGTTTCATACTTGTCAGATTTTAGTAATCCACTCGATATTAGATGATCAAGTATATCAATGATTTCATTATCAATTTCAACACTAACATTATCACCTTCTTTTGATGATATTAATAACATTAATATACCTATCATTTTGGCAGTTGATGCAAATATTTTTACAACTTATCCAGTATTGACCGTTCGAATATTTGCATTTTCTTCAAACGCGTCGTAGAAATTCTTATATTTATATTCTCCAGATATAAATTTCTTCGCTACAATTTTTAAATAATAAGCAAAAATAGCATCTCTGTAATATTTAAAAAAGTTCTTCAAGATCTTTATCTCTTTCAGTTTTTACAGTTCTTCCATAAGCTTTATTTCCTTTTTCATAAATATCTTTTAATTTTTCAATAATTTCATCATATTCTTCTTGTGATACTTTATCAATATTATTTGAATTTTTTTGTTGAATTTTTATATAAAATCATCGTATTCGGATTTTGTTGCTACATCTTCTACTATTTTTTTGTTTTTCTTTAATTTGTTTCCTTTTTGCAGTTTCCTCTGGAGCTTCATATATTATATATGCTTATTATTCTGGTCTTTTATTTAATAATTCTGTTGCTTTATCTGAACGAATACAACGATGACTACGGTGTCGGTTATTTTTTTATATTATTAATAATTTCAATATAAAGACCAGCGATAATACCTTCTCTGTATAACTTAATGTTGTTATAGTAATTTTTATTTTCTAAAACTATTTTGCTGAGATCTTTATCACTTTCGTCTTTTATTTCCTTTAATTTTACAATTTTTTCGTTGGCTTAAAAATCATCTTTGTTAACATCATATATTCTCACATCGATAAAATCCTATTTCTTATTAAAATCTTTTTACTCGTTGTCTTTTATTTGGTTATTTATATTTCCTAAATCATATTTCAAACCTTCGTTTTTCTTCTTTTTCTATCTCTGTCTTTTTTACGTTCTTCTTGTTCTTCTAACCTTATTTCAATCGGTCCAACTATTGCTGCTTCTGGTAATCTTTGTTCCAGTACATGTGGATTATTTAATAACCGTCTTAGCAGCACGGTCAGCAATACTTTTTACAAGTTCTCTATCTAACTTTACCTTTTCTTCATCAGATCTTCTAATATTTTTTGCAGCAGCTGTTTCTTGTTCTTCTTTAACTAGTCTAAGTAAACCTTTTTCATGCAGTTTCTCAAGTTCTTCTTCTGATATTGGTTTTAGTTTCAGGTTGTTTTCCAAGTAGTGTTTCAGTAACTGGTTTAAAAATCGTAGCTGTTGTTTCTGCAATAGTTACTTGTCCACGTCGTGCTTGCTGTATGTTTTGCTTGAGCAATGCCTGAGCTTGACCAAGTGTTTTTAGATCTTCTATATGTTTTCTAGATATTGCTCGTTTGTCCATTATTATTATTATATATAAATTTTATAAAACTGAAACGCCTTATTGCAAGTAAATATCAATACAACAGCAAAACATTTTAGTTGGATCATGTATAAGTTTATCAAAAATGAAAAAGTTATATTTATCCTTTGTAGCTTTAAGATAAAGTTCGATTAATTTACCTTTTGTTACGTCACTACATTGCTCGTTCGCAATATTTCTAACGTCAAAATTGTCCAGTCCTGGAAATAATATAAAGCAATCAGTATTTCCCCGAATAAATCTGTCAAATTTTTTTAAAAAAACAAAAACCTTTAGCGAGATAAATAGAATCACAGTTTTTTCATCTCATGTTATTTAGTGGAATATCGTCAAAAACTATCTTATATTCTTCTGCATCAAGTTGATTAACTGCAATACGATCTTCTGACTGCCTAACTATAAAAATATCTTCACCAGCCTCAAGATCATCACGAAGTTAGCCATTATATTAGCTTAATAGCTCATACTTACCTTGATGTACATTGATTGTGTATATACAAACTCTATCGTAGTTAAAATTATCACCGAGAAACAAGTTCATACGGAAATTTGTTTTTCCCGATCCAGTTCGCCCAACAATAAGATAATGATAATCTCTGTATCAAAGTTTAATATAGATAGTTTTTCCATTGTTGCTACATTATTTTATATAAGACAATAAAATAATGAGCTACTATACAACATTTTGAACAGGAGATTCATCAACTGAAGGTTATCAAGGTGACTTATCCAAATATGCAACTCTTGATCAGCTCAGAAATGAAATCAATAATTTTTTAAAAGTTGCAAGTGTGGATCAAAATGAAGTTGTCGTTTTCCAGTATAAATAAGGACGATTAAAGACAAGTAATGTACAACTGTCAGATGTACTTTTACGAAATCCTACTGCGGTTGTTAATAATATTGTTGCTTTTAACAATCAAAGTAAGATAAAATATTCCAGCAAGTCACTTAATGATTATAAGCTGGTGATGCATTTACGGGAACCAGAACAAGATTATAGGCCTTGGAAACCCAAATGCAAATAATGATGCTGTGACAAAAAATACGTTGACAATCAAGAATTAAAGTACATGTCAGTGCGCATTGGTTTAATGTATGCATTTCTCAACATAAATAATAGTATCATTAATAATCTTAGAACACCAGAGTCTGATTTTGATGCTGCAATGAAAAAATATGTTGATGATAATAAAGTTCCAATAACAATGAAATAACCGTACTCAAAACTGATTTTACTAATCATGTGAATACGTTTTTAAATTTTCGCAGAAACATGAACATAACATAATAACGAATTTTTTGGAAGTCCACCAAATGTTAATATTACACTCGCTGATATTAACACAAGAATCAATGATATTGTCAGTGGAATTCTGATTAAAATTCCACACGAGCAGATTAAAAATATTGTGTACACAGTTGCATCTGAATTAGTGAGGTGGACACCACAAAGTAATACTATCAAACACTTTCTAGACGTTACCGGTGTGTACTGGCTGTCTGTGTTTAGCAGTGCAAAGTTTACTATATTTACCACATTTCCATGGCGTCATTCGACTGATGATTTTTCTGGAACTGTGTTTATAGTGTTAAACAAAGATATGGAGGAAACGTTTATGCTGATAGCAGATGATATAAAAATTTACGCAGCCTCTATTGGTGGTGTCTGGAATTTGTAGCTGAAACACCACAATCAAACTTTGAGACTATGTAATTAAATATTATAATGAATAAAGTATAATCTAGTTCAATTATATTTCAAAAGATATTCCAGAACAAGATGTGGGGACGCATTAATACAATACTACAAATATTATCATAGAAAACTATGGTGCGTGAAAGTTTTTTTTTTACAAATACTATAACAAAATACTTCGAGTAATATTATATCTACCGTTGTTAATAACCAGCTCAGGTATAATTTCAAGTGGAGCATCATTAAATCCGTTTATGCTAATCGTATCTGTTGTTGGTTTTTCTCTTACAATAGTGTATAAAAAAGTTGAACCTCGACTTGTAATCAATCCAAATGCTTGTCAAACAGCCAATATAACGTACAAAAATTTTACTTGATCAGACACGATCTTATTTGCGATGTGTAAAATATGACATTTACGATTTGATATGCTAGTTTCGTATTATTGACAGTATGCTAACAGATATTTTGCCAATGAGAGTCACCAAGTATGAAAAAGATTATCAAAAAAGTATGAAATTATATCTAAACTTAAGGAATAATATCACTTACTTGATCTGGCCTAGTGAAGAGTCCTCTTGAAAGTGCCTTAAAAGAAAATTCTACCTGCCTTTTATACTGAAAAATCTGCGTGGGCGATTTTTAGAATATTCTAATCACGTGATTGAGTCTGACACAAATCTATGTGACGTAACAGTATGACTAAAACATTACCTGGCTTTGGATGATGTGAGTATTGATTTTCAAGCTACCTTACTCGGGGCTAAGCTGATATTCATTAGGCGACATCTGTTAGATGCGGCTGGCTGGTAGAGAGAGTATTGATCGATTTCCAGATTACATTACCTTATGTAACATTTGTTACAAACAAAGTCTTGGTACACAATTAATATATTAGTGTAAAGTTATAGGATTAGATCTGCCTTTGGGTTTTGTGTAGGTGTTGGGGTAGGAGTTTTAAGGTCTCTGAGGAGTTATTTGTATTTATTCTGAGATTTGGGAGGGGGTTGAGAATATGTCGTGCGATAAAAGGAACACTTTCTCTTATGTTTAGTTAGCCCAGCATGTTGAACATATCACATCACTCCCCAATGTCAAACTCGCAACCAACTCACCCGCTACGTCCACGACTCTCACTTCACCAGCCTACCAAAGTTAAATCTACCCGGCTTTATATCAGCCGGTCAGACTTCGATTAAATTCCTACCAATTGTTCCTATTGGTGTACTAATCACTATATTGTTTTAGCCACCTGTACAATCAGCCAAATGCTTTGCAGTTGTGCGACTCAACGGTAGTTTGTTTGTTTGTTTCATATGTGTTTACAGTCATGTATACATTCGAGTGTTTTATGACTTTAAGCCCTGAAAAGGGCTAGTGGCCTCTCCCCCATCCGGGGCCTGGCTCACCAGTGTCCAGTGCTGACATTTTTGCCCCGGCGCGTGGGCCTATTAACCCCCCTGGTGGCTCACCGCCTTAGCCGGATGTTATCTTTCTATAACGTTGATATCCAGGGAGGCGCTTAGCCCTAGGGCTGGGCTTTTGGTCGTGGTGCTGACCTTTATTGGCTGACCTTAAGACCCTTTGGTTGGCTGCGTATTGTAACAGAGCGTACCGGCCTTCCGCCTCAACTCCCGCCTACCAAAGTCCCCCCAATGTCTAAGTTCACCTAACTTTATCTCAGGTGGATTATTGTCAAATTTATCCAGTTTTTCCTACGGGTATCCCTATACCAATGATGTGTTAGCCACCTATTCAATTATCCAAATGTTCCAGAGTTGTGAATTTGGAATATATTTTGATGAGGTTGAATTTTGCATACTTAGCGTACTTATATGGTTCTAAAAAAAGAAATCAATCTCTAGGTGTATGTCACCTAATTTTGACGTTTATCACCGCTTTGCCAATGTTTAGTTTTTAAATTTGACTGCCTTTCCAAAGGATCTCGTTTTAATGTTTTGTCTTCCAAGCCAAAGTGAAGATATAGGTTGTAGGCTTTTTTCGGACAGTTGGCCGCGCGGCCCAGACTGTCCATCGCTAATCGGTCTACTCCGCTCCTGGGAGTTAGGGCTATCAGGGGGGAGGTTCCTGATTTTCCCTTATCGGCCTTGACCTTTTTGTCCTTGTCATGGTGGGAAATCTTATCCTATATATAGTGCTTATAGGAGTCAGGATCCACCCAGACTTGTGCTAGTATGAGTCCTAGGGCCTGTTTTATGTTATGGACTAGGTATGGTGCTTGCAGTTATGTATATGTTTGTATGCGGAGATGGGTTATTAGGGTTCCGATACAGGCTTATTGAATCCCTTTATTTGATATTGATGATTTGTTCTTGTTGATGGTTTGTTGTAGGCGTCTCTTTTGATGTTGGTTCCCCCCATCCCTCTTATGAGGTCCTAAGTCCTTTCTTCCTTATTCTTGCATTTTGATTAATATTGGATGATTCAAAATTATAAGGTTGTTGTCTCGTCGGTTTTGATTGGATATTAAAAGCCGAGATTTCAATTCTAACTAGTTCAATTTTGTTTTCTATTTAAGTTTTTAAGAAAATTATGTTTTATGGTATTTTCTTCTCAATATGTGCTTAGTTGTAGTATTATAAATGGTTTTCAATACTAATTAGAGTATATATAGTTACTATAAGGAAAATTAAAATTCACATACAGTAAATGTGTGTTATAAATAGTTATGATTATTGTTATGATTTAACTATTTATGCTTATAACTAAGGCTACATTGACTAAAGATAAGGAGTAGTAATTGTTAGGGTTCTTATTACAATGGATATAAATTATTCTTTTCTGTTTTATATTTTATAATAAGTTTAATAAGTAAGCATAATTCTCAGAATTATTGAATTTGTGAGAAAGTCCGGGAGTTCAGAAAACACGTCCGCTCTGTTCAACAACCCGCCAGCCTTCCTTTTTCTGTTTGTGCTCATGCTTCAATTTGTGAGTGTACTTAGGCGGACGTGGTAGAGATGATCTTTATTTTCAATCCTTTTCCTTGTTTGTGGGATATTCTTTTTTCAGAGTATATATAGTTATTATAAGGAAAATTAAAATACAAATACAGTATATGTATGTTATGAACAGTTATGATTATTGTTATGATTTAATTATTCTTATAACAAAGGCTACATTGA
Source organism: Potamilus streckersoni (assembly GCA_016746295.1). NCBI lineage: Eukaryota > Metazoa > Mollusca > Bivalvia > Unionida > Unionidae > Potamilus > Potamilus streckersoni. The sequence continues at coordinate 2,415,565 of JAEAOA010001978.1, forward strand.
CTAAAGGTAAAGAGTAATAATTCCTAGGGTTCTTATTACAAGGGATCTAATTTATTCTTTTTAGTTTTATATTTTATAATATTGGATGCTTCAGATTTTAATTATTCCTTGTTAATTTTGGAAAATAGTGTACATTTATTAGTAGTTATGTGGGAGCGTTTGTACTAAAGTTGCGTTTCTTGTGTACGTCATTCGAGTGCTAAATTTTGATTGGTTGGTATAGATTTTAGTTTTCAATCCTTCTTTTAGCTCAAGATTGTACGTTTTATTTTTTGAATAAGCGCGGCTATTATCGGTCAATCAGATGCAGCCTTAGTTTAGGGTTTATGTATTTCGTGTTATCTGATTTGTAAGCTGGTATAATATTAACCCGGTATAATGAGAGGGGATTTTAACTATTGGCTAGAGTTTAAATGTAAATTTTTATTTTTCAATAAATATTTTAATGTAAATTCATGTAGGGGTTGTATGATTAAGTATTTATAATATATTGTTTGAGGTTATTGTTATGTAGTAGTACCACTGTTCAGTATATATTTTTGGCTGCCCACGTGTTTTTCCCGTGAGGACAAAGGAACAAAGGAATTTTCCGTGAGAACAAAGGAACAGGGGAAATTTTAATTAATAGTTTTGGTTTTTATTCAATATTAAAATTTGTAAAAGAGGGTATATTTACATCTTTGGTTGAAGTAAGAGTTGTTTGGGGTGGTAAAATTCAGTACTAGTTGGCTTTCACTATTGTATAACGACAATTAACGGTAGACGATTTTAAGGCTTTATTTCCTTGGACCACGGACGTGATGGAAAACATCCCATAACACCTAAATTATACCATCACAAAAAAACGTTACTTTTTGACCTACAAACACAGACAGACGCTTTTTGGACATGACATATAAACGAAGTACTTTTAGACACACTTCTATTTTTTTCTAAAATTTTAAAACTTTTGGCAAATGGAATGAGTATATCTTTTCGAGAATATTGGGTAGCCCTGCAAAAGGTTGTTTCTTTTTTGTTCACGGAGAGTAATGGTAATCATTTTTGTTACTGTCTAAGATTGCTACCCCGTCATGCAGCAGTCTCTCCTATGTGATATGGCCTGCTTCAGCGAAAAGAGAAAGACAAGTATTTAGTGTCTGCTCGACAGTTCACAAATCCCTTCTCTGGTTCTTGTTGTTGCTGCTGCTGTTGCTGATGTTGTTGCTGTTCTGTTTCTCTCTGTTTCTTCCGAAGTCTGTATTTCTCAGTCCATTCTTCTTGTTCTTTCTTAATTTCTTCTCCAAAGATCTTTTCTATGAGGTCTTGGGCTATTGAGAGCATCGTGTCATTCTCTATTTCTTTAAGCTTAGATATCAGGCATAGCGTAGCCCTATATAATTGAGCGTAAGCTTCGTTCAATGTAGCTAATCTGGAAGGCATCTTTTTAAAGGTTGACGAGTCAACAGTGAATGGTCAGACTAGTCTAGCCTATTGCTTTCTGTGCATTCGCGTTTGGTTTCGGACCCAGCTGGGCGGCAGTCCCTTTTAAGAGGGCGCTTGGCCCAGAGCTGGGCCTTAGTCCTTGTTGAAGTATGAGTATTGTACTATCATAACCCCGGGTCTGCTCGAAAGCACAATGGCAGACACCGCAACGCGGCCCCAACACACCCACAATCCCCGCCTCATCAAACCACCAAAGATATAGTCCACCCGGCTTTATCTCAGGCATGCAGACGTTAGTCAAATCGGACCAGTTGTGCCTACGAGTGATACTACACCAATTTTGTTTGAGCCACCTAAGTAATTGGCCCAATGTTAAAGAGTTGTAAATTATAAATGTTTTTTTTTTCACGTTGGCATTTGGTGTACTTAGCGTACTTTTTATGGTCGAAAATATTGCCAATCAGTTGAATGTGAACCATTCATTTTACTACTACCACTGCTTTGAATTATGGTATTATAATTTTGACCGCCGTTCGAAATGATCATGTTTGTATGGTGGTCTTCAAGGGCCAAAGAGAAGAGTGAGTTACATTTGTTGCGCTAGCTGGCAGCACTGCCTGGACTGCCCCTCACTTGAAGCTTATCCGATTCCAAGGGAAAGACGTTATGGGATAGCAGAGGGATAAGATACATTCTGGACTGTCCCTTACCATTGTTCGATACCAAACACCTATATGCTGGAGTCATGATAGGACATCTTCACTTGACAAGGGCTTGTCAAGGTCAGGAACCCACACAGACATTGCTAGTATGTGTTCCTAGAGCCTGTTTTGATGTTCCCAGCTAGTGTGTGTGTGTGTGTGTGTGTGTGTGTGTGTGTGTGTGTGTGTAAGGTGGTTATGGAGCTGCTGGTAGTAGGTCCTGGACTGTCCCTTACTTTGATGCTTGACTGGTAATTTTTGTTGTTATTCCAATCGAACGCATAGGCAGACCCGCAACAAGATATTTCATCAGGAGGCGACAAACTTATGTTTGGTACTCGATTTTGACGCTTTGTCCGGTTCCCAGGCTTTTTCAAACATGAAAATGAACCTTTTAGCAAATGTGTTCACCAAATATTGACCACTAAAACAGATCCCGTAGGAATTTTCAAATCAAATTTTCGTTGAGTTTCCGAGTATTTTGTTCGCATAAAGTCAGCCATAGCATGGCTTTCATACATGCATTTTTTTTACTCTTCTGGTCAATAACTTATGTGGTTACAGTGTTTTGATTTTCGACAATGTTTTGATTTATTTAAGGTGAATCATTTCTACCAAAGCCACTACCCTATGGGCATCGTGATCCAATTCAATGGCTTGAGTTAATTTGACCGTGTAACAGCACAAAGTGTTCTTGGTAAACATCTCCATGTAACTGTCACTGGGGAACGTTAAGTAAACTTGGTTGCTCATAATTCCACAGTACTAGTATCCGAGGAGTCACTGGAAGTCAGAGGTGTTTCTAAAATAGGATGCTTAGGGTGACTATTGGAATTCACCTTGTACACAATACTACCGTTGTTGTTGCTTACGTTAGATGAATATTTCAAGGACGAATTGGGAAGAAGGCAACCAATGCAACTGCTAAATAAAATGGTTCACAATTGTCTGTCTCCTTGTTGCAAACTCAAATTGGCAATGGAAGCACCGATGACACAATACATCCCAAAGATTAGGCAGGAAAAGACGGTTTGCATTTTAGGCACATGTTCACCACACCACGCCCACCACGGTTGCTTTTGTAGATCTTGCAGAGAAGAACTGTGGGAAGGAGTGGTCACCGTAGTAGCTGAGACTGTGTTGAACGGCATGACGGTCACTTCTTTTATTATAGTCGATGATTTGAGAATCGTTGATCCAAGAGTAAAAATTTGAGTGATATCCTTTTCAAAGTAGTTTGACTTCTTTGACACGGTGCTTTTCTCACTTTTCGTGTTCTTCGATCGAGAATGCTTGGGTAAGAAAAACGTTCCTTTTAACACTTCCCCGTTCATGTCGTTCAATTTATAGACGGGAGGATAACGGCCAGGCACTCGTTCAGTGACACGAAACATTTCAGTGGTCCAATTTTGTAAGTAACCTTTGTCGAAAGTGCATTTGGTTTTTCCAATGCGTACCCAATCTCCCGTGGCAAACACTCCACCTATCTTGGAGACCGTGACTGACGGGTAAGTGGAAGACAGGCGCTCGAAGACGGCCACTTTGTTGTCGAGAGTTACTTCATGAAGGGCACGTCCAATGCTCCGATAGTTAGATTGCTTGTACGATTGAACGAAGTGTGGCAATACGTAAATGTACTTGTGAGTGTGTCGATATTTCTTTAATTCCTTTTGGAAAGCTTGGTTTAGAAATTAGGTGCCTTTGTCAGTTTGACATCAAAGAAGGTGAAGACCACTTTGTTTCAATACTAGTTTCAGGATTCGCAGTAACTTACTGCTCGATTTGGAAGTCAATGGCACGACCCAAGCAATTGGGAAAGACGTCGTTGACACAAAAAAAAATTGTTAGCTACGATTGTTGGTGGCCAAATAAGAGACATAGGCTAAATCAGCTTGCCATTGATGATCGATGCCTTTCACTCAGGTACAACTTCTAGAAAAGTTTCGTTGAATGGGTTTGTGTAAGGTGTTCGTGGCTTGTTCTTGCAATCATTGTTGCATTTGAGGTAACGGACACTTTTCGGTTTTGTTTTGGCAGCACGATACAATTTCTGAACTCAATCATAACCGCCAGGATGGGATGGATCGTAGTAAATGCTGGCAAAGACACTATTCATTTTTTAATATTTGATCTAATCTTCGCAGATGATACTCTGAATGAAGTGAGAGGGTGGTTTGAAAACGGCTTTACGTGTCCGATGTGCCACAAAAGTTGACGTGGAAGGTAGTTTTGGTAATGGTGGTGGTAACAGAATGCCTTTGGTCTTCTTTTCTTTTATCACTTCTGGCTTCCCTTCTTTCTTTTTCACTTCCAATCTTTATGGGTTGATGGGGAAGGGGTCAACAAGGACTCTGCATTCTTACTAGCAGGGGTAGCTGTTGACGGTGTTTGAAAGACTTCTAGTGCCTCTTCTTCTTCAAGCAACCGGTGTAGCTGCTTCTATCCTGACCACTAAGGTGGTGGTGGCAGTGGTGGTAATGGACTTTTCATTAAGGCCTTCAGATCTTTTAGAGTGGGTGGAGCTGTTTCGTCTAAAGCTTTTTGGTGAAAGAGTTGCAGTCGTTGCCACAGTTGACCGTACCGTTGAGATTTTTCCGTTTCGGACAAATCACTGCAATCCAGCAACAATTGTAATTAGTATTGCAACTGGGACATCTCGGTCAAATAAGGATTGGGAGGTAAATGTGGGGAACGATGTTCTTGCCAACGATGGTATTTCATCCATCTTTTGTAAGGGACTAAAGTCAGTTTTCGTCCTTCAGTGGGGTTCTAAGAATCACGTCTGAGATCTTTTGACCTCCTTTTATCTTTTTGAACTTTTTTATTTTGCTCCAAAGATTCCTGTCATCATTGTTCCCAATACTCATTTAAGCAATATAGGTAAAAGAGGCAAATATTTTCTGCGTTGCAACAACATCTTTTTCTTTTGACGAATGGAAATTTTTATTTGGACCATTTGGCGAAGAACGCATCTTTGTTTGATTAAGCAATCTTTCTGATGTTTAGACAAAGGTATCGTGCCTTTCAAGACATTCAGGCAACATTCGCACACGGTGTCGATAACATCTTTAGAGACTTTATGAATGTCGTTTTTTCGCAAAAGTGAATGAGCTTTGGTTAGGATGGACGCCTTGTCCCCATGTTTGGCTAAACGAGGAGGCAGTCCCTTTCTTTTTCTTTTTCGTTTCTCTTTTTGCACAGACGAACGACGATTGTGACGGTGTGCACTTCTTGGTGGGGTCATTTTGGGGTGTCCAGGAGCACAAAAATACTGATCCATATGGTTTGCTTCAAGTATTTTTTATACTGGAATGCGTCGCCTAATCTCTCTTGGACTTTGATTTTGGGGGCAGGTACTTTGTGAACAGCGGACACTGCTGCTAAAGAGAAAGAGGGTATCACCACTGGAGGAAACATTTTATTAGACGCTCTCTTGTGGGTACAAACTGTTTTCTGTAGACTTTTCTTTTTCTTTTTCTAAGGCTGTGACTTTGTCTTGGCACCCATGCTATTTTTCTTTTTCTGACTTGGTGACCTAGTCTTGACACCATTGCTCTTTTTCTTTTTCTTCTGGTTACGTCGGGCAGTGTCTTTTTTCTAGAGGACAACTATGGGAGCATTGGGATTCCATTTTAAGAGGGAACGAATGATGACACCTCCTAGAGAACCACTACCTCCAGGTTTCAAAATGATTTTCTTTATGGTTTGAGTGTCAATGCGGGGCTCGGCTAGTTAGGTTAAAGGCTACTTAGTTTCTGTCAAAAAAAGTTTGAAGTGATGTGGAATCTGAATGATGCCTTACATTAATTGACGTGCTGTCACTGTAAACCATAGTAAGACATCTTTGAGACTGGCTTCAAAGACATTAGCACGTATTTGTGGATTTTTTTCCACGACTAATGCCGTACAAGGCACGAATCAATTTGATGGGAAGATGAGACTGAACTACCGGTCTTGGACATTGTCTCTTTATATATGTTGACCAATATAGGCATGTCTGTACGGCAAAGTAAAGTGGCTGGGACGCCGTTCTCGCTTCTGGTACACAATTTGACAGACATTTTCCATGGGTCGACTGAGGATTTGATGTGTGGGTAAACGTACTATCTTGTTGAGTTGGTAAGTAGTCACTTTAAAGTTTCCATCCTGTCCAGACTGCAAGGCTCCTTTGATTACATCAAAGTTTACCACTTGATTGGTGCGATAATTGAGACTCAATCCTTTTACTTTACACTTTGGGTACACTTCTCCTTGAGGGTTACGGTATTCATAACTGTAATGTTTGGGACCGCCACTTGCAAAACTTAGAATCTTGTCGTTGGGATGCTCGTCTGTCCAGCCTCCTAAACAATCTCTTTCGACTTTAGGTTGCTCTTGACCCAAACGATTGTGTCAAAATTGTTACGTATATGTAATAAAAAAAATTGCTTGTGTGTAAGTTTTAAACTTATTTTTTTATTTCATTATATTTTATTTTATTGAATATTTTTATCAGATTCGAAATTCTTTTTCAGTAATTAGATATATTCTTGTAATGTTGTTTATTTACGACGAAGTAGTATTACGTGAGGATTGTCATTTTTTTAACCCTAGTTTGTCTTGCGTTGGCAACAATGTCAACAGGAAATTAAAATGACTGGTCAGAATCAGGGGCATACTTTCTTTGCGTGATCTCTGTTTGTAAACAACCTCTTCATGATTGATTCTTGAGTGGGGACAAATTGGTCTACGTGATCAAAGTTACTGTAGTAAGAGATCACATGACCAATCTCGCGAGAATTAAAATGAGGTTTTGGAGTTTTAAATACTCAATCCTAATATTTTTTGTTCAGAGTCATTCAACACCTTGAATGAACAATGTGTATTTTTTTTTTTTATAAATTTGTTGCTATGTTTGATCTTCGTCTGATGTTTGGATTTAATAATTTATTCCCCTAGAAACTCAACAAGTTGACTTTTTTAAAAAGAATTCTGAAAAATATCCATGGAAATTTATTTTGGAATTATTCGAAAACAAAGACCGTGATTCACGTGGGGAATTAATATTCATACATCGGACCAAATCTGACGTCATCGCCTTCCATATTTGTTCGTCGAACCTGGATTCTAATAGGACTTTTTAGTGATATGATTTGTTTTCATTCTTAGGATCAAATTTTGGATTATATTCACAGACTGTAAGTCCTATTTACCAATGTTTACTATGTTGTCTAGAGAAATAAGTTGTTTTGTTAAAATCTACAAAGTTTGTTTTCTTTCACTCTTTTCTTTGTTACTGAGTACGAGCCATTGTCACGTAACAAAATACAGCACAAGATCTCCTAACAGTTAGAAAAGCTTAAGCGAGCATGGGCTGTCCCGTAAGCTGCAATGACGACATTTTCGAATTCGTCTGCTTCTGCAAAGTCCAGTTCTTCTTCATCATTGACTAAGAGCAAGTTCTCACGAACGACGTACACGTGTTTCATGTATTTGGTTTTGTTGTGAATCATCTGAAAGTAGCCGGAAGGTCCTGACAAATACTCCGTCTTGGATAAAAACTGGCCTTGTATTGTATCATTTTACCCCAGAAACGATTTAACATCACTTTGGCAAACGATCGCCTTCCTTATTTATTCTTCACGTGGTCTAAAGTGATCTCTTCCTGCCCCCATTATTTTTCTTTGAATTTATTTTGGCCTTCGGTAGTATGGTACCAGGAAGGGTAGCCACTGGCTTCTTGTTTCAGTTTTAAACAAATTACTCACGTAGTCTCGAAAAATGCGCTTTTGAGTCTCGTCGTAATAGTTGTATTTTTATGTCTTAGGAAAGTGGTAAATTTCGTACACTTCTAACAATTGGTATCACATGTCCAGAGCTTTACATAACTCAACGCTGACCCACGTTCCCGTCAATGCGCGTTCTTCTTAAGTGTGCTTACAAGGGTGGTCTTGGTTGCATATTTCAGCACAAGTACGACACAAGGGAAACATCAGGTTTCCTTGGTAATTATATGGTAAAACCTGATGGTACAAGTTCGTGGGGGGGCAAGACTTTACACTTGATTAATCTTTCGTATTGGTTAATGTTGTCCACATTGATGTTTCGAGAGCAATTATCTGTGCCGTGCGGGAAATATTTGCACACATAAGGATATAGAGAGCACACGTCCAAGTATTTGACTTCTTGTCATTTCTCCTTGTCGGCTTGGCACAGCAAACAGGTGGCATTCGTCCGTCCTCCGTACAGACTGTCCCTTGGGTTCAGAGAGTCCACCAGTTTGTAACTTTCCACGATGCGTTTAAACTTAGGATCGGCTTTCAATCGCTGATCGTACTCGCGTGTTCCCACATTTCTACCACTTGGTATCTTTGATCTTCTAACTTCAAGCGTCGCTGACAAGTGGCCTGGAACAAGTTTTCCATAGTTCGCTGTAAAAACTGGTTTTTAATGGCATGTTGAAGGCAAAAGATGGAATATCAGTGAAATAAACACCCGTTACACTCGTAGACGATCTTGGTGTTTTCTAAGCCTCAGCCATCTATCGAATATCTTCTAATGGCTTTTTTTTGCCTCCTCCGTTGCGGGCATGATGGATCCATTTGTCTTACTTTTTACAAAAGTAATGCAGCCAACGTAGAACTTTGACTGAATATTGACGTTTAACAAAACTGGTTGTTTTATGGCTTATAACAGCTAGGGTGTTATCGGGCATGAATCGTTGAAGTTACACTAAGGAACACTCTTTGGCAATGGTACAGGCTTCTTTCAAAGGATCGATCTCTCAGTGTTCCAAGAACAGTTCTCAAACTTTTCCACAGCAAAGTCATAAAATGTCCACGTCGGAACAACAATATTTTAACATTTCTTCCTGAAAGTCGAAAGGTTCCGAATCGTGAGTCTGGTACTAGTGAGCTTAAGGCAAATGGGGTAGATTAGCATGCTTATTGACTTTGGTATTACAATAGAGCAGGAAAATAGCAATTAGATATTTCTGTCTTCTTAAACGTTTTAGGCATACGACTCAAATGCATGGCTAAGTAACTCATTGAAACTTTAAACTGCACTTGGCCCACATTGCATGGTAATGATTTTGACTCCGTTGAAAGTCACTTTAGGACGTTCAGTACTTTGTTCTCTATAGTATATCAATAGAAACTATCCATTGTATCCAGAGAAATTGTGACCCATCACCGTGGCATGGCCATGACAATCCCCGTATACGTTCGATGTCTTCTCGGCTCCATGTCTCGTCATTAGGATCTAAGATCTAATGGGCAAAATTGGACAATGTGTTGGGTCCGCGTAAGTTTTTTTTACGTCCTCCAATAATCTTGCTACAGTGAGAACAATGAGTCAAGATAGGTTATTGAATGCACTTCTCATACGCTCGATGAGCCACGCAGAAATTAGGAATGTGAATGACAGTTTCTTGCATGCATTCAAAATCGAAAAATATGAAATTGCCTATCTTCTTTTTGTTGTCATTTTTCTCTTCTTCGTGTTTAGAATGGTATTTTTAAATATAGCATTGGTGTTTCAAGTCTACGATTTGATGATAAATGTGACATCTTTTCTTTCCTGAACAGACGTGCGCTTTAGCGTTGTTGGTAAGTATACCTTGCCCACAAGCAGGGTACTATCTCAGGAGCTGACAACCACATTTTTGCTGTGATCATTGTTAATTCGGATGAGGCTACTCTTAATGTTGCGAAGTTCGTCAATCAAGAACACCTTTTTGCGCTGTCCTGTCCCTTGGGGAAGAGATACATGGGTCATGAACATTGTCGCTTTTTCGTCCGTGATGTAAAACTTGTCATTGGATTATTGCACGTGTTGGATTTTGTTTATGACTTTGGAAGATGTCAATTCATCTGGGCTGCTAAACTCGATTCATAAGGGAGACTTCAAACTGTCGTGATAAATGGAAAGTCTCATGTGGTCGTCTTCTTTGACTTGACATTGCCGTTTCAGATTGGTTAACAAAGAATCCCACACGTGAGTGATGAACCCTTCTGCTTTTTCCAGTGGTACATCGGACTCGAAATCTTTAAACTTCACTGCTTATATGTAGGCCTTAGTTCTGAATTTTCTAGGGGAACGTTTGTCCGTCTCTTGAATTTGGTAGTTGTTTTCAGGTTTTACTGCAGGCAATGAACTTTGGCTTGGTGTAGACTCCCTGGGCTTGGATTCTGGTTCACTCATCCCATCTTTAAAATCGCTGGCAATAATTTGAGTTAAGACTCCATCTACCATGCGAGGCTATAAATCACGTTTCTGCCACTTACTTTCTTCCCCTTTCATTACAAAATGATGCGATCGCTTCATCTTGATTGCAAAAAGTCAAATGACTGCATGTGAAACGCGATGGCAGTCTTATATTCATCTTAGACTAGTGTATATATATATATGCAAAAGTTTTCTTCAGACAATCCGACGGACTACTCATCCTCCTTTCGAGAAAAAAGTCAAGATACTTTATACTATCTGTAAGAATAAAGAACATAGGGCTACAAAATGTCCTGACCGTCATACAAGCAAAACTAGTGTCAAAAAAGAAAAAAGTATAGATACCTGTTATCATTGTTAAGAGAGAAGACATTGGTTTTTTCAAAGTGCCCTAAGAAACAACAAGAGCAGGAGAAAAAAAGAAAAGGAAAATGAAGAACCCCTATAGATTCCGAAAGAGATGAAAAGAAGGAGAGAAAATGGGAAGAAGAAGAAGCGAAGGGAAAAACTGTGCAAGTGAAGAAATTTAAAAAACAGTGAAGGAAAAAACAGACACAGAAGTACGTGAATATTTTTAAAAAGTGTTGTGTTGTGTTGTGAATTGGACTGTAAATATTTGTACCAGAATAGACCAAACAGAAAAAAAACGTGTCTTCTGTTTTTGATTTTTTTTGTATAAGAGTCTACACTTACGCACTCACATACATATATACATTATAGAGTTTTAAAAATGGATTTTGATGTTTCATTGATTTGGGCAAAATGAATATTAACTCTTTTTGAAATAAATTGGTGGCCCTGAAAAGGACCGTTGGAAATTCATTTTTTTTAGAACAAACTCAGGAACGAGAAGCAATTCGCTTTAACTGCCTTAAGCCTTTGCCACGGCCAAGGCCTATTTGTGAACTTGTCCCCGACAATGAGCAGAAATCACTAGGGGTGGTATATCTGGTGTAGTCACAGGGTTGGGCTGTTTGTCTCTAGAATGTTGTTTTTTTTTTCTCTTCGGTCGTAATAAATAAGTTTGACACACTTGTTTCGGACTTCTTAACTCAGTTAAAATGTCCAAGAGTACCGTGACCATTTGACTTTCACTATTTTCCTTCTCTCCTAGACTTTGTTTCTTTTCTATTGCTTCTTCCTGTCGTTTCCTTCTCACCTCTTCTTCTTCTCGCTGTTGCTGTTCAAGGAGAAATGCTTGTTCTGCCTCTTTCTGCTGCTGTAAAAAATTATCTAATTCTTCTTTCTGTCTTTGTCTAAAATCGTCGATGTGTGGCAAAGAAGGAGAAAGTGGCGAAGGTGCTGGTGCCGGAACAAATTCTTGCGAAGAAAAAAAAAATCTACTGAATCCCAGTTGAAAGCGGTCTATTCGGGAAGTAACGCAGTGTTTACTTTGGTAGCCATTGCTATGCTATCGCTTTTAGTCTCTACAGCCGGTTCACTCCAATTCATCATCTTCTTAGCTTCCGTCATGTTTCACAAAACAATGTCGCATCAATTCACTGCGCACAAATGCAATTGCACGTATATAGGGATTGTGACGTCACAGGTAGGTCTCTTCGGATTGGAAGTCAGACTCCGCGAAGTCACTGAATTTTGTAACTCGTATTGGGATTGGTGAACACTTTAAAATTCGTTTGAATCCGATCTTCTCTATAAATAAACGCGGTTTACTTCATTCCCTTCATCTGTTCTAATTACAAAATGTGGACCAACATAGAATCGTCTACCCTCTTGTCGTCAATGCTCTTCAACCCGGACTATCTCATGTATGTCAGATTATCATTTGCCATTACCCAGATTGCTGATACAGTCCTTTGGAAACGAAGAATCTATGTGGAGAGACAAGGGTGTCTAAAGAGAGTCATCATTTACGGACCAGAAGTAAAACGAAGTTTGAGAAAGAGAAGATCAGTGAGCTGCTCTATATGTTAACGAGCTGGTTTTAACATAACAAAGGCTTTTTTCATGGACACTTCAAATGCCTCGAAAATAGTTTTATTTTTAATATTGCCTATATCAGTTATAAACATAAATCACACTATTTACTAACAAGCCGAACGCTTGACATCATAGTACTTGTATATTGCTACAGTGTTGACAGTGTCCAGCACCATGAGGCCATGCCACCTATGACATTCCTCTTGTCGCTATACAATCCCAAATTTGCTAATACAAAATTCCCTTGTTGCAAAAGTATCACAGGCTGTGGTTTGGGGTCTAAAAATTGTGTCGCCAAAGTGTCCCAAGCTGATTTTAAATGATAACTCACATTGTCGCTATAGAATCCCACTAGAGTCCTCATTTACAGACATGAGGTGAGATGAAATTTTAGAAAGAGAAGAAGATCAGTGAGATACCCTGTATGTTAACGGACTGGTGTTAATATAACAAATGCCCTTGTCAGGGCCACTTCCAATACCTCGAAAATAATTTAATATTTTTAATTTGCCTAAACAATTTTTTAAAAAAATGAATTGTATAGTATACATAAGTTATCAAAAAACAACACACATTCACAGACACGAACGTTTGACGTCACAGTACTTGTTCATTGCTACAGTGTTGTCAGTGTCCTGTACAGTGACGTCATGCCATCTATGTCATTCTTCTTGTTCATATACAGAATTTCCATTGTCTGTATACAGGCCCTGGGTGTGCCATTTATCCGTATAGATCGTGTCCGTATACCGGCCCAGAAGTGTTTTTAATGCTAATTCCCATCGTTCGTATATCGCCCCACTATACTCCTTAAATACTTCCGTTTCAAGGTAGCGAATGCTCAAAACTGCTCTGAGCAGGAAACACTCTCGTACAACTGGTTTGGTAAACACTGTCTGAGGTACATATTATATATACTTTATGGTGATAAATGTGGTTGAAAATTATATTTTGAGATGACGAGTCACTGGAGCATGTTATAATTTCCAAAGCATACAGCTTGTTAGTAGAGTACACACACTTTCAAAAAACGTTACAAAAATAACTCATTTCGTCAAAATTCCAATAATACTATAAAGAAGACGAAACAACCAAAAATGATCTTTATTCAGAAATGGGTCTAGCCTTCATACTAGTCTGTATTTTACAGTGCACTATATGAGCGACAACTGGAAATGATCCTTCTGCCACCATCTTGTGGGTTTATAGGTCTCTATGGGAATTTAAGGTCAGATAGCCATGTTGTGGGTTTATTGCTACAAGAAGAAAAGTGATGTTTAAAATGTCCATTGATTTAACATGATGGATGATTACATGGACAATGGCATTGTATAAATAGGCTGGCATGTTGTGGATTCGTAGCCACAAGAAGAAAATTTATGTTAAAATATCCAAAATTTAACATCGTGAGTCTCAATGGGGATTTTAACCTTGAGGCTTTAACTGCGGGATTGGTTTGGGTGGGTAGACCCCTATGGTCTTTAACGGAAATTTAACACAGTTGGGCTATCGGGTCTTTAAGGACAAATGTAATGTTGTTATGGGTTATATGGTGACAATGCAAATTGTAATGTTCAAAACGTAAAATTGTTCTCTTTGGACATAAGATGGGAAAATGTAATGTTTAAGCTACAACTGCTATCAATCCGATATAAATAAAAATAAGTTACCACTCCTCTATAGCTTCCATACCATTTGCTTTTTAAAGAAAATTACCATACCCTTTTACCCTCATAACTTCTTCAACCCAAGCAATACTTCTACCTCATAGGGAGTGAAAGAAAAAGAGAAACAAAGTCCATTTATAAAGGTTGTATTTCGACTCTGATAATTTTCCTTTATACAAAAAAAAGTTTTTAAAATATATTGTCATAAATTAACTTTTAAATGAAAGTTATGGTATTTATTAATATTTTTAAATACAACAATACGTGTATTTCGTGTCTTTTCTTTATGCTGATAAACTAAAAGTTGCAATATTGCATTTTTCGGCCAGTCGAATCGGCAAATACAGTACTTAGCTTTAAAAACAAAACATAGTTAGCTACATAAATTACAGTTCTGTATGACGTTTTTGCGTTGTTATACCACCATGAAATCTCATAATCGCATTATTATTCATTATGTATTTTTTAAAAAACTTGTTTCATGTAAGAGACTATAACATTTATGATATTCTTTCTGTTGGTTGCTTAGCAATTGTACCGTAACTAATTAAGAATACAGGGCATATCTCAAAAGAATAAGAAAAAGAATACAGAAAATAATAAATGAACTACATATTAATACTAAAAAGGTAAAATCGTGCCCTATGTAAAATTAGTTTGAGCGGATTTGGTTCAAAACATATCCAATTATTTGGCGTTAGCTGTGACATTTAAAAATATAACTTCCGTAATGCAATTTCCAAATATGCAAGGCCTATTCTTGGCATTTTGGAACAAGTTTCTATATCTAAAAGCTAAAAATTGTTAACACATTATGAACTTTAAATCATTAATATAGAAATAAAAATTATTGGTGATGTTATAAAATACATAACTTCCGTTATGTGTAACACCCATAACCAGACAATGAGTAATGTGTGCCTCGCTCCCATAGATCTTTTTCTTATTTTTTTTTACATTTGTGAGTTATTTTCGTTTTTTATCTACAAATGGCTTCATGTAAGTCATTTGACTTGTCAAGGCAAACAACAGTGCATCAAAATCAAGACCTATGAGTCCTATTCAAGCCAATGATCTGTCTAACGTAGGTTTTTAAAGAAAATAATTATATTGTTTGAATACACAACAAAAATAATAGTTATATAATATGACTAAACCAAAAAGGCAATTTCTTTGCCAGAAGTATCTGAACATTCTATATTTGTTTAAAATCTTGTTCACAATTTGATATTATTATAAATAATCCGAGCATATATGACAAGGCGTTTATTATTGTCTATATCAGTACTTTTATCTGCCATTGCTGTCATAAACGACGAATTTCGCAGATCACATATAAGATTATCCTCAACAATGTTTCGATAGGTTTTCTGCAGTATCTCTGAACAGGTAGTAGCAAAGTCATGCTGAACGGAGGAATTCTTCAAAATGCCAATGGCATCGATTTCTTCAGCTGAGTCGTGTACTAAATTAAGAAGAGGTTTGTATTTTAAAAAGGGATGTCTTTTACACACTTAAGCAACACTTTCGCTGCTATGTCTTGTTTGTAAACTGCATTAAAATTTGCCTGGTGTTGTGAATCATCCAAAGGTCTCTGAAGCGCTTAATCACGCATATTTGGACGCGAATTTTTTTTTTATATCTGAGACGCAGAAAATCACTTAGGCGGGAGTCCTCCATACACATGTAATTAGGTGGGCATCAAATTTCAAAGACTTACCAGTCCTGCTTCAGCCATCTATTTAGTAAGAAAATGTGTTGATCACTTAGCTGTTCTAATACTGGTGAGTGAACAAGTTCGTTTATTACAGAATTCAGTGGCTGAAAGACTTCCTTGATGTTCATGTCGTCATTATAAGAGTACACCAAAAGAACATGATGCAATAGCTGGGCGGCAAATTTAAAGGCTTTGTGGGTGGGGAAAATACACCGATATTTACAGTGACTGAATTCAGAGAAAAAAAAAGACCCAGAGAAGTACTTGTGGTCATTTATAAGAGTACATGAAGTAAACAATTTTAGGTTTCATAATTGTGTTCATTTCCTAGTGTAGCGGAATAAACAGTGCACGTAACCTAGGAATCAAGATATGTCGAGACTTGGGGAAAAAATGCCATTCACAAATTTAGATAGTATTTGGAGTTCAATCAACAGTTTTTTTTTTCTTCTGGCAACCCAGCATACTTTCACAGTAGACTGTTATGAAAGTTATTGGGTGTGTGTGCACATTTTGGTCATCGAGGTTTACTTTAGCCTCTGTACATATATGGCACAAAAGGCGTCTTCACTGTCACATTCTTCACTTCATTTTTCAACCATTGTTGCACAAAATTACGTTTAATCTTGCATGTAACTGTTACATCATCTTAAGATGTCTGCTCCACTGTTTCGGTAGTAATACAGTTATCGACGGTCAGTTGTGAAAACGCGGTCCAAATGATAATTTCGTTGGTTTCAGATAAATTTTATGTTATTTTTTTTTTTTTTAATTTACCTTGGACGCCATTTTCAATCGAATGCTGATAGTATCTTGGAACAACGCAAGGCATGTGATTGAAGGAATGGAAATTGTTGCTTCTTTGTGAGACAAGGATGCGCATAAATAATTTTTTCTGATGAGAATTCCTATAAAATCCCATGTTTATTTTTCGCCTCTTTCTTGTTTATAGTGATTTATGGTTCTAACATCCTGTTACTAAAACGATGTGACAGTTACAGGTCATATAAGGTCAGCTCCAGGCTCCACACTCAGTTGTAACCCTATCTATTATGATGACATCAGCGTAGGAAACTGATATTTCCTGTTGAGCGAGTTGTAATCTAGCCAATGAAGTAGTCAGACCAAACTTTTATTTTGTGTTAATCAGCAAAACATAACAATTGGGTGCGTCAATTTACGTACCGGCGACGATTTTTAGACCAAACCTTTGTTTGCTGTTAATCAGCAAAAGGTAACTTTAAAGTGCGTCAATTTACGTACCGTAGTTGACTTTTGTGTGTCAAATCGGAAAATTCTGCGTATTTCACGCCTGACGCATAAGTAGATAAAGCACTGCATTTATATGCTGAGTATATACGTTTATCAGAAAACTTACAAAAGTGTCCAATTTCCTAAAATTTGGGTATTTGGTTGATATCATTATAATCCTGTTTGTATCTTAGGAAGTGTTTAGATTTTCTGTCTTAGATTTAAACATATTAGTAAAGCTTGCTGCTTATGTTACATGCAGAATGTTTGCAAAAACAGTCACTCTATCGAGTCAGCCAGTCTGTGTGATTTTCTTGGGGTGGGTGGGGTGGGAGTGGGGCTTTGAGGTTGTTGTTTGTTGATGGGTGGGGTGTTATACAGTCTGGTTATACAGTCCCACACCCGTCATGATATTGACTGGCAGTTTAGGGCTGATATCTCCTACATTTTAAAACATGTAAAAATCGACAGTCAAATTTGTCTTCAGAACGGTATACATTTTATACACTTACCGGTATTTCTGGCGGCTGTGGACCTACCGGCGAATGAAGTTTTTTTTTTGCCGACATGTACATTATATTTCCGGAGCAAATTTTATGTTTGACGAATTGTACATGAAATAATACAAAACTCTTTCCAGTGGCCATTTTGACTTTTGGACAATATATGGCTGTCACCAAATATCGCAAGTGTCTCAAGTGTACGCACGGGTGTTCCAGAATGATCTGCATGCAGCAAATTAATTATCATCTATCTATACAGTTATTCCGGATTTCTATGAAATAAATCAAGGTATATAGGATTAATTATATAAAATTATAGATATACACCAGACAGAACAGAAAGTGTTATCCCTGGATTCTATGGAAAAATCGTGATAATAGTAGGTGAATTAATTACTAAGTCGTCAAACGAGTGTATCTGCTACGCAAGAGTGC
Organism: Potamilus streckersoni; assembly: GCA_016746295.1. Taxonomy (NCBI): domain Eukaryota; kingdom Metazoa; phylum Mollusca; class Bivalvia; order Unionida; family Unionidae; genus Potamilus; species Potamilus streckersoni. Next base: position 2,433,413 of record JAEAOA010001978.1, read on the forward strand.
ATATAGCACTGATTCTTTTGTATCATTTTTGGTGAAGGAATATAATCTGGTGCGTGTAGGCAAGGCGATGGGTGCCATTTACCTGCATTACTTCAAATGAGGAATTGCTCTTCGGTAGACTGGTCTCCATGATGTCAGAAGTCGTGGAATGGCGAGTCTTATAACTTGTTCGATTAAGAGTCATGTCACAAAACATAATAAAAATAATATCTGTTATTAAGCTTGTTCAATGCCTGTCTTTTCACAGCATTCATTTACCTTTCCTTCATAAGTATATCCCAGACTATGGTGAAATGGAATCTGTTCAAAGTCTGTGTCGAGGGTCAAGTCTCAAGTATTGGGTGTACAGAGAGCGGAGAAACATAAATAAGATTTAATATTTTACTGTATGTGTTGCCACTGGACTTCTACTAGGCTTAATTAAATAAAAGCAAGTGAGAAATTCAAATTCCAGAAATGACATTACATTCAATCCTCCGCGGGTCGGTGGTTCTTCCTGGAGTTTTTCCTCCACCAGTTATGTATAGCCTATCTTGTGCTGAAATCTAAAAAGATACTGGATCAGTTAGATTTGATGCATTGTTGAATAATTAAAACTTCTAGACCAATAAGAAAAAAGCCAAGTAGCGAAGAAACAATCTATTATCCAAATGAACTGTATTTTAATGGAACAGTAAAGGTCTTTTTTCCTGAAATGCCACCATCAGGAAGAGGAAGTTACTATCACTATCAAAGCAGCAAGAGTGGCAAAAAGAGGAGTACGACTTTGATGTGGAAATGAATTAAGCTAGTTTACAAAACAACAAAATAGCAACAGTCCTTTTCAGGGCCATCAATATTTTTTAAAAGAGATACGAATCAATGATGGACAAAATCAAATAAAACTGAAATCCCTTATCTTTGATTTAATTGTTTTCGTTTCTTTAATCGTATCCATACTTAGAATTTAAAAAAAAAAACAATTAAATCAAGATAGTGAGACACATACGTTGCTTTCTTTGGTACATTCTCAAATGAATCACAATAAAATTTTATAACACATCACGAAAGTCCATTCTCTCTCTCTCTCTCTCTCTCTCTCTCTCTCTCTCTCTCTCTCTCTCTCTCTCTCTCTCTCTCTCTCTCTCTCTCTCTCTCTCTCTCTCTCTCTCTTTTGAACAGCGTGTGTCTCGTCACCCTTTTCTAGTTGTCTTGTCCTTTGAATTGATTGACGAGTATAGCTTTTTCTTCTCTTTCTGGAGCACGCTTCTCATCTTGCATGTTCTCTTTTTTTGGACACTGGAAACCTAACAATGATAACATATATTTTTAGCTTTGTCTCTCTTTCATTCTGTCTATTCTTTTGACTAACATAGAATAAAGATGAAACGAATACACTATTTCAGCTAGAAGCCAGAAGGAACCAAGTGACGACAACGGAAGTGTTAGCACAAGTGCATACCAATAATTTCGAAGATGACATCAATGAGTATGAACCGACATCCTCTTCCTACGACATAAGGTGAGGAGAGAGAGAGAGAGAGAGAGAGAGAGAGAGAGAGAGAGAGAGAGAGAGAGAGAGAGAGAGAGAGAGAGAGAGAGAGAGAGAGAGAGAGAATCCACGACAAAAGAAAGTTGTGTTCAGTAGCTCTCGAAAATTATTTTCACATTTAACTTTCAGATAATTTAGATCCACCGCTTACGCGTACATGGTCAAATTTAAAGCATCACAAGTGTCAATAGAGAAAGCAGCAAGTTTTATTTCAGATTTATGCGATTCCCTATTAGATGCATTGAAATAACAATACCAAGCTAAAGATCACATGGGGCTTTCCATCCATCGCTCTAATTTGAAGTCTCCTGTTTGGACCAACGTTAGTACACCGGTAGAATGAACACTGTCCAAAATTATGGACAAAATTCACAACGATCAACCATCCAATGATGAGTTAATATCACCAATGTAGACGCCAATCTCCACATAACCCTCGTTTTACCTCCTATTGTATGATGAAATTCGGAGATCCAATCGGGGTTTCATCCAGATTAACAACTTACAAGATTAGACTCGCTTAACACGTGCCATCATCTTGGATCGAATGTATTCCGAGAAGAACTGTAACGCAGAATGGCAATGATCATGCGAAAGCAATTTAAAATGGGAAAGACATCAACAACGAAAAGAAGAGAACTCCTTTTGAATCAAGCAGACATTTCCTAAGAGGCTGTGTGTGGTATTCTTGTATTGTCACACTGCAGATATCGTAGCGATATGACTGAAAAATTTTAAAGCTACGTTAAAAATCATAATCACATCACATATAACATCATCAATAACATTGTATAAAGCAACTTAAAAACTAGAAAAGCTCTCGCTAATTATTGCTCCACCTATCTTATTCGAAAGAATAGTCCAAATGCACACATTTGTCCGGGAAAGAAATGATGTTGTTTTGTGACCGAATTCTGGATTTCGAACACTATTGTTGCATAAATATGATAATGAGCTAGAAGACGACGTAAAGTAAGACCATCGCAAGAACGAAAAGAAACAAATGGATTTTATCTTTTTGGCATTGAAAATTCACACCCCAAATGTGTGTTGCTCGTCGTGCTTGTAAAAAGTGTATGCAAGAACGTATATTTTGTCAAAGTCCCAACTGTAGCAAGATTCTAGGAGGACAAGAAAAAGTCTTTCAAGGATCGTCTACTCTTCCAGGTTTTGCCAAATGGATTTTAGATCCTACCGAAGACACTTTGAGCGAAGAGAACGTCCAGCGTTATGGGTCCTGTTATCGATATGTTAAAGTCATGGCTCACAATTTATCGGGATTCGACTGACGAGGTAACAAAATGCCAAACTCTCACCATGAATGTCGCCAAACTCGTCTACATGAAAGTGGTCAAAGTACAGTTTAAGGATTCTGTAACCTATTTGACGATACATTTTTAAGCAGAATGCCGAAAACATTTAGAATGACATAAATGGACAAAGGTTCACTTGCACAGCTTTTCTATTCCGAAATCAATTAATACGTTGAGCCTCCGCATATGCCTGACGCTCAATATAACGACCCCAAAGGTGCAAACAAAACACAAAGCTCGACATGCATTCTGCGAATGGTACCAAATTCACTCTTCAAACTAGTTTGACTTTTAGAAAAAAAAAAAGAAATATTGATCATCTGATTTCACATTTTATACCACTGCTATTCAAAATATTGACATTATTTCTATATCACGTTGGTACAAATCCTTTCGAGGATGTTTCTAAAATTGCCAAAGCGTGTGGATTTATCTATCGAAGTAAGTTTGTGCCTGAAAACAAGCAAGCTATATCATACATCCCCGATAGTATATCTTTGTTGGTCGTTCACATTCCGTCAAGCTTTATGTTAGTACCATCAATATGTGAAAACGGAGACAAATGGATACAATATGCCAGAAAAAGTGGAGAAAAAAGTGGAATTCTCTACTGTGGATGGCTGGGATTTTAAAAAAGAAACCAGATGCTGTACGAATTCCAATTAATTTATAGATGCTGTGCGAATTCCAAAGATGTTTAGAGGACGAACCAGTTCAACACATATGCTGTACGACGTGGACGAATCTCAAGGAGAAGAAATCCGATGTGCACCATTACTACAATTCATCCTGAAATATTGACACAAAGCATAGATGTGGAACACATTCGTAAATACGAAGGCTTGATGAAATTCAAAGTATTGCCATCACACATGCATCACCGAATACATGCCAAGAAAAACTGATTTTTTTTTTATAACATACGTGTGCTGAGACATATAATCAAGATCTGCCTTGTTGCCACCAGGATATAAAACGCGCTTTGACAGGAACGTGTTTAAGTGTAGAATTGCTTCATGCTTTCAACCGCAGACACCATTTAATAAAAGTATATGACAGTTGGTACATTCATATATAAAACAATAAAGAAAGTACAACGAATCTAATAAAGAAAATTTTTTGGCCACTTCAAAGAAATTCTAAATTTGACACAAGAAGCTAGTGGGTATCAGTCTTCATGTCAGACCAATCCTTACAAGGCATCACTTTGGAAAATGTAAAAAAGAACGAATGGAGTCGACATTTTGTCAAAGTCAGAGTGAATTATTTATATGGTAACGTGGTGCAAAACCCGATAATTTGCAGATTCAAGTAGCTTAGTACAAGTGACGGATAACAAAAGAAAACTCACAAAACACGGGTAAATCATCCGTGAAGAACTGATTTTGACAAATTAAAAAGTAACACAATTTGTAAATGTCAACATTGCGGAGTACCTGTCATCTAATGCCATTGGAATTCTAACTGTAGGATTCATAGGAATATTTAGGAGATCTAGTCCTTTCCTTTCACACGGACAGATGTATGTACATTCATCACCTCTATAGCCACCATCCAGATATTGAACACAACTCATGAGGCGCACGGATTGACGAAAAGCCTAAAGGCACTAGTTTGAGTCTTGCTATCGGTGGTCTCAAAAATGTCGGAGACAAGTAAATATCAAATGCAAAGACAAAAAGGCAAAGTAGTCATGAACTAGCATTTAAGTCAGGTTGAAAACAGTAGTACATTAATGGATGTTTTCAACTGCGCTCAGTGCACACACACACACACACACACACACACACACACACACACACATATATATATATATATATATATATATATATATATATATATATATATATATATATATATATATATATATATATATATATATATATATATATATATATATATATATATATATATATAAAGTAAAGGCCAAATGCTTATGCGCACAACAATGGATTTCAATCGGCAAAAAGTGACTTGAATGCGACCATACAAGAGGTCAGTCATAGAAGATAGAATGATGTGTTCTATATCTGTCACCACTAAAACCCGCTATTATCAATCTACTAAGAAATATCTTTGAGATTGTTTGAGGAATATTTGTTTAGCTTTTGGTATTTTACTCGATTCTCATTGTCTGTAAATTCGGTTCTCTACGGTTCCTTATCTATATTCTGAGATGTTGGTAATTATTCATATTGAGATTACTTTGTGCTGCCGTGAGAAGTTCTGAATCGACACTTATTCGCGAATGCAGCCGTATCGAAATTAGTTAGCTAGCACCAGCTGATACACTATTCCAGCCCAGATAATAATTCCTATCGGCGAAACAGAGTTGCAATTACCATTATTCCAGGCGCACCAAGAGCAACAGTTGTTGCTGCGGCAAACCTGCAAATGGCATCTACGACTAAACACACGCATTTATAGCTTACCATCAGCGTGGTTCTCTTGGTGATTCATCTTGCAATTATTTCTTCGCTTCCATTATTGTTCTACGACGGTAACACTGAATGCCTAGTATAGTTCTTCTATTTGTAAACACAATCTGTACAGGAAATAATAAAATGTTTACAATTTACTTTTATAAAAATTTGTTCAGCAAAAAGATATTAAAAAAACATAATGTATAGAGGATATATTCGTTTCCTGCGTTATTACCCGTTATATTTCAGCGTGTGGTACCTAAAAATATGTATTTTAAAAGAGTGGGAAACGATGAAATATATCCAGTATCAAAGTAGGAAAAGAAAATTTTCTTTTTACTTTACACCAGATTTGTTCCAGAGTCGAAGTTTAAGAGATTATGCTCACTCCGTGCACAGCGTGCTCACTTCACCTCTTTTTAATAATTTCACCTCACTGATCGTATACGTGAGTTAAGGAAGCGGTAGGATGAGGCTGACATAATCTTTCTCACTAAATAAAATTTTTGTCATATTTTAAACTTGTTGGCCCTATCTGAAGACAATGCAAGTCCGTTTCAGCAGTGTATCATAGGGGCTTAATCGTTGTTGACAAGAAAGGAGACATAACTTCTGAGGTATGCGAACAGCATCTCGTCAAATTTCTTTATCTGTCTGAAATTTAAGGCAGATCACTTTTGTTAGCTGAGGTAATTTTGGTTTGGCATATTGGTTTGTAAAGGATACCTATGTGGATATGGCGGTGAATTCTACTTCGAAGCATCTATCTCGGTATGCCTTCGCATTTCATGATGCGGTCAACAGTTAGGCGTTTGCACCTACGATAATTCCAAGCTGGCCTGGAGCAGGTATTGATACATCCAGGTATCACGATGGTTGTGTTCTATTTATCCCTTAACAAGATTATACTTGAGCGCATACGAGGGTCTCACCACACCCTTTTGAAGCAGATATTCGGGAATAAGCGGAACATAATCACTACCGATGTTGACGTCCTTTGTTATGTAATCAATCACTACGTCACTAAATTCCGCAACTTTTATCCCCGCAGTCTGAGTTTGCCACTTATATAACGATAAATTTAATCTTATACACCGTCTGGCGGAGTACATTAAGACCGCAAAAGCCAAAATTGCTCCGATTGTGACTTTGTATCCTTCCGTCGATATATTATTCTTAGTCTTGTACCCCGCCTCATATGCTCACTGCTTTTTCCTCAGCTATACTTCGCCTAATAGTAAAACTTGTAATAAACCCGGAGTTAACCAGCTGTACACCATAATGGTGTTGGGGCGGATAGGAAGTACTTCTGCATGTAAAATCTTCATATCTTATCAGAGATGTTTGTTTTAAGATATCAGTGTTACATGTTTAGCTCATTGGACTTTGGGCAGCACAAGATCATGTAGTTGTGGTGAATTAGTTGGTTTGTGGTTACATGAATTTTAACGTACTGTTTCTCCTTATTGTCGATAATACGCCACTGCATAGACATGTTCTCAGATCTTGTGCGGTCCATGGAGTCAAATTATAGGGAATTACTGGTTGACTAATCCCACATTTATTATATCTGTTGGAAATCTCTGTTAATAAGTTTTAGCTATTACCATGTTATCTCCTAAACTGGAATACCCAGCAAAATGAAAACAATTGTGTATGAACATTTCTCACATAGAATATATCGTTGTCCTAATTGTCATTATCGTGTAATACCTTTAAAAAATAACATAACCAAAAAATGGTGTCCTACATTTCCGTCTTTTTCATTCTTTCTTTCTCTCAGCAATGAAACCTTAAGTCTGTCCATTTCTACGCGCGCGCGCGTGTGGCGGCGTGCGCGCGTGTGTTTGTGTGTTTAGCTTTCGTTTGCACCAAAATTTCATATGAATATTACTTACAAAGACAAAGTAACCATGGAAATTAAACTATTTAATTTCTCCGTGTAGGTGTATGTCATTGTTCTCATTTTTTTTTTTGCAAGTCACTTTTGGGCTACTATATTGTAAAACATAATTTTCATGAGGCACTAAACGAATTTCTTTATTCACTTATTCACTGATGTTTCTCTCTCTCTCTCTCTCTCTCTCTCTCTCTCTCTCTCTCTCTCTCTCTCTCTCTCTCTCTCTCTCTCTCTCTCTCTCTCTCTCTCTCTCTCTCAAGTGGACGTAGATGGTGAGGTAATCATATCCTTTTCAAGATCGCTAGTACACACTTCTACTAACATATTTGAAAAGTATTATGTGAGACGGATCGCTATTGTCGCTTGGTGTCTGCTTTCTCCTTGAAAAGGTGTCATCATTTCATTGTGATTCTAAACTTTAATTTGACCAAGTTTTACACACAACTTTAACTCTTAATATTTTACAGTGTAGCTGTAAGCCTTTGTTTTCAATTGTCTGTATGTGCGTTTTGGGGTCTATCAAGTGTGACAATAATTTTATGGGGTGAACGAATTTCTTTTGGGGCTGAATCAGGACTCTCGTGGCTTTGTGACATAAGTGGATGACACAGATGCAGGCTCACTGATATAGATTCGAACTAACAGTTGGACTCGAGTGTAGGGTGATGGATGATATATATAGTGTGTTGAGTATTATTTTGTGTAATGTAAGGGATAATATAATTTGTGAGATTGTATCTTCCTCTCTTACATTTTAAGCTAAAAGAGGGCGTTTGGATAGTGAGTATGATAATAATGGATGGTATATTTAATGTAATGTATAGTATTTCTGTGGTGTAATGGTTAGTCTATTGTGACAAATTGGCGGCGTTCAAAACACACCAACGTCTTTTACTACGGTTCGTTGCTAGGGAATGACCACCGCGGTGTAATTTACCCAGTGTGGATAGATAGAAAGAAGAATGCAGATCACTGAACAAGTATATTGAAGAAATAAACACAACGAGCCCCCTTTCAATGAACAAATATAAAATTTAATCAGTTTATCAACAGAATTTAAAATGAAAAGAAATCAATTACTTGATTACAAAAGAAGGAAAATTGTACTAACATGTACTCAAATAAAAAGACAATACACATTTCTTTGAAGCTAAAATAACTTTCAACGTTAATATACTATCTTCATTGCCAACGAGATGTGACCTTTGAGTGCAATGATGAGAGACTTCATCTCCTATTTTATGCGGACATCAAGACTTCCGTTCGTCCCTGCTCTGCCGATCTTTGTCTAGCTGTTTGGTTTGGACTCTTGTCAGTCGAACTCTGATTTGACAATTGTCTCTGGACTTAGATTTCGGCTTGGAATTTTCTCTGGCCCTGTGATTGGTTCAGGGATTTCTCACGTGAATCCAGGAAAGCTGTTTCCTTCAATAAATAAAATGTCTCGCAATAGACAATATGCCACATTCCCAAGTATATCTATATTTTGACATTAATTCGGCTCAGAAAACAAAAGGCATAAATTCTGCCGCAGTAACTCATTGCTCCCTAAATCCTATGTTTACATAGACGGTCAATGCTTGTCCTGACCTCAATTCGGGTCACGCTAGGGGTGGTCAATTAAATTCTGTTTGGCTCCCGTATGAACCCGTATATAACCCCCCTTAACTTCTTACTCTACCAATCTAGCAGTGTTAAGTTACATATGGCTTAGACCCTCAGATCTAACTATTCTAAAATAGTTTACTCGACCAATTAAATATTACAAACTAGCATATAGATATACACTTAAGTGATCAATTAAATATTACAAACTAGTATATGGATATACATTTATTATTATGTCATACTCATACTGGACAGAATTAATCCATAAAACTACGAGACATTACCCATCATTTCTTAAGCTTAATTCATGAAAATTCCTAATCACTCCTATGTATTAAAGATTCAATTACATGCAATCTTGTCAATTCTTTTAACGATCATTTAATTACATGCAACCTTGTCAACTCTTCTAATGAAATTTTAATTACATCCAATCTTGTCAATTCTCCAAATGAATTGATAATTAGAAAATCAAAGAATAAAATGTCATGACTATCATTTCACTAAAATCCTGCAAAATGAAATCATACATACATACATACATACATACATACATACATACATACATACATACATACATACATACATACATACATACATACATACATACATACATACATACATACATACATACATACATACATACATACATACATACATACATACATACATACATCATATCATGAATACATTTGCAAATAGATCAACAAATGAAACAACATATTAAAATCGGGAAACTAAGATTGCGTACCTTTTGCCGTTTTCTTTATTCGTTTCCACGAACCTCACGTATAGTCAGTCTCCTAACTGAGACAACTATCTGGCCCCTTACTCAATAACGAAAACGTAATTTTTTACGAATTCGAAGGTTGGGTTTGTCTACTCGCTGAAACAACTCTCACGCTTTACTGCCAAATCACGAGAAAACGTCTTTCACGCTTTTCCCGGAGTCCGGTCTAACTTTCCCAAAAAAAGATTGAAGACTGAAGAATTTTTCTAATGTAAAACCTTTAATTTCTTACAGAGTTACGCCCATAAATCCATATTAACCAATCGGATTAGACCGTTTCCTAAATCTGTTCCGTAGAATTTTTGGATTGACAAGACAACTAAACAACTGATCATGCCGTAATAAACGTTCCTTTGAACAATCACTTATGGCAAGCTTCCACCCAGTAACCGATCGATTTTGGGGAAGGGTCTTAGGTCATTCCCTTGTACCATAGCATAGGACTCGGTCAAGTTACGTCAATTGGAACGAGTTCCCTTTTGACGTTCAGAGATGAAATGAAAATAATTATTTAACTAACTCCAGCCCTTTCTACTTTAATTAAGTTGACTTTGATACAATTCCTTTAAACAATGCTTCTAAGAGATTTCAAAATTCGACACATCACATCTATTTTGTGAAATTTCATCTTATTCATTTGCATTTTAAGCTTGGTTTTTGTCTGTCTCTATAAAACTCCCTTTGTCCTTATCAAATTTGCTTCACCTACCTACCTACCTACAATAGACGTATTCAGGTCAACCACTTGCAACTCTGTTTCCATTTTTTGCCTAGTGTCCAGTACAGCGACGTCAATGAAGCTAGAAATTTTGAGGCTATAAATATAGATTTAGGTTTTTCCATAGGGATTTCAACAGGTTGTAGCTGTAAATAGATACTAGGGTTTGTAAACATAATTGTCACACAGAGGCAATAAATATATACTGGGTTTACCATAGGAATTTCCTACAAGTAGTGACTATAAATAGACACTAGCCTTTATCCACTTAGTATTTTTGGCACTGTAAGAGACAGTCTATTTTATGGGATTTTATCTCCATCTCTTACATTCTAAGTTAACACAGGGCGTTTGGATAGTGAGTATGATTAATTGATGTCATAGTGGGTGTAATGCATATCATTATCTGGTGTAAGGGAAAGATATTTTGTAAGATTTCATCTCCTTCTTTTACATTCTAAGCAGCCACAAGACATTTAGGATAGTGTGTATATGTTGGATAGCATATTGGTGTGATGAATAATATTTATGTGGTGTAAGGAATAGTCTTTCTGTGAGATTTCGTTTTCTTCGTTTACATTCTGAGATTTTAAAAACAAGAATTTTGGGATAGTGTGTTCAAGGTAGTGTTAAATGGTATAATTAATGAGATGGATAGTATTTTTTGTGTTGTAAGGGATAGTCTGTTTTGTGAAATTTCATCTACTTCGTTTACATTCCAAGCTAGCAGATAACGCGTGTGTGTGTGTGTGTGTGTGTGTGTGTGTGTTGGTCTTTGTTTATCCCTATAAAACTCCCTTAGTCCCTATCAAATTCATTTTAACTACCTACCTACAATAGCGCGTATTCAGGTCAGCCATTTTATAATATCAATTGACCATGGAATACAAAAATAGGGACATAAAAATAGGGACATAAAATTAGCACACTTAGCGACACTATAGGGACACTATAGAGAGAAAAATAGACATACAAATCCAATGGATATAAAATGTAGCTAACTATCAAATTTATAAATAATCCTTCTATAAATAACTAAGAGATCTCATGCTCGGTTCAGATAACTCTCAGAGTCTCTCGAACAGATCTCTTTGTCTTTACCTACCGACACCTTAACGACACTATGCAAACAAAAACTTGGGACATGGAAAAGGGACATTAGAGAGACATATATAGGGACATTGTATCGACATTAAAGCTACGCAACAATTTTAATTCGCGTAGCTATAGTTGACCTAATCATTATGTCCATAAATACACAAATGTTCTAAAGCATAATGGATCACATATATTATCTTATCCTCATATCTATAAATAACTTATGTATAATTAACTACGAGATCAGCTGAAGCTCGGAGTATGTGGGTGTATGTGCGTGTGTGTGTGTGTGTGTGTGTGTGTGTGTGTGTGTGTGTGTGTGTGTGTGTTTTCAGTTCCGGATTTAGACAAAGCGAGGCCCTAAGCTATGGGAAGCTACAAAGGCTATATTTGGTATAAAATAAATTTGAGAGGCCACTTCAGTCTGAGTTCAGACTTTGGGGCCCTAAGCTGTAGTTCGTTTAGCTTATGCCTTCATCCGGTACTGTGTGTTTGTTGTGCGTATGTGTGCGCACGTACGTTTGTGTGTGTATGTGCTTGCTTTTCCTTAACATAACACATAAGAATAGTGTTTGCGCGTGTGTGTATGTGTGTGCTTGTTTTGTGCGTGTATGTGTGCGCGCGTACGTTTGTATGTGTGTTCTTTTTCTTCTTAACAAAAACCACTTGTCCCGAAACACAAATATAGTATGTATGTATGTTGTTTTTTGGGGGAGGTGTATGCACGCGTTCGGTTTTGTGTGCGTGTGTATTTTGTTTGTGTTTGTGTCTGTATTTGTGTTCACGTGTACATTTGTACGTGTTTGTTTCTTTCCCTGAACAAAAAGTTTATCCCTGAGGAAAAAAGTGTGTATGTATTAGTTTTTGTATGCACGCACGTGTGTATTTTGTTTGCGTGTGTATTTTGTTTGTGTGCGCGCGTACGTTTGCATGTATTTCTTTGTTTATTTCTTTCCCTTAACCCAAAAACCCCCTTGGCTCTGCTCAGTGTGGGTTTTTTTATTTTCTCTTAACAAAAAGTCTTTTTCCTGCTCAATGTGTTTGTTTTATTTTACTTAACAAAAATCTTATCCTTAACAAAAAAAGTGTGCGTGTGCGTGTGTTTGTATGCACGCGTTCGTTTGGGTGTGTGTCTGTGTGTGTATTTGTGTATTTTGGTTGTGTACTTTGTTTGTGCGAGTACGATTGTACGTGTTTGTGTTTGTATTTTTTTTTCCTTAACCCCCCCCAAAAAAAACTTGTCCCTGCTCAGTGTGTGTGTTTTGTGTAACTGTAGAGTAGTGTGATTATAAACCACTAACTCTTTTGCTGAGGTGATTGTAGGTAATAGTGTGTTTTGTATATACAACATTTCCTTCTCACAATGTATTTATAGCAATTAACGTGGATTTAGTTAGTACGAGTGTGTTGTATTGTGTTAAAATTTATTTTAGAATAGCTCTCTCATCAATATGGATTGTTTGGTTAGTGATTCTATGTCTATAAAGTTACATGTCCCGTCCTGCCCTGTCAAGCGTTATAGATTTTTTCTGATGTCGCTGTTTTGCCCGATTTAGGTCAGCCACTTGCAACATTGTTGCTAATGTCCAGTACCCTGACGTCACCCCACCTGTTCCATCCATATTGTCCCTATACAGTTCTATTCCATTGTCGTTATACATCCCTATGTTCAATTCCCTTTGATGCTAAACAGACCTAATATTTTTTGTTGCTAGACAGGTTCCAATATTCCCCATGTTAAATTCCCTTGTCGCCAGAGCTGCCAACTACCTTTTTGACTGGAATTTCTATTGTCGCTATACATCCAATATATTTTATCATAGGAGTCTGCAGTTTTATCAATAAAACACGACGAAATTTCTGACAACATAAAATCACCTTAACGGTATTATAAATTAAGACAAAGAATGCTAGCGTGACCACAACCCTGCAGTAGATATGCGTTAGGGTCTAATAATCTTTCCGAACACGGCGCAGAATCTGTTCATTTTAATACTAGGCTCTAAAATTTGAATGTGATCATGTCATCAACCATTATTTGTACTGTCAGAACTTTAAGTACATATTTCTGTTTTGGAAATTTATACAAAAATTATTAAATGATGCAATCTGAAAAAAAATAAAACAAGTTAAACATTTTATCTTGTAAAATTAGTTTCATGACGTCATTTAGCCCGTGGCAGAAATGGACGACTTTCTGTAATGATCTCGCTTTTCAGGGTGTGTGACCGTAATGGTGAAAATAAAAATTAATTCGCCGGATTGGATTCATGCGATGATCGTCAGAAAGTGATGCTTTGGTACGTTGTTGTTTGTTTTTTTTTGTTTTGTTTTGTTTATGTTTTTTTAATAGATATGTGTAGTTTTTCAATCTTCTTGCGATTTTGAAGCGATAAAAGACGCATGAGAAAATTCGAATCGAGAGGAGGGTTGTGGTCACGCTTGCCTTCCTTGTGTTAATTTATAATACTGTTAAGGTGATTTTATGTTGTCAGAAATTTCGTCGTGCTTTATTGATAAAACTGCAGACTCTTGTGGTTTAAATTAATGATCATTCAACAATCATGATGGAATTGATTTTGGTCAAGATATATTATTAATAAATGCTAGAACAACAATATTTAATTTAATCAGAGTAAAACGAACCTACATGATTAAGTTCACATATACTTTAATTAACTCCAAACGGAAGCAGTTGACAAAGAAAAGTCAAAACATGTGATATTTTCATTTTTTTATTGCAGTGATTAATATTACTAAATTGTGTTATATTTGTTGTTCAATAACAACAACTGTTGGTCTTACTAAGTCATATAATATCACAGATTGCAGACTTGTACTGGGTTGACTCCAAAGTGGGTCAATTTTGTTATGAAGACATTCCTTAATTAAATTTGTATGGGCTGAATTTTAATGGGTCTGACTTTGTTATTGGCCGCGATATATATATATGATTTGTAAATTTTAGTGTTATTTGAGTATATTTGAATAAATCTGAGTATATTTGGGCGTATTCGAATAACAGGACACACGGTATTCATTCTACAAAGAAATGGGAACCAGCATGCCTGGAAATGGTGAATATAAAATAGAATAGATATATGGGTTTGGCTGGCTATGATTGGTTAATAATGTAAGTTATGTTTTAGGAAAAAGAATCTTTTGAGAGCTCATCTAGTTGTAAGTGAAAAAATAAAGACATTGTTTTATTGATGGAATTTCAGTCCTTTAACAGTCTTGAGTTTGGAACATTCATTACTAAAATTAGCACCCGACTCTTTAGTTCGGAATTGAAAGCACATTTCAAAAACATGCAAGGTTTATATCCTTTCCTCTACACAGAAACTGACATCCAGGTTTCATCTATATTGATAAATATAGGTTTGATAATGAGCACTAAGATATTTTAAGTTATTGAATTTTTAATATCATGATGTTTGCGTAGGTTTACTATGGGAACTCAATTAGTAGCGTGAGTCCTAGCAGACTCGCTGTACACAAATCCAATGACGCAACATAGTCAGAAATTGTTCTTAAGCCGTAAAACCAAATCAATAACGATTAGCAGCATCCACATGAATAAAATTGCCAACGAACCATTTATGGATAACTCAAAGATAGCATTATATTATTTAACTTATTTTAGCTAAAGACGCAAGGCGTTCATTTACGACAACCGAGCATCTGTTTCTTCCTTTTCCGGTGTAGCGGCCAAGAAGGTAATTTCAGGTTGTGTGTTTGTCAATAATAAATCCATTTCATCAAAACTTTTGTAAATCACGAAACAAATGGAATCAGATACATGATGAATCATTAAAACGTGACGAAAATATGTATATCTTTAGCTTTTTTACGCACTAGCTATTAAGTGAATTATGTTGTGAAAGGTGATTGGCTACACATGCATTTATATTGAGGCATATTATTTGCAACTTTTCTAATACCTGTTAGATTTTAATTGCAATGGGGCGACCTGCCTGGGATTTTAAATGTTCATATGTCGGGGAAGCGCTAATAAAGTTCTGGCCTTAGATTTGGAGAGCGGAAATCCAGTTGGTAGGGAATTGATGTGTATACTTAAACGTGTCATCGAGGATTGTAGTGCCCTTTTTAGTCAGAAAGATCTTGACAATCTCCAGGTATGGTAGTCCTACATTGTAAAACATGGGCCCTGAGATTTACGTTCTGGAGTCGACGTCTTACTCTTGAAATAACGGCGCTGTGTAGCCTGTTCCGTAGTGCTTTGACTTGGACGCATCACCCGATATTTTTGTTTTCGGTGTCCATGGGTCATTCTGACTAAACAACTTTGTGTAGCGCACAGGGTTTTGTTACAAATACATTAAGAAGACTAACCTGTAATAATATAACACGAGGGAAGACACGAGTCCACACCCCTCGGTAGTTCCAACCACAGGAGTCCGCAGTTTTATCAAAAAGCACGACGAAATTTTTGACTACATGAAATCACCTTAACTTTATTATACAATAAATAAAAGAATGCAAGAGTGACCACAACCCTCCGCTCAATTCGAATTTTCTCACGCGTCTTTTATCCCTTTAGAATCACACGAAGACTGAAAAACTACACATATCCATTAAAAAAACAGTAACGTATCTGGCGAATTAACCTTTATTTTAACCATTACGGTCACAAACACTGAAAATGTGAACCATGCGGGGAAGTAGCCCATTTGTACTAGCTTCTATTCTGCAGTAAATATGCGGTAGGGTCTAATAATCCTTCCGAACACGGCGCAGAATCTTTTTTTTTATACTAAGGAAATTTAATAATGCGAGTTTTGAATATGATGACGTCATCAACCGTTATTTGTACAATCAGAACTTTAACTACACATTTCTGTTAGGGAAATTGATACAAAAATTATAAAATGTTGCAATCTGAAATAAAAAACAAGTTAAACATTTTATCTCGTAAAATTAATTTCATGACGTTTAGCCTGTGGTACAAATGGGCCACTTCCCCGCATGGTTCACATTCCCAGTGTTTGTGACCGTAATGATGAAAATAAAGGTTAATTCGCCGGATTGCATTCATGCAATGGTCGTCCAAGAGTGATGAGAAGGTATGTTACTGTTTTTTTAATGGATATGTGTAGTTTTTCAGTCTTTGTGCGATTCTAAAGGGATAAAAGACCCGTGAGAAAATTCGAATCGAGCGGAGGGTTGTGGTAACTCTTGCATTCCTTTATTGTATAATACCGTTAAGGTGATTTCATGTAGTCAAAAATTTTCGTCGTGTTTTATTGATAAAACTGCAGACTCCTGTGTTCCAACCCAGCTATAGTCCGGATATGTTTGTACCCCCCTCCCTCCATCGATTTCAATAATGGAAATTTTTAATGTGATAAAAAAAGTGCAAGGAACTTTCATTGATTTATATTTTCTAACCTGACTCTATGACCCAAACATTGCCATCGTCTGTGCATTTCATGCTTAACAGAAGTTTTCAATATAATGGACATGCTTGAGACCCATTTCCAATTTATGGACAAGTCCATTTTTAGCAAAGTATTGTATGTGTAACTATAGATGTACATACATTTTTTTGTCTGCTTCCAATATTTACAATGTCGAATCAAGCAAAGGAAAAGGAAGACAACAAATTTGCTTTTCTCATGGATTGAACAAGTGGTTTAATAATATGTCAATGTGTGGAAAATGATATAAATCCAAACTCACCATTATGGTAATTAACGGAATTGTCTGGCAGTTGCCAAATAGGATAAATTACATCATTATGTTGTCTCCTGGACATAAACTAGCCCATAGTGTACAGAATATGGCCCCGTGTTTGGTCACAGTCAGGTTAGAAATTATATATCAATGATTCAATTGACCTAATTCTGTGCACTTTTTATCATATTAAACATTTTAGTTATTAGTATTGGGTAGGGGAGGTACAAATGGGGATGTAGCATCAGACTATAGTTTATCCTAATAGTGCCTGCAGATTTCCAACTTTAACCTGTCGTAATCAAGAATAGTTCAATTTTCAAAACAGCTCAACACACTTCGTTCAGTTTGTAACATACTGGAAAAAATGCAATAATTGTTCACTGATTTTGATGTCCAAACAAGTATCTGACCAGCAGTGCCATTTGCATTCAGGTAGTCTTGAATTTTACCATTGACCGCAAGGTAATATCTGAACAACTTTGAGTCTGCAATAAATATTGTTAATGTACCTTATGATGTGTTTTAATTCTGGTGGCAAAAACAAATACTGATTTTGGTAAATTGTTGCTGATTACTGGTTACATTGTTCTATAATGCATTGATAACTCCTGAAACATACTTACTGTTTGAAAATTCCTGTCAGTACTTATAATCACTTAAACAGTTATAAATTTTGCGTTTTTATTGTCCATATTATCGTATATTAACTTCAAAGAAAATAGCTGAGCAGCAATTGGTAATTATGAAGATCGCAGAGAAAGGTCATATTTTTTTTAACAGGCTGTCCTGGCAGATGAAAAACATTCACACTTGGCAGAATCTGTGATAAATTGAACATCAGTGGAAAAAGGATAGCTTTAACAGCATCAGCAGGAAAGGCTGCAAGTGTGCATTTTCCATTACAAGTCCAAACATGATACATCCATTTAAAATGCATGCAGTCAGTTTGGTATTTGAGGGAATTCCTTTTTATTGTCAAGTTACTGTCAAACATTTATAAATGTTATCAGTGTATTGCAGTTTCAATTATTTAAATATTTTCAGATGTAATGCAAACAAAACAAATATCACTAAATCACAATCACCTCCTTCATCATCAGGAGAGATACATCCAAATTTCCACCACCACTGGTAACAAATAGACCTTATGATATTTATTTGCATACTTGATAGGTGCATTAATTTTAAATAAATATGTCACACTTTATTTCATTTACTAAATAACATGTCAGCAAAACAGATCCATGTAGTAAGCAAACCAGCTCCTGGCTTTGATAATGAATGTATTTTGTTGAATTTTACTTCATTGTCATTGCTTATGGATGAAATTAGAGATATCTTGAAACAGAGTCAAAGGAAATTGTAATATCTTTAAATATGTGCGGGGGTTTTTTTTCGCGTCACACTGGCTCAAACGCACTTCATTAATGGGGAAACCTGTGGCGTTGATTCTATTCAGTACATTTGACTACACACACATATATATATATAGTATCAATATGGCCATTTTATTACAATTTCTCTTTCAGTTATGGATTTCTTATTTTTCATGCACTATTTATAGTTATATTGATATAATTACTCTAAAACAGCATATTGTAACATTGACCAAAACACTACACTAGTAATATTTTGCCCCATACTAATATTCATTATATTCCGAACAGTCTTACTCTTGTGTAAAATACTGAACATAAATTAACATTTTGACAATTATGATTATTTAAGCTTCTAAGCTTATTTTACCATGACACAATAAAGTCATCTATTTATTTTATTGCTATCATCTCTTTGTATTTAGCGCTGAACTACAGACTCAAGGTTGTTTAGATCTTGGTCAAATCTAAGACTACCAAAATGCAAACGGCATGACCAGTCTGATACTGATGTCGAAATCAGTGAACAATAATTACATTTTTTTCCAGTATGTTACATACTGAATGAAATGTGTCTAGCTGTTTTGAAAATTGAACTAGTTTTGATTAGGACTGGCTTAAGTTGGAAATTAGCAGATGTAATTACCATATTTACTGCATGTTTTTGGACATTGTTTTCAAAGACCGTTTTCTTGGGGAAAATATAATATTTAAATGCCTTATAATTTTTTGGACATTGCTCCACTATTTTTTTCTGCAATTTATATTTTCTGACAACATATTAACTCATTACCTCATACAAGTGCCTTTTGGCCCTTTACCAAAGTTCTATATAAGTGCCTTTTGGCAACAATGTAAACAGCAGCCATTTTGAGTAGGTTTTCGTAGTGCCACCTTCAGGGAAAACCCCCTATTAGATTCTACATTCATTGTTGAGAATGATCATTACATCAGATCACATGGTCACTATGTTCTGGTCAAAATCTGCTATTTAACGTAAGTATTTTGTAACTCATATTCTCCATTCCACAAAATGGCGGTATCTGAAATGAAGTACTTGCTCGAGTACAATCACAACTATGAAAACTTTAATAAGTTGGGTAAATGCTCTGATACTGATGCAGGAAGCCATTAGTTTTTTATAAATTATCAAATTCAGCTGATTTAGTGATTAGATGCAAAGAACTTGTAAATTTTGAGTATGTGAAATTCCCGCTATGGTTGATCACACGGCTTCACTGATTTGATAGTGAACGAGTTCTCTCTAGATTTTAAAGCACATACAAATTTTTTTTTGAAAAATAATTAAAATTATAGAGCTATAACGATTGTATTTTACTCATAAATCTTTCCATACATAATATATGTGTAACTAAAACATAAAATAGTTAAAATTGCTGTTAAACATAACATACACTTCATTGCTTAACAGGCCTATGCATAGCGGACTGCACTGTAACTTTGCTACATGTGTATCAAAGGGCTAAAAAGCCATACTCTCTGTGAGGTTGTCAGTGTAAATATTGTTACGAAAACACATCACGAAGGTGTGACAGTTGTGGCTTTGATTAGAAATCATGATCCCTGAATTATATCAATGAACAATACCTCAGATGGATTAGTAAATACATTGACATCCTGCAAAAAAAAAAAAAACCTTATCCCTGAGGCATTATGTACGGGAGAGGGGGGTAAATGTGGTTATTGTTCTACAGATAATAAACCTCTTTGTAGACAATAAATATTGATTGTGGGTTCTACATGTTCTTAGTTTATTTTTATTTGTCTGGTTAAAGAAACTTCATCTTAATGCAGTTGTTGTTGCATGACTTCATTCTTGACAGGAATCTAAATCCGGCAGACGTGCATTTCGCATCAGCTTTGGGAATAGTAGCCTTTATAATGAGTTTTATACTGATTAATGTTTTTATCCTTTGGAAAACTATTTTCTGTGGTATTATTAAAACTTTTACAATCATTAAATGGATAGCAAGTAAATGACTCCATATTTGTTGAAAGTTGTTCTTAGCTGTCTTTCTTAGCCTCGGATGTGTTCTTTATAGGAAACATTCAGTGGGTCATTACATCACAAGTAGCTGATTTACAAATAATTTTACCAAATAATAATTAAGTACAAACAAGGGCAACAAGGTAGATGTTTTTTTAGTAATTTTAAAGGGCACATCAGTTTATTATTTCTTTTGCAGAAGAAACATGGGCCGTGTTATTCGTTCACAGCGTAAGGGAGCAGCAGGTGTATTTAAAGCACATACCAAACACAGGAAGGGAAAGGCAGCACTGAGACCTGTTGACTTTGCTGAACGCCATGGATATTTGAAGGGTGTGGTAAAGGTAAGTCTTTATTCACAGACTGCATTATGTATGTCCATCCAAACATGTGAATTGTGAATTAAAAAGGTTCTGACAAAAGAATTCCATTGTTTTCATAGTGTACTCCCATACAGCATTGTACTGACCATCATTTAATTGTCAATCTCCAGTCCTGCCAAGAAGCCCATGACCATGTTATTGCTGCGTAAAACAAGTTACAAAACCTGTACTTGGATGCTGCCATGACATAGAACAGTCTAAATAAGTATTTCACCAATGACAAACAGGGTTAGGATAAAATATTTGTTTATATCTCTGCTGCAAATTTGCATTCCTCCGGTTTTGATTCTGCAACTCTATTTTGGCACATTCTGGATGCAAAACTAGTAGTTCAGAAATGGTGTGAACAGTGCTTGATAAAACTTGCAGTAACACTTGTATTGCAATAGCTAAGCATTTATGGAGCAAAAGAGGTCGTGCAGCTGATTCTATGATGCTGAAACTTAGGAAACATTCGATTTTCATTTCAAATCCAAAATTATTTCAGTATTGCTGACCATTGGAAAGAGTACAAAGCTCGAATCCAAACAGATGATCAAAAATGAAAAAACTGGTAATTTCATGTAACTTTTAATGGTTTGTATCCTTTATTTAGTAAGTGCATTTTTCTTTTGAGCATTTTGTTCTCATTAAAGAAAATAATTTAGAATTCACTATATTGCTGTATTTTTCTGTCGCTTTGAAACTGTGCATCACCTAGATTTAGTGTTAGGGGAATATATTCAATGTTTACCTTACCCTCATTTGCACTTCAGAGACTCCCAGAATTTTAATTTGACCCCAAGTTTTGATACCAAAGTTTATTTTTCACTCCATTTGGACCCCCAAGTTCTAACACCAAGAAGAGTTTTGACTCTCTCTCTCTTTCTTAGAGATACACCAATATTATTCCCCTGCTTATGTTATCCTAAAATGTTTAGAACTCATTGGTAACCCACTGAATAGTGCTTGGAAAACAACTCTCTATATCTGCACAAAGCAAGACTAACATAGTTCTACATCATGCAGTGAAACTAAATTTGTGGGTCACTTGGATTACCATCTCAGCTTAATAGTAAAGTGACCTTTTAAAGCAGTAAACATTATCTAGTAAAGAAAATGTTTTGTCAGCAGTTCTGTTTTTGGAATACTAGTGCTATTATTTTTCCATCTTGCTGCTAGATAATGTACAGGAAAATTCGTACAAGTTTGCATACTTCAAGTCACATGGAAAAATGGCATCTGTATGTTCTGTCATGACTTGGGCAAGATTATAAATTTTGCAAGATTTTTGAGTCACATGGAAAAATGGCATCTGATGAATCCCCACCAAGTAAAAAGGGATTTTGAGTTGCAAACAACAATATTTGGAAGAGTCTTTTGTTACATTCTGTGTGTTCTCCAATCATGACTTGGGCAACATTTATAAATTTTGCAAGATCTCTGCAAGCTTCAAAAGTAGGACATGTAGAGAGGCTGATCTATCAGATGCACTTGAACTGAAAAATGTAGATCTTGCAAGTAAACGACAATTCAATTTCCCCATAGCTGTACCACTTTTTGTCCCAGGGAACTTTATTGGTGTTTCCACACCAAGCTTTGTAAAGGTGAGCTGTCATCATTGACCAGACTCTGGCTTAATGTACCTTTTACAGAAGTTTATTATCTTTACCTTTTATCATTAATATTATTTAATGCATGTTTGTTTTGGAAGGGTTTGTATGCCTGAAGTTTTCTTTTTCAGTTTTGTATATCTAGATTTAGAGTTGAACTGTTAATATTCATATATAGCGTGTATTGTTATGTTGAACCCTAGTGCATACATATCATGTGCATCCTTATAATTGTAGGACATACTCCATGATCCTGGACGTGGTGCTCCATTGGCAAAAGTAGTGTTCCGTGATCCTTACCGTTACAGACTGAAGACAGAGACTTTCATTGCCCCAGAGGGATTGTACACTGGGCAGTTCATTTACTGTGGAAAGAAAGGTAATGGACCCATTCATAATGCTGATTTCACTGTTATCATTACTTCTGTTTTGCAGGTACCCATTTTAGCAGGATACACATAAGTGGGAAGCGAGATGTAGCAGTTTTGTGATTAAGTATATATTAGTGGTTTCTCCAATATTTTCATTTAGAGAAAATTTCTGACATTGCTATTTTCGTCATCAGGATTTTGTATTTTTAGGGGTAGGGTCAGTTTTTAATCGCATTTAAATATGTGTGTGTGTGATAAATAATTTTAAAGTAACTTCTTAGCACAAAGTAATGGTCATGTGAAAATGGTACTGTCGTACATGTGAGAACTCTGATGTAGCAAGAGGCATTACTTCTGAATACTGTATGACTGCCATTAAACTACCTTGACTAATGCAGTTGGTAAAAAAAAATTAAATAAGATGACAACACATATCCTTGCTCTATTGTCGAGATTTTTTGGCAAGTGCTTACAAGATGAAATGGAGGTTTTTATATTCCTTATATTTTCTAAATAACATAGATTTCATCATTCCAAGTAAGAGTAGTCTTGCAGCTAAACAATTCAGTTTAAAAAATGTTTGCAGACTTGTTTTATGATGGGGTCAAAGTTCTGTTTGTGGAAAGTTTGTATTGAGGCTTTGCAGTGCAAGTTTTTTAGTTGCAAACATTTCTGAAAACCATTGATAGATTCTCATCACATACGCCAATATTTAAATATTGGCATTATGGTTGCAGATGATATTTAGAATAAGTTTTTTTTTTCTATAGTGGTTTTATTTATATATTTCCTTTGATTTCTGGTCTCCTTTAAGAAATGGCAAAATTAAAAAGTTTATAGCAAATATCTGAAACTATCCATACATAGTAAAAGTCCACTTTTCCAAGGTTTACTGGCTGGAATATTAGATAAAAAGGTTAATTTTATTTATATATTAGATAGGTTATAATTCTTTTCTGATTCCCTTGTTAGTTTTGTGGTAATTTTGGTCTTAAAAGGGAACAATGACCTGGAAACCTTAGTTTCTCTGTATATTTTATTGTATTCAAACAAAAGAGGGTTGGGGGAATACTTTTGGGTGTGTTTAGGAAAGTAAAGATTTGTCACTTTCACTAAATTACACCTAATGTGTAAACATATCCAGATTACATGTTTTTGATATATAGCACTCAAAAAATGAATCTTTTCTCCTTTTTATTATATTTTAGAAAACACATCTACCTAACAAGATAAGAGTACGCTTATCCATAGACTGACATGCACTTTTCTAACAGTGTTCTATTTTTAGCAGCTGTCCCATTTCCAAGAATATTTGACCTAGGTTTCAATTTATAGCAGCATTATGGCTTAGGAGAGAATAGACTAGTTACCTAATTTGTAATCTTTGCTCGCACATTCATTCTTTTATTTTATATCTGGTGTATAACCAGCCTGTAGGTATATGGCTTTGTCAGGTTTATTCTAGTTGATGTGTCTGTTCGAGCAGAATTTTTTTTTCAAATTTCAGAGATGAATACATGAATTACATGATACAGCATTCCATTCTAGGGCAGCTTCATGCCCATTGCAGGCAGTGTGGAAAGGATTTTAATATTGGTCTTGGTAGTAAAACAAAGAAACCTTGAATTAGCTGGTTCTACTAACTCCAGTACTATGGGAACTTCTTTTTACAACAGAGTTCAATTGTGGACACAAATTTTTATAAATGCAGATGCCAAAATTATTTATTTACCTCTTCAGTCTTTTCAAAGTAATAACTGCTTTAAGTTTTCATATGTAGCACTTTTAGCTTTAAAAAGCAACACTTGTACTGCATTTCAAAACACTGTTCCAGCTGAGATTGAATGTTATGCACAAAGTTGAGTGCTGGGTTTCTGAGCCTGGATCTGAATTCATTTTTTTTGTTTATTAACAATACTGAACAATCTCTCCCAGTAATAAAATGGTAAAAAACCAATATTTATTTCATAACCTGACAAAGAAAAGAAATTTATATCTTCCAGTTATTGGGTCTTTTTAACTAGGAAATAATGTGCCATTGCAGATCAACTGTCCAAAGGAAGTACATTGTCAAATAGAATGCCAAATTCAGCAGTTCTAATTTACCGGCAGCCTTTCCTGCAGCAAGGTGCATCAAATTACAGGGACAACCTGATATGTACACTGATGGAAACATTTTTCAAAATAGTGTGCAACTCCTTTATATATTCCTGACATCACTGATGCTAATCAGCTGAAAACCCCATACAGTTCTGCCAACTTATGTTTATTCAAAGCATTATCAAGCAAATCAAAAATGTTTTCTCCAGTGGAATCTACTGTTAATTCTGGTAAAATAGCAGTCTGACTACTTTGCCCTTTTTGTTGTCAGTCTCTTAAACAGACTGAGAAAATGTTTTTCTTGTCATCATAATCCCTACTCCTGTCCGTGGCAATACCAAATGACCCAATTTTCATGGCCTCTGCAATTTTAAGTGATTCAGTATCTTTTAAATACCTAACAATATTGGATTTCTTTCTTTTTAGCACATGCATATTTTTGGCAATTTTGGAATCTGGAAATATCCAATTGAACAAAGGACCAATGTGTTATTCTACCACTGGGGGTAGTACTGTCCTATTAAAAACTTGGTAAATAACACCTCTGCATTTATAAAGAATTTGTGTCCACAAGAGAATGGCCTATCTGATATAATGAAGTATACCCAAAGCAAGCTGTAAAATGTGTTTTGTGTGTTGAATTTACATGTTAGGAAAGTAATTAGAGATCCTAAATTTATGTAATAGTACTCTTGAAATTGGTAAAAAGGTCTTGGAATAATTTTGGAAAAGTTGTGCAAATACGGTTCTTTAAACATTGCAGGAACCCTGGGCACTGTTTAATGATCACTAGTTATTTTGGGTGTAATTTAAGATGTGTGATGTGATTATGATTTTTAACGTAGCTTTAACAATTTTTCAGTCATATCGCTACAATGTCTGCAGTGTGGAAGTTTATAGTGATGTCTAGCACTGGGGCATCATGCCGAAGACATGTAGCATGATGTCCCACCCAGTCACATTATCTTGCCACCAGGCTGACCAGTCCTAACACTATAATTTAGGATGAATGTCATATATAATTTTGAGTTTGTTACTTGCATGCCAGTCAGAATCACTGCTGTGATGAATGAAAGTTTTCTTCACTTTGACCTGAAAAAAACTGTGTGGACATTTTCTACTGAGCAGTGCTTTTTGTTTTATGATTAACCGAGCAGAGATCTTTTATAGTGAAAACATTACTACCTTTGAAAGTCCTGCAAACTGATTTTAATGCATAAGGGCATCTGTCAAATGACTATAAGCAGAAATTGAAGAAAAAAAGTAGGGCCCAAATTATAGCTGCTTTTTAACTTTGAAATTTGCACTCACACCTGGAATTCTGCTTGGAAATAACCTTAAGATCAATGATTGAAATATTTTGACATACATTTTAAAATTGGATATTGTAATGTAAGTGTGAAAGGATCATCTCAGATTTGGAACTTCTTTCTTTTCTCATTTAGAAACTATATGCCTCATTAGGGCCTAGGTACTCAATGCTAGCTGTTAATTCATCAATTGGCAATGCATGGGATTTGGTATTATCAGTTCTCACAGGGTGTACTGAACTATGGATGGGGTAGAAGAAAATCATGTGAGATTCAGGGTGTACAAATAGGGTAAATGGCAACAGCATACATGTGTGTGTGTAAATATATACACACACATACACAGTGTGATCCCACTATCACATGGTAGTTGGGAGCCATATAACCTGACTGTGTTATAGACCAAACCGTGTTATAAGCAACCAGGTCAGTTAGATGAAGAAAATGGTTCATGTACCTGAAAAAAATGTGCCATGGTGGGGTAGGTAATAAATGTAGGCATCTTGAATAGATGCATATTAAATAAGAAACACAGAGTGGTAAAAACATTTTACTTTATTCAGAGAATAAGGCATTGGTACATATACTGTTTATATATGCACGTCATGAATATGTCACATACATGGAATCCACTTTACAAGTAACTACATAAAAAATATGCACAGCACATATTTAAAATATTCATTAATTTTGTCACAGGTCATTTACCTCACAGTTCAGTGGGGAAAAAATAGCACAATCATGTAACAAATGATAAAGCACATTTACTTTCAGTATTGGGCAAATAGAATCAGAAAAATATATAATATAATGAAAACAAAGTTTAAATATTATGTCATAGGAGATTTAGCCAAAATACTTAAAAATGTAGGTCAAAAACAGTGACAAGCTCTGTTGTGGAATTGATACTGCTGCAAAGTCAAGATTGTTTGCTGACCTACCATAATTTTCTAAAAATTACAAAATATATAGCAGTGAAGTAAATACTATTTAACCGATTTATATTGTTAATACCTGTAGGTAGACAAATAATTGAACCATAAATATGTAGTCTTCTTAATGAATTTGTAACAAAGCTAGAAAGCAAATTGTATTACGAAAAACCCTCTTTCTAAAAAATAGAGGCACTCGCTGGGTGCAATGCGTGTTCTTGGATGTTTAGGTTTTGGGGGGAAAAGGTGTAATTATTTACTTTAGTGCTTCTGTGTTGTCCATGAATATTTACAATAATGTTTTATTGGGAACATAGAAATTAGGACGGAAGAGTATGATGTTTTGAAGATGCTTGTGCATTTATTCCAATGTACATGATTAGAGTTTGTTTTAAAGAATGCTAGAAATCTTTTTTGATTGCAATTTTACACAAAACTTGTACAAAACAAAATAAAAGAATTAAGTGGTAGTTTATTAAGCATTTTTACCAACCTGCAATTACAAGACTAATCTTGTTACTGATTTCAGATATAATTAATTACAATTAATTACAGTATAGCTTCTTCTGTGTCTTTTAAGTTATATGGTCAATTTGCCTGTATCTCAGTCCAAACACACACATAATACAAGTATGAATAGAATGGGTATGAATATAATAATTCTTATACATGTACAAAATGGGTTGATAATAAACATGACATATATTTAAACTTGAAAATAAGGCATTGTTTAAAACTTAAAAGCATACTGAGAAATGGAGCGCATAAATAAGATAATGCAGATTATATATATATATATATCAGTATATTGTTTGAACCGGCATTTAATCCTACAATCAGTGTTTTTTCTAACAGTTGTACTTCCCTTTTTCCAGCCAATTTACAGATTGGTAACATCCTGCCCATTGGTCAGATGCCCGAAGGTACAATTGTATGCTGTATGGAGGAGAAGGCTGGAGACAGAGGCAAACTGGCTCGCGCTTCAGGGAACTATGCCACTGTCGTCTCACACAATCCCGAAACTAAGAAAAGTCGAGTCAAGCTGCCCTCAGGTGCCAAGAAAGTGATCCCTTCAGCGAACAGAGCCATGGTCGGTATGTACAGCTCAGGAATGAAGTTTATGTGGTGTCGCATGCTGTTTGTTTTTTTTTTTTTTTTGCCAACCGTTTGTCTTTACCCTGATGAAAAGTCAACACATTCAATTTTAAATTGGTATAAAACACTCAAAATGTCTTTATTAAAAAAATTCTCCATAAGAGCAACATGCAAATTATTTTGAATTGTCTTACAATTTTGCTCATTTTTTTTTATTATTTATTTTCCTGATCGGATTTTATTGATCAAATTTGGATTATGGACATATCATTGGACAATTTCAGATTTATTAATATCAAGAAGTGTCTTTATATTTGATAGGCTGAGCTCATTGTTTCTCTGGATGTTATATTTCTCATCGGACTTAAAATATGGACTTGTATTTACTATTGACAGGAGGCATTTTTAAAATTGAGAAAGACCGAATGTAATCAATATTTTTGCCAATCTGCCTTGATGTAATCTCAACATTGCAGTCACATTGTCATCCTTGTGTGTCGGTCTGTCCGTCCCTCCATACTCTAGATTAGTCTCGGAGTTGAAGCCTTTTTGTATGTGATCAGATTCGAGTACATTTGGCAGTGGTCATGATATATCATACCTCAACTGTTTCTAGCATATATTATGGTATATACATGCAATTACAGAGTATTTATGTAATTTTCTAGTGACCACAATATTATTTCAAGTCACCAGAAAGCAACTAATCCACAATTTTCACTCACCATTCTGATTTTTTGTTGTAAGTGAGATTTGGAGCACAGCAGAGTTAGAGACAAACAACTTCTTCCAGGGGCCCCGAGTGGTCTAAAGCGCTGTCCGTTACGGATCACTGCCATCTCACCTCTGTCTGCGTGTGTTCGAGTCTAGGATTCAGCTAATGTAGATATGTGAGAAAGCTTGCCAGTAGCTTCTCGTGGGTCGG
This sequence comes from Potamilus streckersoni, assembly GCA_016746295.1. Lineage (NCBI taxonomy): Eukaryota > Metazoa > Mollusca > Bivalvia > Unionida > Unionidae > Potamilus > Potamilus streckersoni. The sequence continues at coordinate 2,462,586 of JAEAOA010001978.1, forward strand.
TGGTTCTTTCCGGTGATTTCCCGGTTTCTTCCTCCACCATTAATACTGGCCGCCATGAATAGCCTATCGTGTGCTGAAAAATGGCGTTAAGCCCAACAACAACAACAATAACTTCTTCCATAAAGCTTCCCATTCTGAGTTTGAATAGCATGTGAGATTAAAATTAAATTGAAACTTTGAGAATAATCCATGTTACATGTACTGTTGAACCTTCCATTCAGGTGTTGTGGCTGGTGGTGGTCGTATAGACAAACCAATCCTGAAGGCAGGTAGATCCTATCACAAATACAAAGCAAAGAGGAACTGCTGGCCAATTGTCAGAGGTGTGGCCATGAACGTAAGTATTCAGCATAGATGTTTACAGTATATCAAGGTCACTTAGGAAAAGAAAGAAAGAATAGTAATGTTAATTAAATATGTGCATTTGTTAGCCATTTGCGCCACATTTCAGAAGTGGCTCTTCATAATTACACTCATAACATACGCTGACGACTCTCAGATTTACTTAGATGTGGGTCCCTTTTTTTGTTTATTTAAAAAAATATGCCACATATATAGACCCATGTTTGTTGAATATAAGAAAAATTACGATCAAAATCACATAAAACCATGAGGTATCGCTGTTTTATCATTGCAAACAGAAGCTTGTGAATCAGCATCATGATATTTGCAACATTAATAAGAATTAAAATATTTTGTTTGATTTTCATTATTTAAAGGAATTCTCAGTAGACAGTGAATAGCAGAATAGCAATACATGACAAAAGTTTTAACAGTGTGTTAGTAATAGTAATGCTACGTGATGTGTGTTGAGTGTTAGTAATACTACTTGATGCATGTTGAAACCTTTTTGAACAATTTTCGGAGATTGGTCATCTGAAAAAAAAAATGGAAATGAACACTAAAAGCTATTCATAACAGTGTATTTCCAGTGGAATTATACAATTATTCTTCATTCATTTCACCTGCCTCCACATCAAACTAGCTTGGGTTAGCTACAGTAGTGTATACTTGGAAATTGCACTTTGCCACAATTGCCTAGGCACTGAGTAACATCTGTTCCTGTGCTATAAAACTCCAGATTTAATTGAACAAAAACCAGCCTCCGCTACCCCTTCTATTCACTTTCGATGTACATCCCTTTATTTTTCAGAGGTATCTTGATAACTTTTGTATACTCTTGCTTGTTTCCTTTTTAAAAAAAAAAAAAAAAAAACAATTGTGCTGAAATGATTGGTGGAGAGGTTATTGTTCTGTGAATATACATGTAAGAAGAGTTGGCTCCCTTGGTCGTTTTGGGGCCCTTTTACCTTTGTAGGGGGACATAGGGTCTCCAAGTATATTTAATCGTCATTGATGAAACTGATCTGATCTATCAAGTCTTGCAGTAATGAGACATCTGGCAGAATAATGCTTGATATGTGGCATTTTGGAAACAGTGCACTGCCTAAAGCAGCCATTTGATTAAAATGGTTTCCCTTACTAAAAAAAAAATTGACTGATTCAAAGTACCCCAGTTTTAGCAGTTACTCCGATTATTCATATATTAAAATGAATTGCAGAAACCTAATCAGGTATCAGTAATTACCATATCTATTCACTCTAGATTGAAGGTCACATTGTTGTAATTCCTGTTGTTCTTCAAATGATGGAATTGTTTTTATATTGACATCCCTTGCTCTGCTTTCCAAAACATAATTGCAATATATTGTGTATCTACAAATTTTCATTGCCATTATTTTTTATAATTATTTTTCAGCCTGTTGAACATCCCCATGGTGGTGGTAACCATCAGCACATTGGTAAGGCCTCCACTGTTAGGCGAGACGCCTCTGCTGGTAGAAAGGTATGCAAATTTCTCTTCTGTCCATAAACCCATGTACACATTTTTAATATCTATATTAATAATGGTGCAACCAATCTGTATGTCATGGCTATGGCGGTGAGGTGCATTTATTGTTGCACATACCCAAGCACATCACATCTATTGAATTTCGTTTCTGCTTAGTAACTTGAAGAGCTTGATGGGTTTAAACCAAATTGTTGCAAGGTTTTACATTTGAAGACATGATAAAGTCAAGTTATAACCATCTGCTGACCAAATTTAATTAAATTTAAGTTCAGGCTCTGTTTTTGAATTCAAAATTTAGGAGGGTATCCTAAATATGGGACTACAATGGATTTAACAAAAAAATAATGGTAGGGCTTGAAAATTTATGATTTTTGCAGAATTTTTTTTGTTGGTGAAATTAGAATGGCTCCCGCAATTGTGCATCGTAGAATCTAAACTTAATGTCCACTTGTTTGAAAGTATAATTTACAGAATGTTGGCATGCCATATGGACATATTTTTATTGTCTATACATGAAATGATTACTTAAACTTTTGTAATTGCACACATGCAAACCCTCACAATTTCACTGCAAGGTTTGCTGAAATAACCCTTAAATTATAGATTTGGGGAACAAGAGCAAAAATGTGAATTCTAGGTACAGGTTCACTCACTGTTCAGTAAATTTAGTTCTTAATTAACTTGCATCTTGAGAATCCTGTTGTAGCTCCTCCTCCTCCTGTACAGATGGTTTTATCAGTATGGGGTTTTCTCCAAGTACTTGTGACATATACTTGATAAATTAATGAGAAATGCTGCTATTCTGGCCTTTAACATAGATACCATTGCAGTCATCTTAAAATTGTTATTTATACTTTACCAGAATGGATATTTGTTTTCTTTAAAAGACTTGATATGGTATGCGGTTTGTCCCATTCATCTCATATTTCCAGTTTAAATTTATTTGGAAGGGTTTGTCTTCTGATATTTAAGAAATGGCCTGTTGTCTGATATCCGGTGTTTCATAGGAAGGCTACGTATTTGTGCTTCATCTGCTAGTGAACATGGATGGGATAACTTCCCTTCTGTGATGGGTCAAAAAACGAACAAGACAGTCAAGAAACAAAAGAGAGCTGTTTTGTATACACAATATAATGGTACAGAATTTAATTGGCTTGGTAATATCGGAGGGAAATGAGCAATAGATGCTATATTTGACATCTTGAAGGTCATTGTCACATTACCATAAAATTAGTTTCAAGGTTGTTGCTGTTCAGTCTGTAATGCTCTATTGACATATCTATTGAACATTTTTCCTCATATCTGTGCCTTGTTTTGGGATGCATTTTGGTTGGAACAACCTTAATGTGACTGGGTCCTGATAAATTTTGAAACTGAAGCTACACAAATTAAATACATTAGTCATTGTTTATGAACGTTTCTTAAATTTGTGTTAGTTTTTAACATGAATATGCAAACAAAAATAATATACCAAAATTTTTATCAGTTTTATTAATATTCATTACCCCTTTCAAGTGCTGACACATTTCAGTACTTGAATTTTCTTTAAACTATCAAACTAACAAAAACAAGATCTTTCAATGAAACTTGATTACAAGCATCCTTAGTTTTGTTCTGGCAGTGCTATTTGCACATTCTTGGTTGGCCAATTCAAATTGTTGATTACTGTTATAATTATTTCACTTACAGGTCGGTCTTATTGCTGCCAGAAGAACAGGACGTCTCCGTGGTACAATTGTCAAGAAGGCAACAGAAAAGGAATAAACCAGTTTGGTCATTTTTAAATTTGTTCAAGAAAACAAGGACAAAATATAAGACTAAGAAGAAAAACCCTGTCTTGTTTTATTTCTTCCTTCAACGTTAAAGTTATATCTCAATAGTGAAGTATAACAACAGATGTATGCCACATTTTTGTCATTATCATATGACAACCATTGTACTTTTGGTAAACTCATTATGCTTTTTTCCACTAAATTGCCTCTTGCATGTAAACATATCAGGATTACGCATTTTCTGTATATCCTGCTCCAAAAAATTTTCTCATTTTTATTAACGTCTGACTAATACTACAGACCGCATTCTAGAAGAGATGACTTCTGCCTAACTATATGATAAGATTGCGCTTATCCGTAGACTGGCATGCACTTTTCCTAACAGTGTTATGCTCTATTTATAGCAGCTGCTTTATTTTCAAGAAATGTGCTGGATTCTACATTAAAATTTTTAACCTAGTTTTCTATTTATAGCAGTTAGATAGGAGATAACAGATTAGTATCTGGTACGGAACCAGTCTAAGTATTTTGCACTTAAAGGCAAGTCATTTATTCTAGTTGATACCCGTTTACTTTTTCAAATTTTACAGATAGATTAGAAAAAGATGACAAACAAATTCAGATATGAATACATGAATCACATAATATAGCTTTCCATTCTAGTGCAGCTTGATGCCCATTGCAGGCTGTGTGGAAAGGATTTTAATATTGGTCTTGGTAGTAAAACAAAGAAACCATGAATTAGCTTGTTTTATTAACTCTAATAGTAAGGTAACTTCTTTTTTTACAGCAGAACTCAATTGTGGACACAATTATATAAATGCAGAGGCATTATTTACATTGTTCTTAATAAATACATACTACCCCTTGCAGTAGAAGACTACAATGGTGCTTTGTTAAAACATATTTCCTGATTCCAAAATTGCCCAAAATATGCTGGGCCCCAAGTGGCCTAGTGGTCTAAAGCGCTGACTGTTATGGATCACTGCCATCTCACCTCTGTTTGCATGATTTCGAGTCAAGACTCTGCTAACGTGGGTAAATGAAAAAGCCTGCCAGTAGCTTCTCGTGGGTCGGTGGTTCTTCCCTGGATTTTCAGGGTTCTTCCTCCATTGTTAATACTGGCCGCCATGTATAGCCTATCTTGTGCTGAAAAATGGTGTTAAACTCTACAACAATAACCAAAAATATGCATGTGCAAGATGACAATCATCTAATGTTAAGTATTTAGAAGATCCTGAATCAAAATTGCAGAAACCATGAAAATTGGGCAATTTGACAGGAGTAGGGATTATGATGACAAAACGTTTTAGTCAGTTTAAGAGACTCTGACAACAAAAAGGGCAGAGTCAGAGTGCTCTTCTTTCATTACCAGAATTAGCAGTAGATTCCACTGGGGGAAAAAAAAACAACTTTATTTGCTTGATAATTCTTCGACTAAATACAGTTGGCAGAACTGTATGGGGTTTTCAGCTGATGAAGTATCAGTGATTGGAATTCATTAAGGAATTCAAAAAATGTCTCCATCAGTGTATATATCAGGTTGTCCTTATCATTTGATGCACCTTGCTGCAGGAAGACTGCCAATAAATTAGAACTTGTGAAGTATCAAGTTGGCATTCTACTAGATAATGTATTGCCTGTGGATAGAGTTGATCTGCAAATTGGCACCTAATTTCCCAGCTAAAAGACCCAATAACTAGAAGATATAAATTTTCTCTTTGTCAAGTTGTGAAAGAAATATTGGTTCTTTACCATTCTAATGCGGACTGATTGTTCAGTATTGTTCGCAAAATTAAAACTGAATTCAGATCCTGGCTTGGTATCCCAGCACTTAGTGCTCTACTTTGTGTAAAACATTCTCGGCTGGTACAAAGTGTTCTGAAATTCTGTATGAGAGAGTTGCTTTTTTAAAGCTAAAAGTGCTACATATGAAAACTTAAAGCAATTATTGATGTTAAAAAAACTAAAGGGGTAAATAAATCATTTTGGACATTCTCGTTAAATTTATGTTGTATGTAGATTAATCTTTCTGCTCAGATTACTCTTTTTGTCCACTTGGATTACACCTTTTCCTCACCAGGGGTTGGCATGTATGCATTAACATCTAAATTGCCAGTATTTTCTTAACATTTTGAAAGTCTTATAGACCTCTGTATAGATGGTTGAATACCTAACATTTGTTCACTAAAATGCTTGCTTCACATTTGCTTTAACAGATAAAGATGACATCATCAAACTATTGAGAGACGAGACGGTGAGATCTGCAGAACCCTTTTGGTAGTATTTACCTGCCTTTCAATTCCTGAATAATGGACGTGGTTAATATTAAAATATCTTTTAAACTATCCACATTAATTTAAATATTCTTTTAAAATGGTTCAATTTCATATTGAAAATCTCAGATGGGCTTCCCATGCTACCAGGAAATCTGGAATAAGAAAGAATCGGTTTAGTCCCGACTGGGAATGGCACTTTAATTGTGGAAATATTGTTCAAAGGAAAAAACCATGGTAATTTTCAACTACCATTTATCAAGTTCTTTAAGATTTAGAGTTTGCGGAACACTTCGTCGATCAAAGTATTTAGGCAGTCGGGTTGGTCAAGTAGATTGGTTACCATTTAGTTTGCTCCATATTGGATCATTTCTTAAATAGAACTTAAAAAGACCAGTCTAGCATTACATTGAAACAAGGTTACAGTAGATGATCATTCTCAACCCCAATGATTTATTACAATACTTTTTCATAACCTTTATGTATCGAACATTAATCTTAATGAAATGTGGTGATGTTGACACCCCAACAGTGAATTTTATTATTGGCCCTTGCTGAATACATGGAAATATACTAACTGTTGAGGCAATTTTCAGTGCAGAATTCATTGGGTTTCAATAACTGTTCAGAAGTCCCATCATCAAAGAGGCCTGATCACAAATTATAATAGCCACTATCATCAATGCATGGTTTATCATTTGCATGAAGTAGGAATATTACAGACAAAGAAATTGAAATGCGTTTCTGACCTTTCGAGTTGTGTTGATATGTCGTGTCGTTAATTCTGACAGACGAGACAAAACTAGCGTTGATAAAACCTGATATGGCTAAACAAATCTCGCATACCCATGACATCAGAGGCCCAGTAGTCTGGTGATACCAACTATAAACTCTCATTACAATATTTTTGTAAAAAAAAAAAAAATTAAAATATTAAATAAAATTCTAAAAAACTAAACCATACTTAATTTTTGACACATTTATTCCGATAACAATGACAATCCTGTTGAGCATCTTGGGGGTTGGAACCAGATTCCTTAAGTAGAGAACTAGTCGCACGATGTCAACAAAGACATTGCTGACAAGTGCTCTATGCTTTGTGAATCTGCTTTTCATCCAATTGTAGGAAATTCAGAATTTTTGACCTCTAATCAGCTCTGATCCCATATCCCAAAATAAAGGTCAATATCCAAAATGGGGTGGATAGGTCAGAGAAATCTCCGACTACGTAATCTGATTCCACTATTGTCTGTCAAGTCTCCATCGTAACCCACACAGGATTAACAACTTTGGTTGAGTTGGCTTCTAAATGGTTGACAGCGTTACATACACCGTATAAAATTTTAGTGGCTTGGTTCAAGTTATAAACCTTCAACTTGAAGCATGTCTTGTAATATAACGCAATTTACAGTCATTCACAAGCAGAAAGCTGCAGAAGAAAAAAATCCAAACCAAGCCGATTCCTTGGCAAACAAATTTTTTTTTTTTAAATAAAAAATTTAAGCTTCAGTTAACATCTGTGAACCAGAAATATTTTGTGGTTGTCAATCACTGATCAAAGTCTGTGGGATTTGTGACTACCCATGGTAGACCTACCAGCCCGTAAGATTTGAATAAGTTTTAATGAAAACTACTCTTAAAATATGGATGGAATAAAAGTACAACTTGAGGAAAATTATGATTGTTGTAAAATCGGGATTCAAGCTTAACCATGTTTGGTTAAAATCTGGCTTTCGTGTTAGATTTAGTGGAGCTGGTCAGAGAACCAGAATGAAAGGGAATATTCAGATTATTGGAGTAAAAAGAAAGGGCAATAATGATGTTTATTAGACACAAATTGATTTTTTACAAGTATCTGGTATGACTTGGCCGGGTTTTATTGAGATGCATGCTCTAACAACATAGATCACCGAAACGGTTAACTTTGAAGAAACACTGGTAATAATAAAGTTGGTATCTGCAACGATGATAAAAACTCAGTCAATATTTTAGCTTATACTTATTTGGTAATGAAAACTAATTAATGTATGTGTGTGATACGGATTTTTGATATAGCTTTAAAAAATATGTCAAGTCATATTCCTACGATGTTTGTATTGTGGTGGTCTAGCACTGGGGCATCTTGCCGCACACGTAGCGTGATGTCCCAAGCTGTCACATTATCCTGATATAACATCTTAATGCTGAGCTCATAGCGAGGCAGCTGTTAGTACCAGTTTTACAAGTCTTTGGTACGAATCTGCCGGGGTTCGAACCAGCGACCTCCCGCATACGAGACATATCGGGACAGTTTCGTCTCCTGTTTATACTGTATTTGATGAAATTAATAAATATATTAAATCGCCTTCTAGACTTATATGAAATAACAAATTGTGGCAGCAGGAATGAAACAAATAGTAAAAATGGCTTTATTTCAATTTACAAATCATAGTGTGTGTCCATATGTCGAATAACAACCCTTTCAAGCGTACTGGATCCACCAAGGGATCACGTGTGTGAGGAATTAATTAAAATAGATGCAATAAACTGACGACGAACAGTACGAAACTAGTAACTAACTAGCCTAAGCGCTTTCGACTCTTAATGAGTCTTTTTCAAAGGCAAATACAAAACATATATACGACAAACAAATAAACACAAAAACGTGTTTGTAAACCTCTACATGGCTGTCTTCACATGTGCTAATGTGTGTGTGTGTGTGTGTGTATGTATGTATGTATATATATATATATATATATATATATATATATATATATATATATATATATATATATATCAGCGCAAGAGATTTCTGCGTTTATGAGCGTGAGACAAACATTTTCCATACAACATCCGATTATGGGAGAAAGAGTATGGATTGCGCGTCAGAGATTGCACAAACATACTCAAATACAATATAGTTCAGACTCGTCACACTGATCGGTGAAACCTTGCAACCTGTACATCCGGAAGAACAAACCTATTTTTTATACATTTTTTGTCGCTCTGTCCTTTAAAGTGCGAAATATGCAAGCTGCTGTTTTCGGCCTGTCAGATCCCCAAAATATAACGCCTGGCTTCATATATAGTGATTCTTACCATAGGTGGGAAGGTCTTTCCATATTCTGGGGCCATATGTATGGGTTGGTCTTCCTGGGATATAACAGATTTACATCACTCCGAGATCATTGTAGCCTAGTTTTCTTTCATCTCAATACTGTTTTAGAACGAGCCCCACTCCGTTCATACCTGGGATTGGACACTTCATCTAATTGAGACCATCTCAGCTGGAAGTAACCGTGAAAGCGGTAGAAACTGCGGCACTGCTGGTAGTCATCTGCTTGTATCAACTAGCAACAGGCTATATCGATCTCTAACGCTGCAATTAGTAATCCTATCATACAGGACAGTTTGCATGATATTGTCAGAATCTTATTTCATAGTCAGCATTTCCTAAGCTCCAAATCTGATAAATCTTCATCATTCCAGCTGTTTTGGTGTAGGGTAGTGAATACTTTTCGAATAAGTAAGAAGGACAAGTCATTTCTAAATTAGTTTTGATCCCGCACATATGTACCAAGAAGAACGTGTTAGACTGGAAACTCTCATAGCCATTTTCAGTGGGTATTACAACATGAATACATTAAAAGTAATACGCCATCATTCTAATGGTTTCTGTGATTGATAACGTGTCAACCGGCCGGGCACATATTGCACGCAAACCCCCAGAGATTATTGACAAGATGCGGCTCAATTTCCACATAGAAAAGACAGTACCAGGCTACAAATTAGTGAATACTATGTGCGTAGATTATCTGAAGACAGTCAGTTAATACACTGGATTGCATTTCGGGTCTACGTACTTATTGCTTCACCGGTGATGGCGCTGCTAGCATGCCAAGTTCATCACTTTAATGTAATATCGTCCCTAAGTTGTCACCGCTATGCAGGCGAAACATCAGTGTCCATAACAAAGGCTTGAGCTCTCAAGTCTGCGACACGTGACGGGCTTGCGGCCCCAGCGCATGCTCAGCTCGAACAGTACACCCATAGGTTTGACCAAGGTAATATATTGCGAATGACCCCCATTAGCTAGAGGAACCAGGCAGAGTACATCAACATTACGGAAATATCCCACTTTCAAAACTATTTAAATAAGATTTTGTTCAAAATTCTTTTTAACTTGCTACCTTAGAGGGATACATACACACATAAAAACTTATCGTTTTTTTCGAGCAAGGCCCAAATGGTTACAGTGAATAACATCTCTCTCTCTCTCTCTCTCTCTCTCTCTCTCTCTCTCTCTCTCTCTCTCTCTCTCTCTCTCTCTCTCTCTCTCTCTCTATATATATATATATATATATATATATATATATATATATATATATATATATATATATATATATATATATATAAAACTTACAATCTACAGTTAACATACATGGTCGTCATGTAGTAGTTTCAGGTCAGGATAAATTGACTGCCTGTCCTTTCAGTTAAACTGTCAGAGTAGTCTGGTACACGTTTGAATAAACAATAATTACACGACTGATAACGTTAATTAAGATTAATATCACTACATCAAGTCTTAGACCGAGGAACTGTTGTTGTTTGGAATTTTTTCCGTTGTGTTGTGGAGGTGGTGGTGAGGATTTTTTTTTTTTATTTATTGATTAGCTGCTTTTTATTTCTTCAGCGGTATCATTAAATAAGCGATTCTTGAAGATAATACCTAAAACTTCGGCAATTAATAATATCGGTATAAATCGAAATTATAACGGTCAGTTCTGTTTGTTGAGGTATTTGCTGTTACCTTCAGTTTTCTAACATTTCATTTGCTTAACACGCCAAAGGAAAAAAAAGCTGTCTTTATAGGAGAGCTCCCTTATAGGTATAACGGTACCAATGGTACAACCCTAGGTGGGCGGTGCTTAAGGTAACTAGCTGTGATTGGTGCATTATATAAGAGTTGTACTTTCTACTAGGCTTTTAAAAGAATGCCCCTGTCTAGTTCCAGCAGAGTTATCTCTTAAATGCAACGAAGTACCTGGTTAATTCCTTGTGAAACTGACAATTTAACATTGTTCTCTGACAGTAGGTGACATACTGAGGTTAGATAGAAAGTATATTTATTTCACAAATCATTAACATTGATGTCTATGGAAAAACAATTGGCACGGTGATATCTATAGGGATCGCGGTACTAATTCAGTTCCCATAGTAAACCTATGCAAACACCAGGATATTACAAAATCCATGACCTTAAATTTCTGAGTTTCATGATCAACCCTATATTTATCAGTATAGATGCATCCTGGATGACAGCTTTTGTGTAGAGAAAGTTACATAAGCCGTGTCATTTTCCATCGTCGCTAGCCATGGTTCCAGTATGTTTAGATAGGGTAACATATCGAAACTTTGACTAACGAAGATGCGACATTTTCTGGACTTGCACGTGTTTGAAGCATGTGATTTCAACTCCGCACCAAAAAGTCAGGTGCAAATTTCAGTAATGAGTGTTCCAAACTAAAGACTGTTAAAAGTTTAAATTCAGTCATCAATACGATATCAAGCAATTGTTTTTGCTAAAATCTAATTTTCATTATTAACCAATACTGGCCAGCCAAACACATATATACTCTGTTCACTCATTTCCATACTGGATCCCATTTTTCTTTATAATAAGTGCCGTCCACTCTTCAATGATGCCCGTCGTTCATATCTGAACTTACTATACCCTGCTACTAACATTCTCTTCCAACCATTATGCTTGTCAACACAACAGAAGCTGTCATTGCCTAGAGTTCATATAACTCTTGTTCAAAAGTCCTTCTCTTGTTCCCGGATCAATGCAGTGAAATAGCTACCGCCCAACCAACCCCCAAAACCTGGCAGGGAGACGGCAAATTTCCATTTAAACAACTTTTGTTTTAGGATGAGACCCCGGGGGTGGTGGGTAAGAATTTCTTGCTACACAGCTGGTTTTTGGCCATTGCTTTGTGATTGTGAATTATATTTGAACACTATACTTATACCCAGGCTATCTATTGTTCATTGTTGCGTGTCGACAATTATTTTTGCATGTTGGCTTTGTGTCAGTATCTATATAATTTATGTGCAGATTGCCTCCGTTTGAATTGCTTTACAATTACTAAGTCATGTATCCTTAACAAGGAGAAAGTATCAGGTTGACCAAAAATTATTGACCTTACCTGGTTTGATTTTACAAAACACAAAAACGTTTGAACTTGGTAGAGAGTTTTATGTCACACCTACGCGATTAGTTTATTTAGTACTGAGGCAGTTTGGCTCAAGGAAGTCCCTTCAAACCCGACCGCTCCGGTGTCCTGGGTAGTTAGAGCGTCCGCCTTAGATGAGGGAGGTCGCGGGTTAGAACCCCAGCTGAGTCACACCAGAGACATAAAATTGGTGCCAAAAGCTGCATCGCTTGCCGCTTAGCATTATGATGTTAGTGTTAGGACTAGTCGACCTGGTGTCATGATAATGTTACTGGATGGGACATCATGCTACATATCTGCGGTATGATGCCCCGGTACAAGACATCACTTTAAACTGCCACACTGCAGACACTTTTGCGATATAACTGAAAAATTGTTAAAGCTACGTTAAAATCCAAATCTCTCTCTCTCTCTCTCTCTCTCTCTCTCTCTCTCTCTCTCTCTCTCTCTCTCTCTCTCTCTCTCTCTCTCTCTCTCTCTCTCTCTCTCACACACACACACACACACACACACACATTCGAGCCCGCCTTATATCTGACCCGGGGTTAACAAGTTAAACACAGAGCCATTGCCGTTTCTGCTACCAGCGTTCGTCGTTTCTGGACAAACGGTACTAATTGTTCGGAAAAATGGGAACTAGTCTAGAAATGGGTGGGTTGAATATATATGAGTTTGGCTGTCGAAGATTGGTTGATTATGAAAATTTGACTTTAGTATAAGGAATCTTTTGAGAGCTTATCCTAGTTATAACTGACAAAATAGAGACATTGTTTTATTGATGGAATTTCAGTCCTTGAACAGTCTTCTGTTTGGAATACATGTACTTAGTTCTGAAATTTGTTCCTGACTCTTTGGTGAAAAATTTAAACCACATTTCAAGCACATGTACGTCCAGAAAATGCCGTAGCCTACATCCTTTTTTATACATAGAAGCTGTTTTCCAGGATACACCTTTACAGATTTATATGGGTTCGATCTTAAGCACTCAGAAATTTAAAGTTATTGACTACTTAACCCCAACTGCATTGGCATAACGTTGACTATGGGAACTGAATTAGTACCACTAGTCCCTACGCATACGCATCGAGCCTATTCTAAATCTTAATACCCGCGCAAGACTTGCTGTGGAAAAAGATATGGGTAACGCGATGCAGTGCAAGAGGGGAAAAAAAATGACAACGGCGTTAAAAATGCTACCCAGGAGGTCTATCTTTTGTGAGATAGTTGCTACTCTAAACGATAAAAAGTAGACCCCTTTAAAGAGCTTTTGTATATAATGAGTATATTATTTACAAGAACATGTCAATGTAAGATGGCCTACTGATTAATTTGTTATTTTACCTTCAGTCCGACCTGCTTTTGTTACTCGGTCTATTTCATTCTGTTTTAAATAGAACCAACAAAAATATATGTCAATATGTTCAAATAACTTGTAAAGTACGCGGAACTACACACGAATTGATCCAAATATAAATAAGATGTGACGGGTTGCTGTCAACCTTGGTTTCTATACCTAACAAAGATTTTAGATGTGTGATCAAATAAAAATGTTTCCTTTCATTATAGACGATTAGAGTCTCTATTGAAAAATAACGCCTTTAAAGAAAAATGCATGCTATATTTTGGTTTGATACTTGTTAACATAATTCTTATACGACCAACTTCGAACAACTGCCCAATATTTATACCTTGAAAAATAAAGATATTTACTTGACATGACGTATACACGGTAATATCATTGTCAATTCAATACTTAGGTTACACATGTTTTGTAGTAGTGATACAAAATACATCACAAATATATCACAACAAAATTTCCTTTTTATATTATTGTTATATTTACTGTTATATTTAATTAAAATGCATTTTGAAGTCATAATAAATATGTGTAAGACAAACATTTAATGTTTATAGAAAATGTTCACAGTTAAGCTGGGTACTCGTTTTGAACAAAACAAAATTCATGCTTTTACGGGAGATTGACATAATATTATATATTTATATAATAATCGATATATATATATATATATATATATATATATATATATATATATATATATATATATATATATATATATATATATATATATATATATATATATATATGGTCATAATAATACATAAATAGACATGTGGACATAATGTTACGTGTCCAGGCTCGTACAAAGTAACAAAGAAAAGAGTGAAGCCAACAAAACTAATTTATTTCCTTAGACAACAAGGTAAAAATATGAAAAAGGACTTATGGTTTGTGAATCTAATCCAAAAATTAATCCTAGAATGAATAAAATGAATATTATCACTAAAAATTTCTAAATGGATCAAAGTTTGAATCCCGGATGAAGTTCCAGAATGGAAGACGATGAATTGACAATAATACTCCGGCTTTAGAATTCTGAATAATATCCAAACAAAAAATGTCTTTGTCCTAGACTTTGATGAAGAACACCTATATTTCCAGGAAACATAAATTATTTAAAATAACAATTTCAACTCACCTGGCCACAACACAAAATACCTTTGAGCTCCAAAAGGTATGAAAATACGACTATATTCAATTACTAAAAGCGTTTTGAACGAGGTGTTAGATCACGCGATGAGATCATGAGATTAATTTGAATGGCGCAGAAAGCCCATAAGACAATTGGCACAACTATTACTGTAAGATTCAATTTTAAAAAAATTGAAAAAGTTGTTTAAAACAAAGCTGACGCAAGCCAAGAATGACCTTGATTACGACCAATGATTTTTACTCTGTATTTAAGAATTCTGAGCTGAAGTTAGTAACTAGGTTAGCTAAGAATACAATGTAGCAACACTGTTATTTTCTAGAACTGAACTGAATTTTCTGAAGAAAAAACGTGAAATCCAGTTAATAAAGTTATTATGTAACGAAATAAAAATAAAATTATTTTTTTTTACAATTTACACACAAGCAATTAGATTGCATATGCGTAACAATAATTACATACATACATACATACATACATACATACATACATACATACATACATACATACATACATACATACATACATACATACATACATATATATATATATATATATATATATATATATATATATATATATATATATCAACATAATAATAGTTAAATGGACATAGATACATTGACGTATTAATAGATATATAAATATATGGACATAATAGTACATAAATGGATATGATAATAGATATATGGATATAAAATTAGATACATCGACATAATAATAAATCGACATAATAATATATATATATATATCGACGTAAAAATATAATATGAACATAATAACACACAATGGCAAAATACGAATGATATAATTATATGGACATAATAATACATAAATGGAGATGATAATAGATATATGGATATAAAAATATATACATCGACATAATAGAATATATATCGACATAAAAATATTATATGAACATAATAACACAGCGGCAAAATAAGAATGATAGTGATGCATCCAAAAGACAGATTACAGTTAGTTGTCGTTGTATATATATATATATATATATATAGATATATATATATATATATATATATATATATATATATATATATATATATATATATATATATATATATATATAATAAAGAATACAAATCATATGGCGAATAACAACCCTCTCAAGCGTACTGGATCCACCAAGGGATCACGTTTGTCAGGGATTAATTAAAATAGATGCAATAAACTGACGACGAACAGTACGAAACTAGTAACTAACTAGCCTAAGCGCTTTCGACTCTTAATGAGTCTTTTTCAAAGGCAAATACAAAACATAGTTACGACAAACAAATAAACACAAAAACGTTGCGTTTGTAAACCTCTACATTTCTATCTTCACATGTGCTAAAACTATAAATACAACCAGCTTGTATAGACTAGTTGCGGAAACTGAAAACGTTGTATAATTCCCTAAAAGTCTACAAGCCAAAGCGACATCTATTTTTACTTTGTGTACATATGTAACGCAGATTATATCCCGGATATTTGGTTCTATACCGGTTATTCTTATAGTAAAAATTGAAGGATAAGAAGATTTAGAAAATGTTAAATTCTACTAGTGCATAGTTTTCATTTTCTAGTCTTCTTGGTTTAGACCGCTTGGTTTCAATGTTCTAAGGCGGCGTATCCAGTATGATTCCTTTTCCTTCCTTGTTTCGGAACTCCAGCTGTGGTTGTTGGCAATAGCGATAAGTATTATATCACTGAAAGTGTGGCCAGGGGAGGAGAAGTGTTTTGCGACCGGGCTTCTGTACAGCTTTTTTGTCATCCAATCAGATCTATGAAGGTTTATCCTTATGTGTAGCTTTTCAGTTTCTCCCACGTACTGAAGGCCACAGATCTTACATGTGATGAGATAAATCACATTCTCTGTTTTGCACGTTTTGTTTGGACCATGTATGTTTAGTTTTTCTTTAGTCACTGTGCTAGTGAATGTCTTGGTCTCTATCATATGTTGACAGGTTTTGCATCTTTTATCGCCACAGGGTCCAGATTGACTAGGTTGGTTTTGACTAGCGATTGTTGTTAGCTTGGCCCTGACTAGGATGTCCTTTAGGTTTTTTGGTCTCCGGTAAGCTACTACAGGTTTGTTCGGAAGTATTAGGTTTAGTATGTCTGACGATTGCACGGTTGGCCAGTGGTTTACGATGATTTTACCTACTTTGGGATTGTCTGGGTGATAGGTCAGAATAAATGGTATCCTATCAACCTTTTCTTTCTGTCCATATCTGAGTAGGTCATCACGGTTTGTTTGTTCGGCCCTTTGGATTGCCTCCGCAATCAGGTCTTTGTCGTAGCCTCGGTAAATTAAATGTTTAGCCAGCTCTTCAGACCTTTCTAGGAATCTTTCATATATATATATATATATATATATATATATATATATATATATATATATATATATATATATATATATATATATATATATATATATATATATATATATATATAGCTACTGTGCATGTTTCAAGATGTGTGATGAAGCGTAATTATTCCGTTCCCCAAACCTGCAACAGATCACATGCAAGTATTGGTACCATACTGAAATGCCTGAACGTCTCCTGGGAGTATTTCAAGAAGTTCCTATGGTTGTGTACCGTAGACCTAAAAGTCTCAAGGACCGTCTTTTATGTGCCTGAGTAACTTCAAACAAGGCTAGAGATTCATGAACATACCATTGCAAAGACAAGTGTTCAGTCCCGGCCCTTAGGTCATGACGAACGAGGTAACCGCCTTTGGCCTCGCGCTTCTCCGCGATGCAATTTGTTTGCTTGGGGCTCGGCGTTCATGGCTTGCTACCTTGATCCCCGCATGGTCTGCAAGTATTGACTAGTTTGCAAGCGAATTCCCAAAACCAAATATTTCAGACGTACAGCAACAAGAAGTTAGGATGTCAAGTCCATAATACAATCGACCTTCTGACCATCAAGATCTGTGTCATTCAATAAGTAGGCCAAACCATTGCTTTCAGAATGCGAATGAATAATTACAAAAGCTACATTATGAACTTAACGCAAATGTCGCCAACCACTATAACTAGAACGCACATTCAGCTGAGTTGTAACAAATTGAATCAAACACAGAATGCACACGTATGGAATGATACTGGATACTACAATTTAAAAAAATCATGGAGATTTTTAGCATAAATAAAAAATCAAATCTTCTCGTTGCAGCTTTATTAAAATGAAAACCAGTCATTTATTTTGCACCCGGCACAAAGTCTACGTTAATATGTGCTCAAGTAATAACATTTTTATAATTTTCTTCTTGTGTTCGATATTATTATTATTATTATTATTATTATTATTATTATTATTATTATTATTATTAGTAGTAGTAGTAGTAGTAGTAGTAGTAGTAGTAGTAGTAATAGTAGTAGTAGTGTCAATTATCCTGGCACACATTTATTTAACATTTTTCCTTCCCACGTACTTGCATAACTCTACAGGGATACAATTTCTGGCGTTGACCTTTCCCCACGTTTCGTAATGCCCTTTGTCCTTAACTTAGAATTAGGTCAAACTAGTCCGATAAATCAACCAATCCTAAATCTGCCTTGATACTGATGGACCACACGTGGGTATGACGTCACCTGTTCCTCAAAATGTGCTATTTTGCTGCAGGTCTTTCCTGAAGAAACCTGCGTACACTTTTGGACAGATACCAAAAATTGGTAACAGCCATATCTTGCGCAAAATTCAAATGGCCCAGGGCAGAGGATTGTGCTACTCCGCCTGGATTTACCAGCCACCGAACATTGGATTTGCTCCGGAAATATAATGTACATACCACCAAAAGAACCGTTCAGCCTAAAGTAGATCCACCGCCGCGAGAAATACATGTAAGTGTATAAAATGTACACGGATGTCTGCAGCCAAAACGTACTTCAGATTTTTGCATGTTTTAATGAAAAGATGATCTCAGCCGATAAACCACCACTCAATATCATGAAAGGTGAGGGGCTGATTTATCGGCCTAGGTAAAAACATACTTCCTAGTTCGTTAGGTGATAGATACAAAAACCCGTTTGTCTATTATTTCTGCACACGTTAAACATCTTTGTATTGCTATATCTCTTATTGTCAATTGCCCATAGTGATTCTGACATATAAGATTCCGGCTTTTTTCTTAGACTTTGAGTGAAATGTTTGTTTTCTATAATATTTTCTCTCTTGATGAAGAGCTTGCTTAGCTCGAAAAGTTGGGAAACTGTTGTGAATTTGCGCTGTCCCCCCTCTCTCTCTCTCTCTCTCTCTCTCTCTCTCTCTCTCTCTCTCTCTCTGAGAAAACATACTGTTGACCTATTCTGCGCGTCGGGTAATTCTGAGCAAAGATACATCATGTCTGTAAACATTGGATCACCTATTGTTTTTGGTCGAAACCTATTTAATATTTTTCTTTTATGATCATACATATAAATACATTATTTAAAATACAGACATATTTACCTTAGAAAATACTGCATCTTAATCCAAGTTTCTACTATTGCAAGAAGTTCTCCCACACCTACTTTATTGTCTGCTATCCAACTTGTTAACTTGCATCTCATACGGTTTCTCAAGAAATTTTCGGGTTTAAAGTCTGTTTCTATTTTTTTTAGTATTTATTTTTTCATAAACGAGGAATTTTGCAAACAAATGGCATCATATTCATTGATGTTTCTCTTCAACATAACTCTTTTATTAAATATTAAACTTTTACTAATGTTTTTACAAGATCGGGTTAGCTTGCTCAATATATCTTGCAATTTAGTGTTGTTGTTACTTTGAATTTTGTAAAAACAACCTATAAACCTGACCTAGCTCCTCGGCTGAGATGTTGACATGAGTCCAAAGTAATGGGTTTCATTTCTGTAGCCCTATGCATAAATATTATAACAAAGTTTTAGTGGTGTTCATGTAGCGGATGAAGAAGTGTAGAAAAGATCGACATTCTGATAAACATTTTGAACATGCGTGACAAAATAAGACGAAACAGTAATGGACACAACTCTTGAGAGAACGGCTTAAAAATCAGCTTTATACATTTATTCATTCTCATTTGTATGTTAACGTTTGTGTTATTTAAGAAGCCACTAAATTTGTTTTTATTAACACTTTTAAAATACTTCTTTCTTACATATTTTTTCTTATTTGAACAAAATATTGACATATAAAAATATTATAATGTCATCTGAGGCACACAATTCACATTTTCTTTCAGATGTTGCTATGTGTATTCATTTTGCTTTGTTTTTTATTTTGTTTATTTATTATGCTATGGCTAATGTAAAATTGTATCTGGAAGCTGACTTCCAAAGTCAGTGACAGTTTTGTAAACGACGTTATTTGCCCTTTTACTGAGTGAAGGATAAATATTAGGATTATTATCTTGGTCAGGAACATTGTGTTAGCCATGCTATTTATTACAATTTTAGTAACATGCCAAATTCTAATTATAAATAAGATTTGTCTGGAAATGAAGAATTGGTTTTCATTCGTGTTTTTTTGTGCCTTATTTTTTAATATAATCTTGTGTACTCGAAAATTATTTATTCCTGCGATGACATCGGTAGAACTCTTTTATATTATTGTATTAAGATTTTTATGTGTGAAATTATTTACTATTCCTTGGAAATAATAAGGGCTCAGTTACATTCTTGAAAAGATACATTATATGGGAATAATATAGAATTCAAAGAAGGAAACCTGGATGATGTTACTCTGAGTCAACAAAAGACTGTTGGTACATCAAAACAATTCAGGATATTGGTACATTAGTACATTAGAGACTATCAGCCATTAAAGGCACATCAACACCTTCAGCGATGGAAATTATTTGTAAGTTTGTTCGGACCTTTTTTAATTAGGACTTGTGTTAGTAATTCTAGGATTATTTGGAAATTAATTCGCAATCACATACGTTCCTTTTTGCAATTTTACTTTGTATTCACAGAAAAATAAATTAGTTATTGAATGATACAAAACTAGTTCGTTTTAGTTCTTTTCGGTTACTTTGTTTAAGACCATAGAGTCGTAACAATATATCCTAATAACCCCACCTTAGAGTTTCGATTAGAAACCCATTAATACGGAACTTTCTTAAAATTATTCTGTATTTCTGTGGCATGCATGTTAAAAATAGCTCAAATGAAATGATTTTTTAAGTGTCAATAAGTTCTGTTTTTAAAAGAATTCGAAACGCTTGGAGGCCGAATTTTGAATGTATCTATATTTCAGCCAATCATTTAAGGAGAAATGACTGAGATAACCATAAATTATTCATTAACCAGTTCACACACGCATTTTCTTATAAAGGAAATCCATTTAAATTTTTTAATTTGCACATACGAGCAACAGCATCGCGTGACATTATATCACATAATATTTTCTTCTTTAGTAATAAGTCTGCCTCAGAGTTTAATACCATTGTGGAACATGAAACGAATCGAACAGAATAAAAAAGGAAAATAGACATCTCACAACCAAATGCCTACTTACGTTGGAAACTCTTCAAAATAACTATCTGTGTCGGTTGATGATGTTGTTTATAACAAAAATGTTTACGGATGGTTATATAGTCATATGGCCACGATGTCTGCAGTGTGGCAGTTTATAGTGACGTCTAGCACTGGGACATCATGCCGCAGACATGTAGCATGATGTACCACCCAGTCATTTTATCCTGACACCAGGTTGACCAGTCCTAACACTAACCTCTTAATGCTGAGCGCCAAGCGAGGTAGCTGTTAGCACCATTTTTGTAAGTCTTTGGTATGACTCGACCGGCGATCGAACCCACGACCTCCCGCATCCGTGGCGGACGCTCTAACCACTAGGCCACCGGAGCGGTTATATTATTTTGTTTGGCGTTTAATTATTTCATTTGTGTTTTGTTTGTTTGTTTGTTTTGACATGTGTCTGTTTCGTTTGTTCTATTTGAGTATTGATTTTATTGATAGGATTGAATGTTTTGTTTTACAAGTATCCTTGTTTTATTTAGCTTTTCTAGTCATATTTTAAAAGTCAAATTTTTTGGCGTAAATTTTCATATTTTTGGGGTGAGATAACTTTCAGTAAAATACATCATTGTACAGATGATCAAATCCTACGACTTCGAACGTCCTAATTTGAAATGGATATTGGATCACCATTCTCAGTTTTGATAGTAAAATGGCAACATCTGAAAAACAAATATAACGCCAGTTTTAACAAATTTGAACAGTATGGTGAAAACGTATCCAGAATTTAAAACATGAAAAGAACAGATATTGAATAAGACTTCATAGCAGCAACAATAAAAGAGACCCAAGTGGGCTTATGTTTGCTTGAATAGATGTCTTAAAGCCAACACAGCAATTGGCTGTGTTTAGGGGTCGAAATGTATCGATGCTAGCTAGGACTTTCTTCATCAACATCGCAAGAGCAAAATTTTGTTAAACAGACATTAACGAACTTTCTATGAACTAAGCATGTACTTGATCAAACTTTTATTAAAAAAATTTTTACGAGTCCCGATTTATTCATTTTTAAACGGAATTACCATACAAAATATTGAAACCTACAAACGACACTTTCTTAGTTCAATGATCATTCGCCTCTCAAGGAAATTCCGACATCCAACGTCGAGATAATTTGATATGAATTTACATACATACATACATACATACATACATACATACATACATACATACATACATACATACATACATACATACATACATACATACATACATACATACATACATACATACATACATACATACATACATACATACATACATACTCAGGTACTAGAAAATGTACACGAAAATCCACTGATTATAAATAATACTTCCTGTTACTGGCTGGCTAGCTGCCAGGCTGGGATCTGACATGCATTCATGGCTTGCTGCTAGTCTGGGATCGTGCATACATTCATGGGTAGTCACCAGACATACAGCTGAAGCAGATTCATGGGTAGCTACCTGGCTGATAGATGATATACATTCATGGCTCTCTGCCAATCTTAAAATCTGACATAAATTAATGACTAGCTGCCAGGCTGGGACCTGACATACATTTATGGCAAACTGCCTGGCCGGTGTATAGTATGATTCAATGTTTGTTAAGAAAGTATAGTTATTCGCGGGTCTTGATCTGATGCAAATAAGCAAATAGTACAGAATATTCCAAATTAATAGATAATGATGCGTGTAAAACCAGAACAGAAACTACTTCCAGTGGTGAGCAGAAGTAGTGTCAGAAGAGGCTGGGTATATCAGCATGACCTGATCATCTCCTTGTCTGGAGTGTTAATTGTTGTCAGCTACTTTAGGATCCACCAAGAATCTTCAAACATGCCACAGGAGCAGAGCAGACTGTATACTGCACATCATGCATCAGTATTTCCTTCATTGTCGATGAGGACCTTTAAACACTTTTTGCACTTTTTTTTTCCTTTCAGGAAGGGAATTATTTACAGTGATACAGTACAACTGATGAAGTTCAAAAACTTGTGGAATTGGTAAGATAGTTTAGTTACATGCTGAATGCTTAATTATTATTTTATAGTAACTTTGCAACGTTTTGACATTCATGTACTTCTTTTCCTTCTTGGCTTCTCTCCTTTACACCCTTTCTGACTAAATCTTTGATTTGGCCAGTACATGAAACATGTTTAGCCACCCTGCATTTGATGATATTGATCATATTTTGTGTTTTGCAAGGAATTGTAGGGTCATGGATATTCAGCTTTTCATCCGTAACTGCAGAAAAATTGTGAGAGTGTCATCCTATCATGGCAGGTTGTACACCTTTGTCCATAACGGTTGCAGATATGCCTGCTGGTGCTTGGGTTCGGCAGATTCGATTTTGCTACTAGCAGGTTGTATCTTTGATTTTTAGCATGCAGTAAAGTACAACTGGTTTACGAAGGAAGATTGTCTTTGAGTTTTGCATATTTTAATAGTGGGTCAGGATTTTTATGAATGATGCGAACTATTTTAGGGCAGTCTGGATGGTATGCGAATCTTCAACGTACCGCACTTGTTCTTCGTGTCTTTTTTCGTTGCATTTTAAAACGTCAGCGTGTTCTTCGTATGTAGCCGTTGGTGCCTTCGCCATCTGCTACTAATCACATCGTCATTCTCATAAGGTGTTGACAAAGTCATTTTGATCTGTTTTCAAATATCTCGTTGTCAATGCAGTTTGTTCAAATTTCAGTTCCTTTTTCTAACGAAATATTCATGATGACAGATGGATGAGAAAATTTTTAAATTTAGTCGTTTGGTTTAGATGAGATGTCTCTGAAGTTTGCTTTCGATAATCTACGTTGTTGTGTCTATAAATTATATGCTTTCCAAATTTTATCTGTAATTCTGTTGGAGTAACGAAAATTGTCATTTTATGATTAATTCATCACGTTTTACCCTTATGTGCTGCTTTTCGATGTGTGTGTGTGTGTGTGTGTGCGCGCGCGTGTGTGTGTGTGTGTTGTTCTCTTATATATTGGTGTTTCTGTAGGAATTATAAATTGTTACATAAGCATTTGCTTGATTTTAACAAATCTGCCGCGCCGTTGGTCCTAACCTTTTGAAATCAAGCTACAATTTTGTACATAACAATTTTCACCAATGCACGATTAATTATCATTGAAAGAAATAGCATTCGAAGATAATGTACATTGAACTGTGTCTCCTGACTTTACAATATGCTTGTTTGTGATCAATGAGTCATTGAAGTGTTAGATAGTTTTTCCTACGTTATTTAGGCACTTAATCGGACGTATTTTATTGTATGCGCTGCACGGGTCGTGGACAAAAGACGTAATCTGTGTATTTAACAGCGAATTATAACTTGGTACGATCGTATGTGGAGTGAAAAACTTGAAGGGTTTTGTATAGTTTTTACATTATTAACAAGTACCAATCAGCCGTCAGTTTTACATTTCCACTCACTACAGTATATGTTTCACAGCATATTCGAAAATTTAAAAACCAATTATCACATTTCCTTATAGTCTGAAAAGAAAGTGATTTCAAAATGGCACAAATAATTTCATATATTTTTAACTGAGTACAATAATTTGAATGACATAATTTAGACCCATAGACGTTTGGTTTTAATTGTATGAAATAGACCGATAGAATAAAAGCTATCTCAAGGCCAGCAATGATGACCGAGACTAATTCATGAAGATAAACTATAAAAGAATGTAGTTTTTTTTTCATGAATGACCGGATTTGCACATAAGACGGTTGCCAATAACATTCACTTGCGCATGGTAGTTATCGGCAGCACAAATAGTTCCATCGTTATATCAAATTTTTATCGACTTTTAAAAATAGTTTTTGTGATATAATGTCTAAATTTGTCCTAGTATTGCTGTTACACTGTTTGTAATCAGGCTCAAACCCCCCCCTCCGCCATAAAAATTAAAAATAACAAAGATCCAATTGAACTTATTCTTGTCATTTATCTGATGTGTGTGTGTAAGAGAGAGAGAGAGAGAGAGAGAGAGAGAGAGAGAGAGAGAGAGAGAGAGAGAGAGAGAGAGAGAGAGAGAGAGAGAGAGAGAGAGAGAGAGAGAGAGATTCATTTGTGCCTGGACAAGCGGTAGTCTGATGGGTATACTTAAACAGAGAATAAAGTTACTTACATAATAAAATTTTAATTTGCTGGAATTCCTGAAGAAAAAAACAAACTAAGGAAATTGAAATATAGACAGTCATATCCTATTTAACTAATTGGGATCTTTGTAGGTAACCACGGCAACAGACAAAAGTAGAATGGAAAAATGAGTATTTGTATTGTTTATTATTCGGTACATTTAATACTTGCAATGAATAAATTCCCAGCGCACATATACAAAAATCATAATGTAATACTATTTGCTTTGAATATCTAGACTTCTGCCAAATATGTTGTGTTGCCTTTACCTTATTCGCCCTATTAGTTTCAAAATCAGTTATCAGGCCATCAAAATCATTTCCATGACCATTTTGGTCATGCGATCTAATGGTAAATAGCGAATTGATTATTTAACTGTCTTAAACTAAATTGACAAATTTTCGCTACGATCAATTTAATCCCAGCTACATTTCCCCTCTTTGCGATTATTTGGAGATGATATACAGATAAGATACCAAATCACCAAACAAGCAGAGATAGATGGTATAGTACGGTCAACTTATGCAACAGGCGGTGGTCAATTCTAGATCTTTACGCTTATTTATAGTTTAGTCACCAGCGAGCCGTTCATATTTCGACCACGCCTATTGTACTATTTTTAGGCGCGACCTGCTTTTGTACTGCATATAATTCACAACCATTCATTCATTCGTTCGGCGTTGCACTAACAAGATATACTTACTATTCGCTCTATTAAGATTAGCCATGGCTTTTACTCCAAAGATCGTAGGTGAAATAACTGTCAATTATTATAACAATTATTGTTATTAATTGAATTTGATATCAACCAATGCAGAATAAAAATATGGATCTCTGGAATATAAATTAATTTTTGCACGTATGTGAAACGTTTTGGAGCAGATTGATCATTGAAAAGGTAATTTTTATTTTTTCATTGTTGTGACTAGTATTTATAACTTTGTCGAATAACAAAGCATTTAAAATGAATCCTTTAGTTCATCGGTTGTAGGGTATGGTTCGTCTGTATATGCGAGTACATTTTATCTAACTTAAATTTTAACAAGCATTAAGTGGTAGATTAGTGTTTCGATATATACAAACTCTCTCCACTTGCACTTCTATAGTCAGATATTTAATGTTCCTGGTATAATCCGAATTTTGTTAATATCCAAACATTTTTATTCATATTGTTTATCTTTTACTGAAATTTTTTTTTTTTTTGCTAGCATAATGTACGGTTATGGTCACATTATTTATAACTGTATTGGAGACCTTGCACATATGATGTGGATCGCACAACTGAATATGTAACGTTGTCTTTACCATAGGTTTTAATTAACGTAAGTAATAACAAGGAAATAAGCCAGTTTTTAGAAATCTGCTACCATCCACCCCCAAACAAACGTTTGATTTTTTCTGAAAGATAAACTATTTTCTAAAGTAAAGGCAATTTGTTCTTTATATTTGCACCTAGATTTGACTGCACTCTTATAATCTTATAGTTCCTTTCCCAGTGTGATAACATATATACAGTATTGTATTTTTTTTAATATCAAACTTTGATCTAAAGCATCCAAAAATAAAAAGAACATATTTAGTCTCTAATTCATCATCTGTAAGCATTTGTCATAGACCAGAAATCTGTTTTGCTCTTTACTTGAAACCAAAGAAGTCTACAAACTACCTAGGAACGATTACACTGAAAGAAGAGTGCAAATAAGGAAGTTATCTTTTTTTTTTTAGATTAATTTCAAGTAAAATTTAGCATAATCATTTTTAAATTTCAATTTTTAACCTTTCTTCAAGCCATGTTTTTCTTTCTTTGTATTTGTAAAGTTTGAAAGTCTTATTTAGTATTTGGTTTTGTTTCAACATTTGGAGAGAAAAAAAGATCGTCTCATCGATGAATGAATATCTCTATATACTGTCCTATATCATCTATATGATTGTTTTTTTTTTTCTCTTCTCTTCCATAATCTAGTTACGTAGTCCGTAATGTGTATGTTTATAAAATACTTTACAGCAGGGCCAAATTAGGGATATGAGGGACCTAAAAAAACATAGTCGCGCGTACATACGGGAAAAAGGAGTGGGACATTCCCCCCTCCTTTCACCCCTGAACATAAGTCTGCTTACATCCGTGCGTGAATGGTTAACTTATGATGATGAAAGCCCAACTGTGTGTTTCTGATTCGGAAATCGTTGAGAATGTTATTGTAAATAAAACAAATGGCGATGCTTCCGATGATGATTTTGATGATAACGGTAATGACACCACTCCCGTGCAATAGCAACAGAAGCAATACAAGGCTTGGACTCAGTATCCGATACGATAGACGAAGACTCTGGATTTTGACCAATTTCCTTCCATTTCTTCAGTCGATGAATATGATTCACTTTGCAAGCGGAACAGAAGCAGGTAGCAGCTAAAATCAGTAAGTTGTTAAAAAATAACAAAAAACAAGAAAAAGAAAACAACACACCCCAAAGCCCCCCCCCTCCCGAAAAGAAAATACCCCACATATTTTGATTCGTAACAGAGGAAATTCTAGCAATATGAAATTTATACAGAGAGGCAAAATCATGACATAGGACGTTCT
Organism: Potamilus streckersoni; assembly: GCA_016746295.1. Taxonomy (NCBI): domain Eukaryota; kingdom Metazoa; phylum Mollusca; class Bivalvia; order Unionida; family Unionidae; genus Potamilus; species Potamilus streckersoni. The sequence continues at coordinate 2,490,430 of JAEAOA010001978.1, forward strand.
CGTGCATACATGTGTGTGTGTGTGTGTTGGATTTTTTAACGCAGCTTTAGCATTTTTCGTCATATCTTTACGATGTCCGAAGGGTGGCAGTTTATATGGACGTCTGTCTGACTGGGGGCACCATGTAGCCAGTGCCGGATTAAGGCCTTCTAGGGCCCTATGCAATAAAAATATTTTGTCCCCCCCCCCATTTTTTTGTTCCCCCCCCATGTGAACTAAAATAAATCAATATTAAAATCTCAAAAAAGGTAGAAAAATACCAGTATTGCCATCAGTTTAAATCAAAATATTCGTACCTGCAGATCGAAATAGTCGTATATAATTCATTCAATTTATCATTAGCTTGAATTTTTCTGATGCTCCTGTTGGGTTGGTGCCCTAAGAACGTGTTTAGTGTGTTTAGTGGGTAATCGGGCACTGCATGCGCAGACATGCAACATGATGTCCCACCCAGTCTCATTCAGATACTAGGCCGACCAGTCCTAACACTAACATCTTAATGCTGAGCGCCAAGTGAAGCAACTGCTAGCACCATTTTATAAGTCTTTTGTACGACTTGTCTAAAGTTCGAGCCTGTTGCCTCCCGCACTTGAGACGTACACTCTAACCACTATGGCCACGGGTGCGGTCATATACAGTCTGATCCGTAAATGTGCTTCATCTTTCCTTACATAATTTATTATTATTATTATTATTATTATTATTATTATTATTATTATTATTATTATTATTATTATTATTATTATTATTATTATTCCTTTAATTCAGACACATAATGATCTTGAACAAAAACGACAAAACATTAGACTTATGTGAGCATATGTTTTAGGGAATTGATATAAATCCACTTGTATGGATGCAGTGAAATCGGTCGGTTAGGACACGTGTAGTCCGAGTTTCCTCTTACCCTTGACACCCCATTTTTGATATTTGTTTGTTTTTTTTTTTAATGTTGGGGTGTAAAAAAATCCAGATATCAAAAATGGGGTGTTAAGGGTCAGAGGGAACTCGGACTAGGACACGTGTTGATACTTTCAAATATTGCTGCTGTACAGTATTCATATACTTACATATTTATCAATACATGGCTCTTTTAATAAAATAAATATTATATATGCAATCTCTATGTTTTTATTACGGATGTATTTCTTGTTAATATGCACTGATTTTTAGATTGTAACTACCAAATAAGCGCGCAGTGATGAATTTACTTCTGTTACTACCCGCCTCCTTTTTTGGGTCACTCCTGTCTAGGTTGACGCATTCACTGTACTACTAAACAAGGGTTGGCACGTGGCCAGCACAATCGAACAGATAGGAGAGAAATAATAAGACCTGGTAGAAACAAGTAAATGAATGTCGCTCTACTCTCTTGTTCCGTCATACTCCGTCCAATTCGGCTACGATCGCTGTGGTTAGATAGATGAACCTCTACTGGTACAGTTCTGAGAATCACTGTCTTACTTGTAGCAGACTAGTTCATTACAAAGTGATTTTGGAAAGCTACTGCATGTGAGATACCAAGTCAGGATCTTCTGCAACTGTTGACGGTAGTTTGTTCAAATTCCCTATTGTACGTGGGAAGAAGCAGAACTTAAACATTTTGTTGTTACTGATTTTTTTTGGTCTTACGAGATGAGTAACCATAAGCTATGCCTGTCATAGATGTGACACCAGGTAACAAAGTTCGAGTTGTATAGACTCAGCCTTCAGTATTTCTGCTGGTTTACTTCATGTGTTTTCCTTTTTTGGGGTGGATGGGTGATTATTTGTTAATTGATTTATTATTGGCATGTATATGTCTTTATGCTTAGAATGTAAATGTAACAAGTATTTGTTATTATACCAACAAGTTGATCTCTGCTTTTATTTTTTGACATTACTGGCAGAGTAATGAAAAAAAAGAAGCGGAGATCACCTTGCTGGTCTACATTTGGTATATGAACAGTTAACCACAATAGTATATTGGCATTTGGTTTAGAATTATGATTCAATAGTTTTGAAGTACCTAATACTGAGGCTTTTATAAAAGCATCTCATATATATATATATATATATATATATATATATATATATATATATATATATATATATATATATATATATATATATATATCTTAGAGCTAGTCACCATGAAAAATTTGTACCACAGTATTTCTGAATGTATGGCAGTATGTACCATGGTATGCTGCAATTATTTTAGGGACCAAGAACTCAAAAAGTCTGGAACAGGAGCCTGACTCTTTTGTTTGATTTCTGTCTATCACTAGCTTGATAAAATGTTTTGCTCTGATTTTTAGCAAACTATTACCATATAATATCTGTGATGTTATTCAGAAGAAATTATCTTGAGATAAAATAATGGAAATATTTCAGCTCAAAAGAATATCATGCCTACCCCCATTTTTAACAAAAATCATCAGTGCCTTGAAAGTTGATGATTTTGTTATATTATGTTAATCGTTGTACAAGTTCTATTCTCACCCATGCGACAAAAAAAATCAGATTTGCTAGCCCTACTTTTTAATCTCAGTCTATTTGTCGAAGTCAAGAAGAAACCACTGTGGTCTTCTGCTGTGCCTGATGCAGTTGCTATAAAGTAAAATAACACCAAGAACAACAAAAACATATATAACAAAAAGAACTTCACTCTTACCACAGCCTAAGGTCACGACAACTTTGATAATACGCTATACAAAATATTTGAAGAGACAAACACATGCACATGAAATCGATCTATTTGTTATTATGCTAAAAATTAACAGTAAACACTTCCAGAAACAAGGGTGAGACACTGGCTACCAAAATGTGTTGTATCTGACCTTCATTCTTCAAACACCTCCAATCCACACCACTTAAATCAAACATAATAATGCCATTGTAAATGAAAACTCAGCACTTACCAATCATTCATCAGTCCATGCTATTCCACAAGATTTCCATGTAACATATCATTGTACTACTAATAGTGTTGAACTTTATTGTAAAAGGGCAGGGTTATTTTAATTTGAATGAAAAAATTTGCTTGAGAAAAATAATCTATGTTGATGTTTGTATGAAGGCAAGGAAATCCCAGATTTAGGCTTACATTATTGTCTTGCCACTCTGAAGAACCTTGTGGGAAAATAAATAATGTAAACCCTTGATTAGGATTTCCTTGGCTCAGTGCAGACCCCAAAACAGATTGTATAAATCAAAACTCTGCTAGCCCCGCTCCCATGTTTTTCCTATAATACTAGTTTAAAATTAGGTTGTTTTATAAATATTTTATATATTATAATGATTAGTGAGGTGTATATATAATGTACTAAGTATTTAAGTACTGAGCTAAACCGGCTCAATTAAATGCTCAAATCAATTTAGTGACTTTTAAATTAAAAAAAATAACATATCTTATAATGATTTGTATCTGTAATGTACTGAGCACTCTTCAAGTACTTGGCTAAACCTGCACAATTAGATGCAGCAACAAAAACCCTGGGATGGTCAACTGACTCCAATACATATTTATTTATCTTAACTAAAATGGGATGAGTAAGCTAACAATATATCTGGTACTGTGAATGTCATTGTGCTGACCTTAGAGAGCCAATTGACACAGACAGAAAGTGTTGCTTCTACAATTTACCAACTACACTATTAATATAATAGTATTGCTAACACCCAGCAAGAAGGTTATCATCAAAGACTTATGGTGAGACAAACAAGGTAAACCCTTGATTAGGATTATTTAATTTAGCATTATATATCAAGTCCACTAAATATTTTCTCCTTTGTTGTTAAATGTGTTTTTTTTATTTACTGGCCCTCTCTGCAAAATATCTTGCCAGATTGTTGTCATTTTCACTCAAAGTTTTCACCTATTTTGTGTCTCCTATTTATCAGTAGTATAGTTTGACAGTTTTAGGCTCCATTTTCCATACTGAAACCTAGTTTTATCAACAGGCTGTCTAATCTCAGCATAATGTCTTTTCCAGTATCAGTTATACTGTAAACTTAATCATCCCACATTAGTTCCATGTTTAGAATGACTTGTACAATAATTAACACATACAAAGCACATTAATCTACTACAAGGAATTGGCCATTAAATCTTGGTGGTCTCAAATGGGGGAGGGGCTTTGACTTACTTTTCAGCTGAAATATTTTTTTTATCACAAAATAATTAAAATTTTGTGTCTCCAAATAATTTTTTGTTATTTTACTGAAAATCAGAGCAAAATATTTTTTCAACTATTGAAAGACAGAAATTAAGCAAAAGGGTCAGTTCCTTTTCCCAAATCATAGAATCTTGGTACTTAATATAGGAATCTTGCAAAACATGGCTTTCACAGATTTAACCAGTAGTCTGATAAATGCTACTATGGATAAGACACTAAATGTTGCAGTTTAAAAATGCTTACTGTCAGCATTTTTTCAAATTTCTAATACAATATGGGATAACATTTCAAAATAACTGACATGAGAAATAAAATTTAAGTGGTGTTCTTTTTTAGGCTATATTGTTCTAATCATTTTGATTTTATCATCACAAGGTCATCATTATTTTATAGACGAGGTCTTGTTCTATCTGGTGACATTTTGCTGTAGATAGTTAGCTCTACGGTACCAGAAGAGATGATGCTGTTATATGTGACTTCTAGAGATAACATCTGAACCATGTTCTTTAAGTTATTCTGTCCTAATATTATTAACTTAGATTGTTTCAGGTTTTTGGATGAAAATTATGTTTTAAAAGTTACACATTGATGAATGCAGTATCTGCCTTCTTTTAGATCCAAGTCAATTACTTTTGTTTCAGTCTTATCTGTATCAAGACCATTTTTATGTTTGATCCATTTCATTACCTCTCCATTGTGACCTTGTGACAAGATTGTGATGGAATTTAGCACACCTGGTTTTCCGTAGAGGTATCAAAGATTATTTACCTGATTGGGTAAATAAAACATGTACTTTATCTGATCACAGCAGATTTACCTTGCAATTAATTCTAACTACAGGAATACATGTACCTAGATTACATTATTGTAATTACAACTAGGTACAAATAATTAACGTCACTAGAAAAGCAGGTTTCTAAAATTTGACAAAAAATGACAACCAAAAACTTGTCAGATATAACTGTACATGTGAGCATATACATTATACACTGTAGTGGTTAATTGGCAGGCCTAAGATGGTAAATATGTGTTAAAAATATGAAGAACAAAATTCTCAGTCTAGTTGCCATTAATTAAATATTAAATATATGCAATTACAATAATGAAATCTAGGCACTCGTATGATTTAAACCAACAGTAATGTGCAATCACATGTGTGTACAGTGCAGTGTTTGCTAATGAAGACAAAATGATTCACTCATGGTTTTTATACTTATGTAAATATACTGAAATATGTGAAATTTTAAATTTGTAAAAATGTCACATTTGCACAGTAAATAAAAATTATTCTGACAGATTTGCAGTGTTTCGAACAATATTTGTTTATTATTTGTTGTTGGGTTTTTTTATATGCTCTGTTGATTTATTGTTTATTTCTGGTTAGGAAGGGCTTGATGGAAACATTAAATTATTGTGGCTACTGAGGCTGAGTTGAATTGTTAATTATCATGATTACTATGTGCTGGGTCAAAGTTTTTATTGTGAAGGTTATTACTGGGTGGATGGAAATAAAAATTCTCCTGTTTACTATGGGCTTGGTTGAAAGGTTAAAATTTTATGGCCACTATAGACTGGGTGTAGATGTTAAATTTTCTTGACCAGTATAGACTGGGTGTACATATTAGATTTTCATGGCTGCTATAGACTGGGTGTACATGGAATCAGTACACAATTAATAAAATCCGGTACAGTACCCATGAATGTAGTCCCAGTCTATTTTTAGATCACTTTTTCCTGTCAAAGTTTGGAGGTGATACTAGAGTCAGATTTTGGCATTCTTGGTAAGGATTTAAATGCAATTGTTTATTCTTTAAAATGTGAGCTTATGGTGTGGTTGTCTGTGTGTATTTCGTCGCCAGTGCACATTGAGTAAATAAGGTCATGGTGATGATCCTGAAGTGAAATCTGTGTTCCATTGCCTGGTGTTTTGTTTACAATTCAGCCTCTCAAAAAAATGCAGGTCAACCCTTGACAAGAACTAAACCGTAAAGTCATCTTTGAAGGTATTTTAGATTAACATATGATTTGTATTGATTGTCACACAGTGGAAAGTTCAGTACTGAGAAACAAATGTAGAGACAATATAGTGAAATTAATTGTGTACTATGGCCTGTCAGTAAAAACTTGAAACTGATATAAAATTTTTATAATTAATGACATACACATGAAATTTTAATAGGTTATGTATATTGACTTAAAAAATATATAAATGAAATTAAAAATAAAAAAAAATTTAATTTTAAAAATTTAAATGAAATTTACAAAAACAATTAAAAAATAAAATTTTTCCACTAAGTATACACATATATAATATTTATTTGGAATGATATGAAAATATATCAGCATATATATATATATACTCCTACACCATATACAAGCTCAAATGATGGATATTTGTCAAATATGATCAGAGAAAATATCTTTATTAGTCAAAATAAGACCCTCATTTAAAATACATGAAGACAAAATTCTACTTTGCTTTGTACCTTTAGGTCATTGAAACTATTTATTTGGGGTCCAAACAGTTAATTTATGTGTTTATGATGGGGTGACTTCCTGAGTAACACATATCTGCTTGTATAGCTATCAGTAATTGTTTATAAACATAGTTATAGGGTATTTAGTGAGAGGACAGAGATGAAGACTTTATACTAGAACCTGTTCAAGTTCTCTGCAAAATGATATTAAGCTGTCAGAGAATGAAATACAGGTCAGAGGGGGGAAAATATACTTTACCCAGGTATATTTACCATTGCATGTAAGAAAACAGCAAAATGATGTAAGTTAAACACAGAATGCATTCCATTTTATTGTTCAGTTTCTTTAAGATGTTGATTGATGTAGTGCAGCATTGTAGCCCAGATGATATTGTGAGAATTCTCATGATCCATTTTGCTTTATGCATTATTAATGACTAATAATATTTGTTATCTGACACTTTAAAGATTACATAAGTAATATTCAAACAGATTATTTGAATTTAACTTTCTACAATTGATCCTAATATGGTTACATAGCTGACATGAACAAATATGCATATATTTTGTAATGTTTGGAATCAAAAGTTGACATTGTTAGGCTGACATAGTACCTATAGTGAATCTGTAAGGCTCAGTTTTGACTGTGTGCACTTAAAATATCTCAAGATGTTATTTTCATCATGAATATGCCTCTGTATGGTAACACATTTCAATTTAGTACTTTGACAGAGGGTGGTATTGCAGCATCAGCTGATATCTGATTCCATTGAATCATTGAATCATTGAACTTAATAACTTGGTAGCCAAGACTCTTAAAAATAGACTAAAAATGTTCAAACAGATTATTTGAATCATGTTTGCACATGTAATGTTACCAAGTACATTGCATATGTCCCACACATGCAAATATCCATCCTTGTTTACAAGTTTTTGGGATGAAAATTTCACATTTAGTTGATGATATAGGATCTATTGGTACCTATAGTTGATCTGTGTGGCCACATTTTGCTATATTCACTCGCAATATCTAAAATTGTTTTTCCTTCATGAAAAGGATTGCATATAGTAATAAATTTTAATTTGGTACATTGTCATTTGACTTTCCACTATACTGGTATATATCAATGTTTGCACCAATGATCAAACCTCACCGTTCCAACATTGCCTTAAACTTTATGATACATACTCTACCTGATTAGTTATTTAACCTGTAAATGGCTAAATATGCTTGTAGAAACTTCATCTATTTTTAGGATGCATTTGTCACTTTAATACATGCCCATTGCTTCACATCTTTGAGTGTCACTCTATCAAGTTTACCTTTTTTAACCCTATTTGCAACCTGTATGTTATTTTGAAATCACCATTTCTAACACATTTTAACTTCATTTGCCTACATCTTTCTGTTTTTTTTTAGAATTAAGTGAAACATGTTATATCTTTTCAGGTCTAGCCTAGTATCTGGAACAAAGTATTAGAGTTGTATCATTTTGGAAGCTCTCCAGTAGTTCAATGGTGATAGCATCGTCTCATAAGGACATGTGCAGTCTGCTGCTATAAGTGACCAAGATGAGTTCATATTAGTACACTGATATACAGCATCTCAAAGACATGGCTTAGATCTTCATGACAGAGATTCACATCATTTTTCAGTAAGGTGGAACTTCCCTGAAACTGTATTTTAATATTGCATTGTTGACTTTTGTAGTTATCGGCATTAAAATGGAATACATATTTGCTATAAAACATGGTAGTGGTCCCATCAAAACTTTAAATTTGAGTGGGATATTAGTTATACAAACAACTGCCCAAGTACCTAAAACAATAAATGTGGAACATAGCACCTGTCATTGTTTCTTTAGTATGTACACCTATATGCATCTGGATAGGCATGTTGCAATTTGCTGTCAAAATCATTGTGAGCTATCATGCTTCAGTACCCCTGGGATTAATATTATCAGTTGTACAGACCTAAACTACCATTTGTTTTAAAGACCATTCATTAATCAACATTGCCGCCTTAAATTTGTGAAACTGAATGTCATAACTTGTATGAAAATTTAATTTTTGTAAAATAAATAGTTTTTAAAATTTATATATTTATTTAAATTTTCATTAAAATTTAATATATCAATATTTTTTAATTTCAAGAATATTTTCAGAGGGGCCTTATCAAGTATTACAATTAGGTTTTTACTGCATTGAAAAATTCCTATAATTAAGGAAGATATAGCAAATTTAGTTTTGGTTTCTTAAGAACAATTGGATTTCAAATTGCACCCTATAGAACACCAGCACCACACACTTTCTGATAGCTGTCACGTGTTTTGCTTGCAAGGAAATTTCAAAAGACTTTATGCATGAAGTTGAAATAAGAGTGGCATGCAAAATAAAATGCAAATATAAAAGTTTGACAAAAACATTGACCCTTTCAGGAATCAGTACACAATTAATAAAATCCGGTACAGTACCCACGAATGTAGTCCCAGTCTATTTTTAGATCACTTTTTCCTGTCAAAGTTTGGAGGTGATACTAGAGTCAGATTTTGGCATTCTTGGTAAGGATTTAAAGGCAATTGTTTATTCTTTAAAATGTGAGCTTATGGTGTGGTTGTCTGTGTATTTCGGTGACAGTGCACATTGAGTAATAAGGTCATGGTGATGATCCGGAAGTGAAATCTGTGTTCCGTTGCCTGGTGTTTTGTTTACAATTCAGCCTCTCAAAAAAATGCAGGTCAACCCTTGACAAGAACTAAACCGTAAAGTCATCTTTGAAGGTATTTTAGATTAACATATGATTTGTATTGATTGTCACACAGTGGAAAGTTCAGTACTGAGAAACAAATGTAGAGACAATATAGTGAAATTAATTGTGTACTATGGCCACATGTTAGATTTTCTTGGCCACTATAGACTGGGTGTAGATGTTAAATTTTCATAACCACTATAGACTGGGTGTAGATGTTAAAATTTCATAGCCATTATAGACTGGGTGTAGATGTTAAAATTTCATGGCCACTATAGACTGGGTGTGGATGTCAAATTTTCATGACCACTATAGACTGGGGGTAGATGTTAAATTTTCATGGCCACTGTAGTTTGGGTGTAAATGTTAAATTTTCATGACCACTTTAGACTGGGTATAAATGTTAATTTTTTATGGCTGCTATGAATTAAGTGTAAATGTTAATTTTCCTGGTTACTACAAGCTGGCTAAAAATGCTCAATTTTCCTGTTTTCTACAGGCAAGTTGTTGGGCCAAGAGTGGCCGAGTGGTCTAAAGCGTTCTTCATTATTGATCACTGCTATCTCACCTCTATCTGTGTTGGTTCGAGTCTCGGATTTGGCCAATGTTGGTATATGAGAAAGTTTGCCAGTAGTTTCTTGTGGTTCAGTGGTTCTTTCCAGGGTTTTCCCATGTTTTTCCTCCACCATTAATACTGGCCATCATGTATAGTCTGTTGTGTGCTGAAAAATGGTGTTAAACCAACAACAACAATAACAACAACAACAACAACAGGCAGGCTGGATATGTTAAATTGTCATGGTCATGACCATAGACTGGGTATAGATGTTAAGTTATCATGGCCACTATGAATCATGACCATAGATTGGGTATAGATATTAAGTTATCATGGCCACTATGAATCATGACCATAGACTGGGTAATAATGTTAAGTTATCATGGCCACTATGAATCATGACCATAGACTGGGTATAGATGTTAAGTTGTCATGGCCACTATGAATCATGACCATAGACTGTGTATAGATGTTAAGTTATCATGGCCACTATGAATCATGACCATAGACTGTGTATAGATGTTAAGTTATCATGGCCACTATGAATCATGACCATAGACTGGGTATAGATGTTAAGTTATCATGGCCACTATGAATCATGACCATAGACTGGGCATAGATTTTAAGTTATCATGGCCACTATGAATCATGACCATAGACTGGGCATAGATTTTAAGTTATCATGGCCACTATGAATCAGCTGGAAATGTTCAACTTTCCTGGTTACTATGACTTGGTTTTAAATGTTAAGTTACTGTGGTTAGTAAGGTCTGTGTGGAAATGTAAAGTTATTGTGGTTACTAAGGGCTGGGTGGAAATGTTAAGTTATTGTGGTTACTAAGGGCTGGGTGGAAATGTTGAATTATCTTTCTTATTCAGTTGTTTACACAGATAAATATGATTTCTAAAGAAAACAAATTCTATAATAATCAAAGAACACTGTTGTAGCATACAAAATTGGCTATATTGGAAATATAAGCTTGAAAGAAATGTGAATAATGTAACAAAACTGTTTATACTTTAAACAGTTGAGGCAAAATCAAAACTACACCATGTGGTCATTGCAGGATGAAAACAAAGACTTGTTTAATAATTAGATAAATGGGTCTTATCTCAAGCACAATTATGCATTAGGCATAAAATTGCAAAGTTATCTATATATTTGTTTTTTTAAAAAGTAATTGTTTGGAATTATTGTATGAAAGTATGTAATTTTGAAATTTTGTGTATCTGTAGCTTTCATATCAAAGTATATAGATGTTAGCAAAGCTTTAAATGTGAATGATTGTATGTGTGTACATTATATTTAATGATCTCAATTACAATTTTAGGTAAGGTTTGGGAAATTGCTTCAGGAAAGAACCCATTCAATATGAGATATATTATAATATTGATTTAACAATCCAAAGAATTTAAACAGGTTCTAAGTATAATGTTGATGACAGATATTAGTCTTATCATCATTTATATTTCGTATTATCCATTTATCCTTTTCATGCTAAAAATACAGTTGTAGATTTTATTATTATCTTTTTGAATAAATGACCCAAATGTTGGCACATAATGGCACACTGACGGCACATCCTTTTGTTCATGATAGAGGAGTTTGTCTCAGCCTTGAACAAGACCATGTTCCTTGGTATATTTTATGGCTTCTTGCTGGTCAACAAGACTGACCACTGGTCAGCAACTAATAACAGCTTCACATCAAGAGTTCATTCAATATTTTATCAGTATGAAATGACAAATAAAAGCAAAATATTTTGTTGTCGACTATAACACATTGATCGAAGTTAAACTTCAAACTTTTTAGTGAGTTATTGAAGTCTACACCTTAATTTTATATGAATCTATTGAAAGAAAAGTATAATTTGTAAAGCAGACTTTAAGTTATCTGCTATGCAAGATGAATTGGGTAAAAAAAACACAACACAAACACTGATAATTCAACTAGTTTTGCATTTAATACATGCTTCTTCAATCATAAAATGTTTTGAAATAAATTGATGATGTCTTTATATTTTAAAAAAACAATTATGTCATTACATAACTTCATATATGGTATGCATCATTATTATATATACAGGATCTAAAAGACACACAAAAAATGAAACTTGAATCAGGAAAATAATAAAATAAAATAGAGACAAACAGTCATACATATAATTATATTGTTAAAAAGGATATACAATTTATCAATTTAAAAAAAACAAAAAAAATTATATAATTTTATACATGTATAGTGCAGTGGTATTAAAGGCCATTAGAATGCAAAGCATCTAATTTATGAATCAAAAAAAGTTTCTTTTATGAGTCTGTTCATGTCTCCATGCACAATATCAATTGGCATGATAGAGAAATCGAGTAGAGAGTGATTATTGGTATTAAAATTTGTTGAAATATTAGAGGAAAACTGAGGATCTCTACAATTTTTTATATGAAAGCGATGATTATTCATTCATTATTCATTCATACAAATCACATCAAGAGTTAGTGTTATAACGTAGAGAAATACCTTTTGTGTTTAAGTGCTACTGAAAGAAGTACTTTCTTTTATGTCTTGCACATTGAGAGCACAGGTGTCTATTACTTTAGATGATGAGAATTGTCTTTTTTTATTTTCTGTCTAATTAATTCTATGCAAGACGATAAATATATTTTTACATTTGTGGCCCAATGTTAACAGCATCAGTTGCTAATGACATACTCGTTTTTTTCCTTTCCTTTTCAATGTTATTGTTTCTTCTTTCATATTTGTTTTCTATACATTGTTTGTTTGGTCATATATACTACTTAACATGTATTAAAATATCATAATAATTTTGATGCTAATTTACATTTCATTTTCAATGACATTGTGATTAAAGATAATTTATTCTGCATATTATTCTTATCACAATTTGATATTAATTAATAATATTAATTAATTAATTGTACAAGCAACCAGTATGTAATACAGATTCTTCTTATATTCAAAATATTAGAAGTTTGCAGGTTGATATTTAAATAATCTCAATCCACATCAATCATGAAAATTGCAGTGACCATGATTTTGATTGCATTATGTTGGAAGGTGGTAGAACTTTCAATACATACAATTTCAGGCCTCATATCCCCTTTCCATATATATATATATATATAAAGAAAACAAATCATGGTGAATAACAGTTCTTTCAAGCACACACTGGATCCAGCAAGGGATCGTATGTGTCAGGTATTGATTGAGATAGTTGCAATAGACTGACAACAAACAGTGCAAAACTAGTATTTAACTAGCCTGTGTATATATATATATATATATATATATATATATATATATATATATATATATATATATATATATATGGGAAAGGAGATATGAGGCATAAAATATAATTATGATCCTTTAATTTGGGCCAAATCCAGCTTTTGGATAAATTTTATATATATATGTGTATATATGAGAATCAATTACTAGGTTTTCAGGCGAGTGTGTCTGCTACGCACGAGCTTATATAACAACGATTCAGTGCCATCATTTTTTGGTGATGCGTGCTTAGTCGTGACGGTATATGGGTTGGTGCATGCAGGCAAGGCGGTGGGTGCCATATACTCGCGGACCTGGGTTCGAAACTCGGTAGAGTACAAATTTAATTTCTCTAACCTGTATGATAGTATTGTTTGTATTAAACTATTATTTCTGCCCATTATTATCAAAATTCTACTACAGAATCCAGGGATAGCACAGTCTGTTTTGTCTGGTATATATTTAAAATTCTTTGTAAAACAAAATTCCTATATACCTTGATTTCTTTCTTAGGAATCTGGAACGACTGTGTGTATATATGAGAATTAATTACTAGGTTGTCAGGCAAGTGTGTCTGCTACGCACGAGCTTATATAACGATTCAGTGCCATCATTTTTTGGTGATGCGTGCTTAGTCGTGACGGTATATGGGTTGGTGCATGCAGGCAAGGCGGTGGGTGCCATATACTCGCGGACCTGGGTTCGAAACTCGGTAGAGTACAAATTTAATTTCTCTAACCTGTATGATAGTATTGTTTGTATTAAACTATTATTTCTGCCCATTATTATCAAAATTCTACTACAGAATCCAGGGATAGCACAGTCTGTTTTGTCTGGTATATATTTAAAATTCTTTGTAAAACAAAATTCCTATATACCTTGATTTCTTTCTTAGGAATCTGGAACGACTGTGTGTATATATGAGAATTAATTACTAGGTTGTCAGGCAAGTGTGTCTGCTACGCACGAGCTTATATAACGATTCAGTGCCATCATTTTTTGGTGATGCGTGCTTAGTCGTGACGGTATATGGGTTGGTGCGTGCAGGCAAGGCGGTGGGTGCCATATACTCGCGGACCTGGGTTCGAAACTTGGTAGAGTACGAATTTAATTTCTCTAACCTGTATGATAGTATTGTTTGTATTAAACTATATATATATATATATATATATATATATATATATATATATATATATATATATATATATATATATATATATATAATTTATCCAAAACCTGGATTTGACCCAAATTAAAGGATCATAAATATATTTAATTTTTTTCTACAGTAAAACCTGTCTTGAGAGACCACAGCTATAAGAGACCACCTGTTTTGAGAGATCAGAATCTCCATGTCAAGATTTATTGATTATTTAGTGTTAGGACTATATATTAGTGCCTAACTAAAATTCATTGTATCCTACATTAATCACTATAACAGATTGTGTTACATGTTCTGTTTTGTGTCCACACACGCTTTTGCATGCTGTAATCATACTAACCTATGAGGGGATATATCTTCATGAATTAACTCCCTCCTTTCTGTACTGCATACTTCATCAGCGTTGGTTCAATTTTTTGGTTCATTTCTCAGACCCTAATCATGCTAGAATGTTGAAATTGTCGATGTGATGCATCTATACTAGGACTCCACCCTTACATCAAGTGTTCAGGGATGTATATTTGACCCAATTCACTAAGTTGAATATGAAACTGTCATAAAATAGTTTGCAAATTGTTAGTGGGAACCTTGGTTTATAAATATGCATAACATTACTGCAGTGTTTTCAGCATTTCAGGTAAAGAAAATGCTTTTTGTCAGAATGTTGCCTTTTAAATTCTCCCTTCATATCTACTGTAACATTTCATTGCAGGTATTGGTAAGAAGAAGACAGAGTATCAAAAATATCTTTCATTAGCATGGGACAAATTGTCTTGACAGCTCAAGCAAAGGAAAGATGAGGAGCACTCTTTGGAAGGAATAGTGAAACTGATTAAGTGGTCAGTAATGGGTAATCTCGATTTCAAAAATGGCCTATGTAGCTGTGGAAACCATTCACATCTTGTCTAGAAAATATAAATACTGATCAACTAGACATGTTTTCTTTCCCATAATTTTTTGACATTGTTGCTGCCATTGAACCTAACTTTGGACAGTATTCTAAACTTGTCAAATTATTAAAAAAAAGTTAATTATGAAACCTGAAAGAGTCAGAGCTGAACTGCAATCTGAGGACCCCTTGTATTTCACTACTGATGTTGGGTGTATGCCCTTTTGGAAGTATGAATCTGAAGGGGGTGATTGTGAAACAAACCCAAAACAAGTAAATAACAATATCAGCTCAATACATAATCAACTCAGCTTGCCAGAATCAGCAGAATGTTTTAAAGTGCATGTAAAAAATAATGAAGTGGTTCGAGCAGAATTGCAATTTAATGATCTCTTATGTTCTGATGTTGAGAGCATGCCCCCTTTGAAGTACGAATCTGGCCTGAGTAACCCCAAACAAATATACAGCCAAGATGAAATGGCAACTCATAGTATGCAACAAGATCTCAACGCTATTCAGGAGGAAACAGAGAGTGAACTCATTATCATCACCAATATGCATCAAGAATGTGGGATCAAAAATGATTGTCCCCCTGTCTCTAATTCTAAGAAAAGCAGTGCTCTGAAAGAAAGTCAAAGAGTGAAGAAGGTTGAACAGAAGGTGCATAAAAGTATATCACCAAGTTTAAGTCAGATTTTTCCTGTCAGCACAATACCAGAATATAACTGTAATGTTGAAAAGATCATATCCAAAAATGTTATACAAGTTGAATCGACTGAAGAAAACCATTGTTCAGATGTTAGCAGAAAACAGAAGCAAATCTGTCATAATTCCAGCAGCGGAAAAGTCCAGCCAGAATCCTTTGCAACATCATCAGATTTGGTAATCATTTATCAAACAAAAGAAAACAATCTATTCTATAAAGTTCATCGTAGCTCCATATGCATGCACAGTATTCATATATTTGATGGGGTATTATGATCAAGAATCTCAAAATTATGTTAATTAAGAAAGAAATTTTTGGAAGTGGGGAGGTTTTGAAGGCAACATTAAATGCAGATGAATTGAAATTCAGATTTAAATCATTGGAATATTGCTGTGACATCTAATTGCACCAAATTTATTGTATATAACCTTATGTCACATGTTATAAATAGATAAGTTATTTGGAATAATACATAGTGCTATAGATTATAATTTATAATTGATACAAAATCTTGGTAAAAAATGTTACTGGTTCATTTATGGTCATTTAATTAAATAGTAGTATGTAAAACACAGGCAAGACAGCTTAACCAGTTTGCAAAATATACTCTAAAATAGGTACCATTATATAAAGATTCAGAATAAATGCATTCAAGTTACCAGAAATCTTCAACTTTTAGGTCTGAGCATCCCTAAACTTAGAGGCAAGGTACGCATATATTATGGATGGTATTTAGAAACAATATTAGCAAACAATACATCAGTGTTTTCTTTGAAGATGCTCCCATTGCACCTCTACACATTTTCTCAATCTGACTTCTAAATACACATCTCCTTTTAAATCATCAGCCCCATAGCAAATCTTTCATGATAGGCTTCCGGCAGAAATCACTTAGAAGTAAATCATGCTGTGTGAAGAAATTCGCAAAGTTTGGATACTATGCTTCTTCCGAAAATCTGTCACACTGTGCCAGTGCTTAGTCAAGGAGCAGATATATATATATATATATATATATATATATATATATATATATATATATATATATATATATATATATATTGGGTACAGATGAATGGACAGGTAGTTTGTTAGTGTTCACATCTATTGGCATCACTCTGGAGACATAAAAATATCCAGTGGCACCAACATAATCAGGCAAATGTACCCAAAAAAAGTGGATAAACTCTTGACACTCTGTCATTATTAATCAGTCAGTGATATATGCTGGTTTTCTCTGACATTATTAATCAGTCAGTGATATCTGCTAGTTTTCTCTGATCAAAACTTTATTATTATCTCATGAGTTAGTTACAAAAGAAAATAATAAATCATTGATTCAACACCTCTGACAATGTCATTTAAACTTCTGTTGTCACTCTTTCATATTTGGCGAGTAACTGTTTGGCGTTATAAAAAAAGAGTCCATTTCTACATTTTATATAATTCTTGAATATTTTAAAAGCAACTGATAATTTAATACCCCTGATAATATAATTAACTTCCACAATATATCAAGCATCTTTATCACCCCCCCCCTCCAATGAAAGTCACTAATCAATCACCAATTGTAGACAGTTGTCCAGAATGTTGGACATCTTCCATGGATTCATGACCATCTTTAAAGCGATGAAACCACTTTTAAATTAGAGGTTATAAAAGACAATTGCATTGGAAAACTTTTTATTTGGATTGGATTCAGTATCAGACAGTACCCGCAGAGTGTTCGGAATTTACTGTACTCTCATAGCTTCATAGCAGACTTTTATTCTCCGTCTATAATTATCTGATGGTGGACAGCCTGCATCATTTTGTTTATCAATAGGCATTATGTTTATTGACAGGTTTAAATGAATAAAAGTATTCAGAACATTTCACATACCACTCATATTAATATCTGCACACAATCTGAATATCACTAAATTTAGAGGCACACTATGGTTCCCATACTTAATCATTAATCACAGTACTTTATTTGATACACAGTCTAACATATTAGACAGTCACCTCTGGGATTTAGTAGAAAGTTGGCCTGTTTGAGACAAGTGGATGTTCATTTAAAGATTCATCTTTTCAATATAAATTTAATAGGAAAGTTGACAATGTGGCTGTTTTTTAGGACCAGTGTATACCTACCTTATTTTTGCAATAATGAGCATTTTCTTGAAGATAAGCCATTTCTGAGTTAAATAATTGGTTTTTATAAATCAATGTCTGATGATAAACCCATCCTCTAGTTTTTGATGCATTTATTAGAATGGTCCCTTGGTCTTATCACACCTTTCTGGTGGCCTGGTGGTTGGAGTATGTGCCTCAGAGGCTCATGGGTTTGAACCCCAACTGAGTCATACCAAACAATTATAAAAATGGTACTAACAGCTACCTTGCTAGGTGCTCTGAATTAAGATGTTAGTGTTAGGACTGGTTGGCCTGGTGTCAGGATAATGAGACTGGGTGGGATATGATGCTACATGTCTGTGGCATGATGCCCCAGTGCTAGACATCACTATAAACTGCCACATTCCAGACATCATGGTGATATGACTGCAAAATTGTTAAAGCTACATTGAAATTCCAAATCACACACAGTCCCTGGTCTTATAATGGGATATATATTATATTCTAGATAAACTTCAAGGCAGGTTTGTCTGTAATGTAAAGTTTGTAAAAGTGTTAAAATGGAAATGAAATGTAACAAGTTTAATAATAAAATATACTACAAGATGTTGGTTGGTGTGATGTGGAATATTGTGGCACTCAGCAAGTGTCATGAATTTCATGTCATATAAGCACAAGTTTCATACTCAGTAAATCACATAGTAATAAAAAAGGTTCTGAATTTTTCAATAACATTTTTTATGTGGAATTGCTAATTGTTATGCTGTGGCGTGTCAAACATTGTTTATGATATAATTTAATAATGTTATTCAAAATGAAAAAATGTTATGTGATATCATGTATATATACATGTCTTTTATTCCAGCTTTTTATTTTTAATTGATAGAGTCACCCTCAGCAACCCACAGAAGATGCTGAAAATACACAATACTCAAGCCCAGGAAGTTTTGTGTCAAGAATTCCCACTAGACAAGAGGAGGATCCTGGAGTGGATCCCATGCCCCAGACAATGTCAGAATGCCCTAAACACCCTGAGCATGCAACTTTGTCATCACGAATCAACTCATACACAAGCTGGCCTTCTTACTTGGATCAGACCCCACAGCAAATGGCAGAGGCTGGTTTCTTCTATGCAGGTATAATATGGTCCCTGTGGAACATGATAGGACATAATACTCCATGCATCAAAGATCATTATAACATGAAGTTGTAATTACTGTGTATAATAGCAATCATTGCCTTGACATCATTGTGCAGGGTCTCATTGGGGAGGGTCTCAGTTTGGTTGTCAGAAATACCATAACCATCTCCATATTTGACAACTAACTGCAATGTTTTTGAAAGGATCATATCTCTCCTTTTGTAACTGTCATTAAGACTGACTCTGATTACCTATAATTTCTTCATATATGAACGTGATTCACTTACAGCTGGTCACTCCTTGTTAATTACTAAAATTTTACTTGTTGTCAATTGACAGTAATATATTATCACAAAAACTGAGATGCAAAGAAAATAGAAGGTTGGTTTTATTGAAAATATTGATACAAGTAAACTATAACAGATAGTAAGGAAGATTCGGATGCACATAATGGTAAAAAATTCATATATCAAAATCAACATTCATCATCATTTAATAATCCTTTTTCAGAATTTTTTGTAATAAACTTTAGTAATCAAATATTTTTTTAAAAATAATAAAAATTTGTACCTAAATGCCAAAAAGACACAACAAAAATAGCAACAAGAAAGAAATAGACATAACAATAACCAAACACAAACTAACAGGATTTTCTCCAAGAATCCAATGGTGAAATTTTGACAACGGTACCATCCAGTCGCCGATGTGTACAAAGATGAACACTAATAATACTTGCATTACCTTTAAACCTCCTGTGGACTTTTGAAAGCAGCAAAGATTATATTAAATTAAGCATGTATTTAGCTATTTAATAGGTGTTAAAGACAGAAACATGTATGTGTTTATTTAATGTCAGTGTAGTTGCAGTAATGAAAAATGTACAAATGATGTATTAAGGTCAGATAAAATTTTCACTAAGCAGAAATCATATTTCATCACTGTATACAAAGTTGAAGTTTTGTATATTAATTGCTTTAGTCAGCTTGAACTTTGGGATAATATTGCTCTTGGTCCAAGGTTTGGATGATTACATATGAGGTCTGCTTTCCTTTTTTGTCTGTCCAGCTTAAACATAGAATCCTTATGGTCAACAATGTATAAATGTTACTTGATTAGGTTATTTTCCCATTACATGGAATTCTTGAATATTAAGTTTTAATCTCATCTGTATGAGCATGGTGACGTACAGTAACCACATTCCCAGTGAGGTAGCATCAACAGTGATAAAGTTTGGCAATAAAGTTTTTGAAAGTCACATATCTTGAACAATGCCATCATTACCTGCTTAAAAGACAAGTTCAACTGCAAACGGTATAGACCCAGATCTGCCATTGAATATTCACTGACAGATATGGATCTGTGCAGGAGTAATCAGTAGAGCAAACACCATAGACCCTGATCTGCAGGTACATTATGCTACAGCAGATCTGAATCCTTTGTTGTTTGCAGTTTGAGTCATCTTTCAAGTTGGGTATATACGGTAGTGGCTACAGTCAATTTAAACTTTTTGATAATATCACTTTAGGTCTAAAGTTTATGTTAAGAACTCTTGTTTTACATTCTCACCAGCTTAAACCCTGTGATTGAAGTTTTGCATTCAAGGTTTTGAAAGTCCAATATCTTGTTTGTCTGTGGTTGCATTTAACTGAAACTAAATTCAGAAAACATTATTGGTATACAGTTTACGTGCTGATATTCTAGGAGTTTCTGACAATGCTTTTCTCCCATGCTGTAGCAGAAATCTTGCTTCATTAACAACATTAAAGCTTTCTGGATGCTGTTTTTGAAAGTTACATGTCATTTAATTATGTCAGATGCATTCATTTGAAACACTTTCATAAGATAACTTAATCTCAAGCTTTTGTTGTGATATGTGAGAAGTCTAACTTTGCACCTGCTTGATAATATTAAAGTATTGGGCCCATTCATTGATTATTTACAATAGCTTTATAAGTCTTTTTCTGTCATCTTTTAAAGAATAATAACAGTTACGAGTTCAAATAATTAATTATGCTATAGATACTGGTTTGTTACATTTGATAAAAATAATTTAAAAATAAAATATTCTTAAAGATTCATAGCATAGGAAATATTTTCATTTTTAATAGAAAAAATAAAAGTAGAATCATGAACAGTATTCCTTCTGTCATAATTGTACATATCATTATATAGGTATCTTTCCCTTCTCTCTCTCCCTCTCTCTCTCTCTCTCTCTCTCTCTCTCTCCCTCTCTCTCTCTCTCTCCCTCTCTCTCTCTCTCTCTCTCTCTCTCTCTCTCTCTCTCTCTCTCTCTCTCTCTCTCTCTCTCTCTCTCTCTCTCTCTCTCTCTCTCTCTCTCTCTCTCTCTCTCTCTCTCTCTCTCTCTCTCTCCATCAGCTTTTAGGTATATTTGACATCTTATAAATAAGGCCAATGTATGACAATGGGGCATTCAGTGATTTTATAATGGTTTTCATTTCAATGAAATTTACAAAGTCATTTATATTACATCTATTCAAAATAATACAATGTTATATTCTTGTAATATTCCCTGTGCAACATCATTAGGGCAGAAACACACAAGTTCATAAAGAAGTATTTTATACTTCATTGAACTAATTTCCTTTAGGTAGAACTTTTACATCATTGAAATAATTATATAGTTATGAAATGTCTAGTTTCCCATTGTTTAAAATGTCTATGAATGTCAGGATATTGTGACCCAGGCTTAATGTAAAATAAATTTCAGTGCACAATTTGTATTTCATGTTTACTATGCTGGTATTTAGCTGACACTAAAGAAAATCATATGAAAAGCTGCCAAGATGCCAGCATCCCATCAGTAAATTTATCAAAAGCATTGTCTAAGGAAAGCAGAGTAGACACTGCAGTCAATAAATGCATTTACAAGTTTAGTAATGTACACGTATCTCCAAATAATAAAATGCATTTAAACATTTTTCAGATGGTAATTTTATCTGCTGGACTACTGTCTTCTATTCATCAGTACTATATTTTTGACCGAACAAAGATATGTTGTACATTTTTAATTATTTTTTTTTAAAGTTGATATATGAAACAGTGTATTATGTGATTTATATAAAAGCATGTATGTTTGTTTTGCATAGTCTTAGTTGCTGAAACTTAATCTGGTATGTTTTGCAGTTTTCTTCCTTTAAAATGTTTAATCTAAAAATTACCATTTCTGTTTCAGATTATGTCATCAATTTTGGCTATAAAACCTATCAAATTTGTTTTCCTAATGGATACATTTTTTTTATTAATTAGCATAATTTGATTCACTTTTTTGTTTGTGATATTTTGTAAGTAACAGTATATTCATATATATACAAAATAAATGTTATGCAGTGTTTGTGACATTACATTTGAAAGGTTATTTGTAACATTACATTTGAAAGCTTATTTGTAACATTACATGTGAGAGGTTATTTGTAACATTACATTTGAAAGATTGTTTGTAACATTACATGTGAAAGGTTATTTTTTTAAAATTACATTTGAAATGTTAATTGTATGTGAAGGTTATTTGTAACTTTACATGTGAAATGTTATTTGTATCATTACATGTGAAAGGTTATTTGTAACATTACATGTGAAAGTTGTGTATAACATTACATGTAGTACATGAGAAATATTACATGCAGACATGTCTACTGACCAGCATTTTGCATATTAGTCCTGCGAAATGCCAAAATTTGCCATTGTGTCCCACAAAAATACACATTTATTGTTGAAAATCCACAAAAGTCTGAATAAAAAAAAATCCACGTCATAATATATACTATCACTAACAAGAACAGGAAATTATCAAATCTGTGCATGCATGATGGTTTAAAATAGCCATTGAAAATGCGTGTGTTCTGAGGCAGTTCTTATACAAAAATCTACATTCACACATTCTTTACATTGTGTTTACAGTGAGTTGTTTTGATCCTGGATTAAAATTTCATGGCATCTTAAAAGCAGTTGGATAACAATGAAAGTGATTCAAAATTTACATCGGAAAGATGCTTACAATGTTTTCGTAAAGAATACACTGAGGAATATAAATTCAAAAAAGCCGTGAAAAAATGCAGACACAAATGCTTTCTGCAACATCTGTAATTGTGAATTTTCATGAAAGTCTGCGTAAATGTTCAATATTTACATACACGTTTTAGGAAAAAGGTATTCTGACCATGAAAAAGAAGTTAAACGCTTTAAGGAAATTTTTGAATTTTTTATATTATAGGCTGGATCTAGTGTGACTTCATCATCTATACCTAAGTCTGATGTACTTAGAGCTGAAGTTTTGCTAGTAGATATTATTACTGAACTCAATCTGCCTATAAGTGCACTTAATATATTTTCAAAGGCTTTTAAAATTATGTTTAGTGCCTTGGACATTGCTAAACAATTTTAGCATGGTAGATCAAAAGGAACTGCTATTGTTAAAGAAACATGGCTAATACTACATTAAAATTAGTTGAAAGAATGCAGAATTGTTCATTCACTGTTTCTACAGATGGAAGCATTGACCAAGGAAACTTAAATATCTTTCCTCTTGTTATTAGAACTGTCGATCTAGTATCATCATCAGTACCATCAGACATTTTCTCAATCTGTTTGTGAAGGCTTGCAACAGGTGAAGAAATATTCAGTTTGATACGGAAAGAATTACAAGTTCATGACATTTCTTGGAAGACTTGCTTGGCTCTTGGGTCTGATAATGCCCCTGTGATGGTTGGGAAGGACAGAGGAGTCTATGGGTTTATGATTAAAGAGCAACCCAGTTTATATCTTTAAGGCTGTGTGTGTCACTTGATACATATAGTGGCAGAAAGGGGTGCTGCATGTCTGCCACTTAATGTTGACCAGCTTTTATTTATGTTATTTGGACAAAAGCAGTAAATGGCAGGCAGGGTTCAAAGATATACAGATTCTACATGATACAAAAGCAAATAAAATTCTAAAACATGCTTCAACAAGATTGCTAAGCATCAAAAGGTGCTTACAAAGACTTCTGGACAATGGAACCCTCTTCATGATTTTTTTCAAAGAGCAATAGAAGTCTGCATCATCCAAATCTTTAAAAGAAAGAGTAAGTAAGCTGAAACACACCTTTTCTTCTCCAACAAATCGCCTTGTATGTCATTTTTTGGTAGATGCTCTAAAACCATTTGATGAAGTTAATACAGAGCTACATTGCGACACACCATTAATACATGAGCTAAAAAAGATATCTTGAAAACCTTAAAACCATTCTTTTGAAGTTTGTTAAGCCATCAGCTATGCTTTATCAGTCTGTAACAGAAGCTCAGTTTAAAGTTAAGCAAAATCAGAAAGAGGATAAAGATATTTTGATTGGACAGCCTGCAACAGACTTTATTGATTGAAAAGATGAGGTCCACCTGAGAGAACAGAGGCTACAAGATTTTATGATAAGGCAAGAAAGTTTTTCGAAACATCAGCAAAATACATTAGAGACAAGGTGCCCCTTAAAGATGATTTATTAAGGCATGCTGGAATTTTAGGATCCAGCATTGCAACTAGAAGCAAAAATGGCATCTTTGGATTATTTCTTTGAAAGATTTCCAGTATTATTCCATGAGGAAGTGACTGCAGCAGATGTGAAATTGGAAATGGCACAATATCAGTCCACAGATATTCAGTCATGTCTGAGAAATAGAATCAATGAAATCTGGGTTGCTATCAACCATTTGAAGGAAAATGGAACAGTGGTCTTCAAAATATTGCCAAAAATTATGCATTCATTAATAACAATACCTCATTCATCTGCACAATGTGAGCGAGTTTTCTCCCTAGTGAGAAAAAAATCAAATAGAGTTCAGGATTAATTTGAGTGCTGAGACTGTATAGGCACTTTTAATTTCAAAATTTAGACCAAGGTCAGCTATAGACAGGATCAACACTGAAAAGGAGCTGCATGACATTAAAAGCCTTACTATGGGTTCTTAGGATGAATTGAGTAGTCTAGGACTTAAATTTAGTATATTTGTATACATTGTAAATAGGTGGGTACTGGGTTTTATACATAAATATTTATTATAAATATGCATTAGTGGTATTTAATGATGTTTTTGAGAGAATTTATTATGTTTACTCACAATAACATACTTATGTTCCTCATTTTCATGCTCTGTCCCTCATTTTTGGTGGTGGTGTCCCTCAAAAACATTTCTTTGAAAAGGCATGTCCTACATGTAACATTACATGTGAAAGGTTTTGTGTAACATTACATATGAAAAGTTGCGTATCACATTACATATGAAAAGTTGTGTGTAACATTTCATGTGAAAGGTTATCTGTAACAATACATGTAAAAAGTTGTGTATAATATTAAATTGACTATGTGTAACATTACATGTTCAAAGTTATTTGTAATGTGTGTTAAAGGTTATGTGTAACTTTATGTGTTAACAGTTTAAAGGTTCTTTTAAAAATGTGCTAGCGTATTTTATGCAGGAACAAATAGTACTGCCTCTTGTTCATGATCTCACAAAACATAATTTACAAATTTCATTTCTGCTCATTTACTTCTGAATGACATCATGAAACAGTTATATTTTTTAAAAGATATAATATAGAAAAAGAAAAAATGAATGTTAGGTTTGCATGCCATTTTCCTTCCATGTGTGAGTTGTGGCTTTTTTAAACTAAGTTTTATGTAGAAATGGGAAAATAGACTACAATGTCAACATCTGAGTTGTTCTGAGTGTTGATTTCATGTTGATAGAAATTGTTATATATGAAATGACAGCATTATTTTATAGACAGTTTGATGTGCTGCCATCTAGTACTGATAGTGTTAATTAAAGGAAATGTAATAATACTAATCAACTGACATATCTGCCCTCAGTTGCAACAAGTTTGAGACCACAATATCCAATGAAGTCTTACACCAAGTTAACATCTAACCTGTTTGTAAGGACAGCATTTTGTTGACTTTTCCCTCCAAGATTGTCAGTAATTTGATGTAGATAAGCTTGTGTCAAAACTTTAATTAATACTTTATTATCTTACAGTATGCTTCAAATAGTGTTTTATCCTCTTTTAGATGCGTTTTCATTTAGTATACAACACAGTACAATACAGGAGATATTTTTACCTGTTTTTAAAATCATGCAATAGTTGGATTCATTGCAATTACAGTACCTTGTTTTGTATTTGTTTATATTAGTAAAATGTTGTATATATTTAGACATATGGTTGACATCTTAAAAAGTTGTTTTCTTTTACAAATAATTTTTGATTGCAATGGTCAACAATACAAATAAGATTTTGACATTTTTTTCCCAGGTATTAATGATTGCACCCGCTGTTTCCAGTGTGGAGGTGGGCTTAGGAACTGGGAACCTGGAGACAACCCCTGGATCGAACAAGCTAGATGTTACCCACAGTGTGCTTATGTGCTGGGCAAAAGGGGACAGATATTTGTAAATGCTGTACTCAAGAAACAAGCTGAGCTGGTAAAGAGTTTTTTATACTTGACATAATAAGTGTTAATAGTGTCTACCAGTTTGCCACAGACTGTAATTTCTGCTTAACATTTTGAGGACTTAATGGATTGAAATCAAACTTTGATATGAGGTTTTTAAAAACTAGGTATGTTAATGTTTGGTAATGAGTTATTCTGATGTTGCCAACTGTATGCGATTTAATTATGCAGATGACACATTTGTTGAGCGGACAAAATGCTTTCTCCGTAAGGAAGCGACAAGTTGTGTTGTCACGTGATTTTTTTGTCTTTGTCTATTACCCAGTTTCTATTTTTAGCCAATGCTGATCGTGTGATCTTGACATTATGTCCAGTTATAATCATCATTGTTGCGACTACAAGACTGATAAAACAATTTTTTTCTGCATTTAAACAAGATGCCATATATTTTTAAAGGCAGTGATTGTCACGTTATTCATTAGTCACAGTCTGGTACCCTATTGTTTTTACATTTCTTGACAAGTGCTTGGATATGTACCCAGATTTGATCTGAACAATAGCAACTCGCGGCCATTAGGATTTATAAACTTGACAATTGTTGTGTAATAGCCACTAATTATGGAAGTTAACAAGCTCAACATCTTGCAAAGGGAAGCCTTAAAGGCTATCAAACCATTTTCCCACTGACTTTTGTATTGTACGTTAATATTGCCACTTCCCAGCTGTTACTATTATTAATAAGTGTAATCTTAACAATTATCAGTGGCTAAACCCAGTAAGGATATATGGATTACATGTACTTACCTTTTTGTATGGATTAAAATTTGAGTCTTTCTCGGCTTTATGGAATGAATGTGGCTTCTCGTGAGGTGTAAATGATATAATATTAACCTCAGTGGTACATGTACCACACTTTTTTGAAGAATGAAAACCTGACATTGGGAAACAGAAATCGAATTATTTAACACAATTAGAAAAAAATTTGTTTTGGATACATATTACAAAATAAAATGCGGCCGCTTGTGAGGGGTAAATTTTATATTTTTGCAAAAATATGCTGGTCGCGTTAGCTGGTTGGCCTTTCGTGGGGGGGTAATTTTGAACACAAATTCGTTGGTGCCTTCAGATTCTGGCCGTAAGGAGCAGGTGGCCGCTGGTGAGGGGGACCGTTCAAGAGGGGGACTACTGTATATTAAAATCACATTAAGAACTTGGATTTGACCCTGTTGGCAGAAACCTTTATTGCATTAAGAGCTCTTCAAATTGACTGCTTGGCTGCAAAAATCGTTTGAATTAAACTCTCTTCAAAATATCATCATTATAATAATAATAATAATAATAATAATAATAATAATAATAATAATAATAAAAATATAATAATAATAAGACATTTTATGGAAGATAACTCTATTAATATAATACTACTCTTCTTTTGAAGCCTTTTGCTTGAAGTGTCAGTGTATTATGACAATTGTCAGATGTTAAACATGTAAGAAAAAACTTTTCTTCAAATGACTTTAGATTATCACTCATTGTGATCTTTTGAGGAATACTTTTCCATATGAAAACACTTGAATACTGCAAAGGAGAACTTTTCCATAAGAAACACCTGAATATTGCAGAGACCTTTTATAGGTCTCCAACTTTGGCTTGGGAAGTCAAAGATTCCCATGATAAACCGATTTTCATCTGTATTCAGATGAGTTTGTTATAAAAAATTTCTAAAGATATTATGGAGAAACCTGTGAAAAGACTTGTACTCTATAATGCTTTTTGGTAATCAATCCTTCTGGATAAATCCAGCCTGTATTATTTATGGAAGAGAAGCTTGATCAGTGCAACAAATGGTTTTCCAAGTATAATTCTTGCTGATTTTTTTTGTTGTATTTTTGAAAGTCTGTGAATATTGTGTTTGAAGCAATTTCCTCAAATAGTGAAACAATAGTCAAAAAGTTCCACAATATAAACATTATAAAATCATACGGAAATCTTTCTTTATCCATCAGCATTTCCTAAAGTCATATTTCTGTTAATATAAGTTAACATGGTTAAAAAGAGTATGTGCATGCAAATCTTTTTTACGTTCATTAAGAGAATCTTTACTTCCATGCAGCAGCTTGTTTAAAGTATATAATAAAGTAGTTATTGTGTGCCTTACATACTAAAAGCCTGCTGAGACATTAGTCTGAAAAAGGGATAGGTGAATGCAGCTGTAATGATGAATAGTGTGTGGAGAGGATTTTTTAGTAGTGGAGACATTTAGGTGATTTACATGTAGTGGTCTGAGAGTGAGAACATTAATATAGATTTAAACTATATAATTTTTTTTTTATCATAATCTCCCTAAATGTACTATTCAGTAAAATATTGCTAGTCAGAATTAAAAGTCTACTTTTATGGATGAAGTAGTTAAATTATAAGCCTTCAGAAAATTTTGCTATACAGTACATTTCTTGAGTTCAGTAGTAATGATGGCTTTGGCATTAAATACAAAGAAACCTTTATGTCCAAGACCTCAGTTGACAAAATTTATTTTCTGGTCCCATAGTTCCATCATTCAGTGATGTTAACTCGACAAACTAAAAATGATCTCTAAACCAATAGGTTTGGTTGGTCCTTAAGGGCTTCAAGTTTTTAGATGTTTTACAAATGACTTCAATAATATTATATTATATTACATTTTGTTAATAATGTTCAGCTTGCAGCCCAAAATGGTGAACAGTATAACAGTAGCAGTACAAGGTCTGGAACACGTACAAATTCCGAGTCTGAATCAGTACAGGAATCTAGCTTACAGTCAGGTCAGAAACTCTAAGCATATTTATCTCCCTTGTGAGCTTGTATTATGACTCTATCTCACCACCACTCACATCATTTATTATCTGCTATCCATCATGTACTCCTCAACTTGGACTTATTTCAACTGCTTTAAAAAGCAATATCTGGGTCTGTGTAATCAGTCTCTGGGATTATATTATGTAATCAGTCTCTGGGATTATATTGTTCTTGTACACTTGACCAAAATTGTACAAAGTTGACTTATTTTAAAAATTCTTAGCTAGAAAAGTAAATATTTCAATTAAATTTCTGAAGTGTCCCACTTTAGTACTATACAAAATATATCAGCACAGCGAAAGCTATTAGCAGCTTTATGTATATAGATATGTACAAAGTGGAAATATTTAGAGAAATGCCCATATTATGATTAACCCTTTTTGTAAAATCAAATTTAATCTTTACATGTAAATTCTGTATTTGTCAACATTTATCTGTGCAGGAATCTTGTTTCAGATAAGTACTTGTTTTCAGACATAACATTTTTGTGTCTGCCTGTCTGTTTGTATTTGACATTAATAAAGTATAACTCTCAAACCATTCAAGGTAGTTCAATCAGTCTTCATACACATGACAAGCATGTTGTGCAGTGATGCCTTTGTATAGTCAGATTTGTCCACAATATGTTTTATGTTAACATAGAAACAGTGTAGAATAATTACGATATAAACAGACAGTGTAAGATCATAAAGTACTAGCATGAGAAGTATAGAAATCAAGAATGATGACAAGTTGGATGCATCCAAGATATTTGGTGATCATATAGATATTTGGTGATCATATAGATATATCATACACAATATTTGGTACAAATGTTATATATTGGTTATCACAACAACCAAATATCCAGCCAAAGTTCATGTCTGTAATTAAGTATGGATGATCATTTATTTGTAACAATTAATTTTTTATTACCTATTCAATGAATTAGGTACAACTGACAGTCAGTCTTGCTTAATTAATTCTCATTAATATTTTTTTTTGGGCAATGAACTTTATATCACTGCATGATTTAATGATTTTCATGAGATTCTTTCTGTCCATACATATTCATTGATGACCTGTTTCATGTGCTCACAACAGCTTATGTTTTTTTTTTTTACACTGACTTTATGGGTATACTTTTAGCTCAATAATAATGTATACTTATAGGTAAGAGTTTTCCAAAGGTAATTGAACATTTCAGGACATAATTAAATTCTGGATATAATTTTGGATAAAATTATTATCAGTTTCTAAAATCATAAAATCCTCAAGACATTTAATTTTGTTTTGCAAGAGAGTTTAATTGCATTTTATTCATGAAATTTAGCATCATGATAAAGAACATCTGCATTTAATTCAATATACCACAACCTGCATTATGAGGCATTTGCAGAACTTGACCATTTTGTCTTGTTCCTGGGGAGAAATATAAAATTAAGAATATTTTTTTTGCCTCTGTCAGATCAGCAAAGGAATATACAGAATCTATCTGAAAATGACAGTACCAATAAATTGATAGAGATGGCATATATGTACGGAACATTTCAGTGAGCCAAGCTGAAAGTCAAGAGAAAAAAGGTTCCTTAACTTTGTTATGTCTCATATGAACAAACATTGAGCACATCATGCGGAATATGCCTTATGATTTACAAAATACGGTTAATTTTAGACTTCCTAGTTACAGAATAGCTGATTAATACCACCTTCAAATCACTTAGGTGGTGCTCACTAGTTATTATGTACTTTTGAGAGAGTTATGTATGTCAGGTGAAGTTGTTTGCATTTAAAATGTTGGCATACCTCTATGCTACTTTCATGTAGTGTGGCTGACATTTCTTTGGATATTGTACTTTTGAAAATTGTAAATGATCTTAGCAAACTGCTAACTAAAATGACTGCTCCCTTGTACTTCAAAAATCAACCTGAATTTGTCTAAAGTATTCTATTCTTGGCAGCTATTAAAATATGGAAAATGAATTTTGCCAGACTAAACAATACCAGCATCTGAAAGTGCAATGAATGAATGACCGAATACATGTATATAAAATGTAAAAAAAGTTGGTTTTTTTTACAGTTTAACTCCTGAAGTTTGGGAAGTGAAATTGAGCAAGTGGAGCTTGCCCTTTTTTGAAAGGTGCACATCTGGAGTAAGGCCTAGCTGTATACTCTCTAACCCATATTACACCCATGAATCATACACCAAAAAAAAGGGAATTAAAGGTTCTTTGAACAATACCTAAGATATACAAAGTCTTTTTTTAATAACCAGTATAACTAGTGAGGAAACCCAGGAAAATTCATTTACTTTAAAATTCTAACCCTATGCTAAATATGAAAATGTAGAGCGCCATTTTAGATTAAAAGATAGGGATGCAATAATTGAGCCCATCTTTGTTGCTCATTTGCATTGATGTGGAGAGCTTGGAAAACTTTTACACATTTTCATTTATTAGATTTGTTTGAACTTAAGGAAACACACACATACATGATAATTTTTGCCTATGTGTAGGTTTTTCTTCAAAAAAAATAAAAATAGCCAAGTCAAGGTCAATTTTGTTGCATAGACCCTCACCTTTGTCTAGTGAAATAGAGTATATTGAAGATGAAAACTGTTGTTTGATCTTCGTCTAATATAGAATTATTTGCTAAACCCTACTGTTAATCTAACTTTTATGGAATTTTTATTTGATGTTCTGATATAATTTGATCTGAAGATTACAAGCTCTTCCAGTGAGGCTGGAAATTTTAATATGTTTAACACTGATTTGTTGCTGTCTGTACACCTGTATGTATGGACATATGTTTGCACATCTGTACATCAATCTCAAACCCATTTAATTGCAATAGCACCAATGTTGTGTCCATTTTATCTTTGTAATAGCGGACAATATAACTTTGTTTTCAGGCTGTTGCCACAAGATTTACTTTTTTGTTGTACACATTTTTTAACTAATTAAAACGATTTTCTAAGAAAAACTACCACAAAGTGATGCAGGCAAACAAATTAAAATTTTGTAGGCAGTTCTGTATTCATATCAATATGGCTGTGTTAGATTTTGGTGCAGTTACAGCAATTTTTAAATTTTTTTACATTTTTGTATTCGCTTTGATTGCTTGGTTAAGCAAAGTCCACAAATGAAATTGGATAAGCCTGTTATATGCATTGTACAGATATGAACTGATCAAACTTTTAAGCCATTACTGCAAGTTTTTGTTTTTTTTTCCATTAAATTTTGTTTGGATTCAGATACGTTTGCATGCCAGCACAAAATAGATATTTTCTTAAACTGAAGAAAACATAAGAGTTTTTCAGCTGGATAATTTAAGTCTAGGATTACTTTACAATCTGCTTCTTCAGGAAAGCAATGTATTTCTACTAAGCATGCAGTAGATGATAACAGAAGGGCTGGACCTTGGAGATGGAAGGAAGCTGCTCCTATGGAGAAACTGACTCAATGGAATGAACGATTTACTCAACATGAGGACAACAATCCAATAAAATCACCAATCCTGTCAATAGAAAAATCAACAGGAATACCATCGCTACTAGCGACAGCAGCGACAAACCAGAGTAGTGGTCACGCACACCAGGTTGATGGTGCTAGATCCATTGGTCAACAACAGAGTACACAAATTAACCAGACCATTAGTCAAGGAAGAACTTTCTTGATTCCGCATATACATTATAATATTTCAGATCCAATTAACAATGCTGCAAATGTTCCAATAGTGTTGCCATCAGTTGATAATCATGAAGGTCATTCTAGCATAAAGACAGTCCAAAGACCATCATCCCCACCCAGACTGGAATCAGTTGCTTTGCCTGTGCAAGGTAAGATCTGTAGTACTTGTATTTAAATTTATTGATGCATCTCAAATCACTCATCCATCTTGTCTGGCTGCAGCAGGAATTATGAATGCCAATATCTTGTTTGTACATCACAGCAGTATCAATACTTGCAAGAGTTATTTCCCTTGGAATATCTTTGGATGTGTGTATTTGGGTTATTTATTTGCTTTGAGATGCAAATAATGTTTAATATAAAAAAAAATGTAAAATAAATCTGTTAGAGCATTAGAGCATGTTTTTAAATTTTTTGATGATTTTCAAAATATAGCCCTAAGAATAATCTCAGAAATTGAAACTGATGGAAAGAAATGTCAACAATGGGTAGTAATCCAATACACCTTTTTAAGTCATAGTTCTCAATTGTATGCAAATTTATCACTTTATAACAACTTTTCTCTCTCTCTCTCTCTCTCTCTCTCTCTCTCTCTCTCTCTCTCTCTCTCTCTCTCTCTCTCTCTCTCTCTCTCTCTCTCTCTCTCTCTCATACAAGTAGGTTTTCATTTCATTACATTCATATAGGAACAATAAACAGTAAAATAAATCACCTGTTGCTTGTATACTGGTTATAAGGTTCACAAGGTATGAACATTTTTATGTGCCATCATATTTGGTAAAGAATGTGCTACAAATTATTCAGTTTAGCATCAGTATATCAAATTAGTACTTGTAACTAAAAACACTTTCACTGTTCAGGACTTTCCTCTTGTAGTTTCAGATGATGAGTCTTTGAGAAAAAGTGGGGAAAGTGAGTAATACAAACAGCTGTTATGGCTCTGTACAGCTGAACATCTGAACATCAGTACAGTCAACAATTGATGTCTTCAGGGCCTATCAAAAAAG
This sequence comes from Potamilus streckersoni, assembly GCA_016746295.1. Taxonomy (NCBI): domain Eukaryota; kingdom Metazoa; phylum Mollusca; class Bivalvia; order Unionida; family Unionidae; genus Potamilus; species Potamilus streckersoni. The sequence continues at coordinate 2,524,619 of JAEAOA010001978.1, forward strand.
ATGACAACTGAAAAATAACTGAATAATTCCTCTTTTTGAGAATGCCTTAGGCATGGGATAACTTCAGCTACTAGACTTTGCAGTAAATGAAAATGCAAAGAAGAATTAAAACCATATTTCCATAATGGGTATGTGAAATTGATCATTGAGACCATCAGTGAAAAGTAAGAATTCACTAGTGAAAATTAATGTACTCTATTAGTGAACCTCAAAACCTCATCAAACGAGCCGATTTCTTGCTGAATGGATAATTGCAGCTGATTCAGAAATGTGTGAAAGATCTTAACCAATTATCCATGGCTTTTAGACTGCAAGACAGTTGGACAGTTTAGTATTATTCACCTGACAAAAAAAACCCAAACATCATTAATGTATGCTCTTTATTAAGTTTGTCATAGTAACAAAGCACCACACACATTTGAGAATTAGTTTCAGGGAAGCCATTTGATATTTTCTTGTTCATTAATAGTAATGCAGTATATGTTACAGTGAAAACTGCAGATCATTGGACAATTAGTCTTATTGTTTCACTGTAGTAATGTAATAACAATTTTAAAACACAAGTAATTTTTAATCATAAATGCAATCATTGGTTCAACATATTTGATCAACTGCATTTTTGAAACCAATGAAGAGTTAAAGAGTAAAAAGGAAGTGATAATCTTCAGCTTCAAAGTTCCTGGGCTTTTAAATGCAATAAATTGTAGGGAAGACCATTGTGTAAGATGTGATAATGAAACTCCACTGGAAAATCTCTCTAGCAATGAAGATAATGAATGGTTTGAGGGCTTTAAGGGCTAGGAGATTTGTAGAACTCTTGAACATTCAGAATTTTTCCTTGCATAATTTTATTGGATTTTTTTTTTGTTTTATTTGTTGAATTGCAAGTTATGTATATAATGTATAAATATTTTCACATACACATCTCTTCATTGTTTTCTACCTCCTCCTTTCTCTCTCTCTCTCTCTCTCTCTCTCTCTCTCTCTCTCTCTCTCTCTCTCTCTCTCTCTCTACACACTCACACACACACACACATACACACACCAACACACCTGGATTTTACAGACCCAGAATTATTTCATCTCACCTGCTCATTCTCTCTCTCTCTCATCTCTCTCTGTCTGTCTGTCTCTCTCTCTCTCTTTCTCTCTCTACACACTCACACACACACACATACACACACCAACACACCTGGATTTTACAGACCCAGAATTATTTCATCTCACCTGCTCGTTCTCTCTCTCTCTCATCTCTCTCTGTCTGTCTCTGTCTCTCTCTCTGTCTTTCTCTCTGTCTCTCTCTCTCTCTCTCTCTCTCTCTCTCTATCTATCTATCTCTCTCTGTCTTTGTCTCTGTCTCTCTCTGTCTCTCTCTCTCTCTCTCTCTCTCTCTCATTGACACAATCAAAAAAATCTGCTCAACTTCTTTTATTTTTAATTTTTTTTTACTGTAATTTAATGTTAGAAGACAATATACCACTGCATGTATTATTTATAGGTAACTAAATTGCAAATAATCATACAAGTCATTTTGACTTTAGTCCTCTTCGCAATGTGGCCAAATGCATCTCTACAGCAGATATTAAAAATATATAAACTTGGCATGAACATAATTTTATGCACTGTAACGTTAATGCCTGATATTGATCTGTCTCGGATACACATATTTGTTTATAACATGTCTTTTTTAATTACTTTTTTAAAAAAATCATCAGGAGAAATCAGAGAAATTGGATGGCATTGATATACCAGCAAAAAAAAAAACATACAATGAGGAGTGACAAAATCCAAATTATTTGAACCCCTAATTAAAGGAAATTGATTTCAATTCTTACAGCTTCTTGCTAGCCATAATATTTCAACAGCAGCATATGTTTAGGGAAAATTCCATGAGCCTGTTTTGAGATAAAGGGAGATAAATAGAGGGAAGTTCCTGACTTTGTTTTGAGATAAAGGGAGATAAATAGAGGGGAGTTCCATGACTCTGTTTTGAGATAAAGGGATATAACTCATATATACATAATGAGCTTGAACATTAGTGCCTCAACAAACTTCATTATGGACCCTTTTTGACATTTTATCTCCAGTGATATTGTTAAACCATATTTAGGAAGTCATGAATAATTTGGTAAGATAAATGGGCGAAAGAAAGGGGCAACTTACATCTACCAGGTATGAAATTCGGGTCTAATGTGGTCTGTCTCTAATAACAATTTAACTGAATTTTGATGTCAAGGCTTCGTTGAGAGTTCCAGGACAGACTTGTTCAAGCCCAAACCTGACAAAACTTCTGAGATTTTTATTTAGTATCCAGGTTTATCTGGAGATTTGTTTAGCCGGAAAATAAATCATACACATAAGAAAATAAACTTCAAATTTCCAATAGCTGTCATGTGTCATGTGATTGTAACCAAGCTTTCGGCTTCCTTGGCAGATAAAAAGCCCTATGGCCACACGATATAAAGATAAATCAGTCTTAACTATTGTTTTAATTGTTAGTAAAAAGAAGTGGCTGATTGAGTATACAAGCAGCAGGTAGGGTGAATCCTACAAAAATAGAGGAGTTATTTCACGAAAATGAATCTTTCTACAAAAATGAAAATACAAGGTCAATAACGTGAAACTGAAGTCTCTGATCAACAAGACTTCTCTAATTGGGTTAGCTAATTTTATTACTTTAGTTTTTACATTTAGGTTTCAGTTTTGTATGTGTGTTCATTTATCCATCAATTTTTATTTTTGCCATCCCTGCTGCTGTGTGGCATAATTAAATTGTTATATCAATAAAATAACACTAATTAGGGAATCTACAATCTAAATTAGCTTGACAGTGACTACAGGCAATTAATAAATATCTCCCCATCCATAATTCTTTCAAGCAACAACTGCGACAGTCTCAGGAAGCTCACGTGGAATTTAAACCAGTTACAAAGGCTACTGAAGTAGTAACAGAGGCTACTAAAGGTCTTCTTCCCATGTTAGATCAAACTGTGGCAGCGACTTGCAAAGTAGCATAAAGAACTGAAAAGCAAAAAAGATTCTAAGAGAACTTTCAGGTGAAATAGCAGCTGCTCAACCAATGTGAGAAATACTTGAAGGTATTGACCAAGCTCCTGCTGAAATAGGTGATGTAAAGGTTTATATACCAGAACCGGAACAAGCAAGAGACAGAACTGTCATTCAGATAAATTTACCAAAAAGATATTACTGGCATAAAAGACTTAATGACAGAGATGAATTACTTATGTTTGCCGCGTGCAGTTTTGATGAAAGAAAACAAAAATATGAAACCCGAAATTGCTAATGATGCTGTAAGTCACAAAGTCTGGTACAAATATATATTTCATTCTTTCTTTGGAGTTGATCAGGTCCGAAATAGTGATCCGAGATATATTGCATTTATTATTAGAATAGATAATGATTTTTCAGGTTAAAACAACAATAACCACAAGACAACAATCACAAAAAGAACGACCACAACAACAACATATCATTTTTTTTAAATAAAAGTTTATAACATTTTATATAGTGCCTAGGCATTAAGGCCATTTGGTCCAAAGTATGTAACTTATGAATCCAATTACTTTCCTTTATCAATCTGTTCATGTCTCCATGCACAATATCTATTGGTGTGAAAGAAAAAAAGAGAAGAGAGTGATTATTTGCATTAAAATGTATTGAAATATTAGAGAACTGCGGATCTCTGTAATATGTTTATGAAAGTGATGATTATTCCTTCTCTTAGAAACTTATTGAAGTGTTTATCCAACATATTGCATGTTACATTTTTACAGGTTATCAAATAAATCACATCAGTTGATATGCAGTTAGTGTTATAACTTAGATAAAACACTTCTTTTGTATTGGAGCTACAAAAATAAGTTTTTTCTTTTATATTGTACGTTGAGAGTACCAATGTCTGTAACCTTTAGTTGACAACAAATATTTTTTTTTTCTGTCAGTTCTATTAAAAAATTTAATAAATTTAGGAGACTTCAATATTCATTAATTATAAGGAATATTGTGGCAAATTGGCGGCGTGCAAAACACACCAACCTCTTTCACTACGGTTCGTTGCTAGGGAATGACCTCCGCGGTGTAGTTTACCCAGTGTGGATAGATAGAAAGAAAAATGCAGATCACTGAACGAGTATATTGAAGAAATAACAAAACGAGCCCCCCCCCCCTGTCAATGAACAAATATAAAATTTAATCAGTTTATCAACAGAATTTAAAATGAAAAGAAATCAATGACTTAGTTACAAAAGAAGGAAAAATGGTACTAACATGTACTCAAATAAAAAAGACAATACAGATTTCTTTAAATGTAAAATTACTTTCAACGTTAAATTGCTATCCTCATTTCCAATGAGATGTGAACTTTGAGTGTAACGATGAGAGACTTCATCACCTAATTTATGCAGACATCAAGACTTCTGTTCGTCCCTACTCTGTCGATCTTTGTCTAGCTTTTTCGTCTTGGACTCTTGTCCGTCGAACTCTGACTTAACAATCGTCTCTGGACTTAGATTTCTGCGTAGATCTTGTGATTGTTCAGGGATTTCTCATGTGAATCCAGGAAAGCTGTTTCCTTCAATAAATAAAAATGTCTCGCAATAGACAATAGGTCACATTCCCAAGTATATCTATATTTTACATTAATTCGGCTCAGAAAACAAAAGGCATAAATTCTGCCGCAGTAACTTCTGTTAGCTAACTGTTATGTTTACATAAACGACCGATGCTTGTCCTGACCTTATTTCGGGTCACGATAGGGATGGTCAATTAAATTCAACTCAGCCGTATGAACCCGTATGTAACCCCCACTCGACTGCTGACTCTACCAATCTAGCAGTCTTAAGTTACATATGCTTAGACCCTCAGATCTAACTATTCTAAAATAGTTTACTCGACCAATTAAATATTACAAACTAGCATATAGATATACACTTAAGTGATCAATTAAATATTACAAACTAGTATATGAATATACATGTAATGTTAGGTCATACTCATTTTAGACAGAGTTAATCCATAAAACTATGAAATATTACCCATCATTCCTTAAACTTAATTCATTTAAATTCCTAATCACTCCTATGTATTCAAGATTCAATTACATGCAATCTTTTCAACTAATCTAATGAAATTTTAATTACATTCAATCTTGCCAATTCTCCAAATGAATTGATAATTAGGAAATCAAAGAATAAAATGTCATGACTAGCATTTTACTAAAATCCTGAAAAATGAAATAATACATACATACATCATATCAAGAATACATTTGCAAAATAGATCAACAAATGAAATAACATATTAAAATCGCGAAACTATGATTGAGTACCTTTTGCCGTTTCTTTATGTTTCCACGAACCTCACGTATAGTCAGTCTCCTAACTGAGAGAACTATCCGGCCCCTTACTCAATAACGAAAACGTACTTTCTACAAATTTCGGAGTCATACTAACTTTCCTTGCGAAAGATCGAAGATGACTAAAGAATTTCCCTAAAGTAAAACCTTTAATTTCTTACAGAGTTACGCCCATAAATCCATATTAACCAATCGGAATAGACAGTTTCCTAAACCTGTTCGTAGAATGTTTGGATTGACAAGAAAACTAAACAACTAATCATGCCGTAATTAATCATTTACTTTGAGCTATCATCTATAGCCAGATGCCGCCTTTACCCTGCCGATTTTGGGGAAAGGTCTTGTGTCATTCTTTTGTACCGTAGCATCAGACTCGGTTATGTTACGTCGGCTAAAACGAATTCCCTTTTGACGTTCAGAGATGAAATGAAAATAATCATCTAGCTATCTCTAGCCCTTTCTACTTTAATTAAGTTGACTTTGATACAATTCCTTTAAACAAAGCTTCTAAGAGTTTACACATCACAAATATATTAGGTAATGAAAGTTTATATTGTATTTTAACAGGAATTATTTTTTTCTCTATTGAAAATCCAACAAACTTTTAAATCTAGCAGCCCCAATTTTATGTCAGATGAACTTCATTTAACCAATCATTGTTATAAATGTTATTGTGTATATAACATAAAAGTACATTAAATTAACTGACTCATTGGTAACTGATCAAAGATAGCAAGGCAGCCAAGTGAAATGAATACTTCATATATTAAACAGCTTGAAGTGACACATAGAGTTATCCTCAAGGATGATAAGAAGTTTCATTATTACTTCCAATGAAATCATGACATCAATACTGTACTAATTGAACAATACAAAAATTAAGAATTAACGTAAACAATTGTCTCACAAAATAAATTCTGCTTGTTTTTGCAAAAAAGGAATCTTGTTTGGTGGTTTATCAACTGTTAGTGTAGTTCCCCGCCCTTTGACTCTTGATTTGGCTGGATACTATTAAATACCACTCAGGGAACCCGACTGATCAAGAAAGCAAAAACACAGATGTTTTTGCATACATGTGATGGTTGTTGTGACAAGTTGGAAGGATCTTTCACATGTTGGACATTTTGAAAATAAATGTTGCTTATACAGAAATATGAACAACTTCATTAGAAAAAGCGCTTTATTAAAAATCATTATTGACGTGATTGTAAAATGAGCAATGTCATTAAATGTCCCAGTTCCCTAACCCCAACCCACAACTTCCCCTCTTTTGGAGGTCTCTGTAACTTGCGTCCTTGTTCATAGTGAGGTCTGTTTGTGGACCCTGTGTGCGTGAGTTATCAAGGGAGTGGTGTATTAGGATTGTTATCATGAAATATTTACACGCTTCTTTACCATCTGTATGCAGTGTTTTGGTATATAGTGATGTTACATCTTATGATACCAGGACTGAGTTATCAGATTGCTGTGGAATAGACTTCAACTTTTTAATGAAATCAGTAGTATCTTTAATTTTGGAAGGAAGTGGTTTCATTAGAGGTTCTAAAACACTATCAGTAAATTTGGATAGGTCTTCAGTATATGAACTACAGTCTGATATAATGGGTCATCCTAGATAATATAAAGGTAAACTATGGTCAGGATTTTTATGAGTTTTGGATAATATGTAGAACTGAGGTAAGCATATTTTAAGAAGGAAAGTATAAAATTCTTCACATACAGAATTATTATTCTTAGCAATATCATTAATGCATGTGAAATGTTTGATTTAATTTCTAATGATGGGTCATCATTAATTTGTAGTATTTTTCGTCGCTTAATTGATGTTCATCTTCTCTAACATAATCTTCCTGATGCAGAGGAAAATCAGAAAGATTATGTTAAAAAAGAATATGTTAAAAAAAGGCTATGTTAAAGAAGATTATGATAAATGTCATCTGTTTCTTTCCAAACATTTTGTGCCTGAAGAAGCATACAGTAAATGCAAAACGAGTTGCACAGAATTATTGGCATTTGTGTTGTTTTTTATTTCAAATATGTATGCAATAACAAAACCTGAGTACATTTTCATTCTTGTATAGTGTATTTACATTAATTACACACAATTCCACAACAGAAATATTCTCATATCAATGTGTATGCCATATTCAGTGTATATATGCATTCTATGATGTTTGTATACAACATAGTTTAAAATATTTGTGGAGCATGATGGCATATTAGTCCTACATGTAAGACTTAGCACATGTTTTTGTTTTAGTGCTATGTCTTACAACGCAAATAATGGTCTAGCAAAGAGTGATCCGATGTCTTTGACATCCGAATGAGTAGTCAGAGTTTCAGGAATATCTCACATTCTTGGCAGCAAATATTGACACTCTTCCACTAAAATATGTGTAATTAATATACTTAGTGTGCTGTCTTTATCCTGGGGAAATCAAAATGTAGCAAATTACACGTTTTCATATTCTGTTGACATACATTTGAATTAGTTGCAATGTGACTATAGTTAAAAGTATGCCGAAGTATGTTCAAGTAGGTCATGTGGATATGTTTCTTGAATGAAACAAAATATTGCTTATAGTTCCAATGGGCATAATATAATTTTTATCCATTTTATTTAAGAACAATATTTCAATCTAACCCAATTTTGGCATTCCCAGCTTAATCAATATCAAAACTTGCTACACAGCGTCATTAGTCAGGCATTAAGACCCATCACCCACCCAGAATAAAAATATTGGACTGATGGGGCTTATGTTTGTATTTGTTAAAATATTCTTGAAATTATTCAGTTGAGCAATTTTTAAAATGGTACCTCAAAGCACCATTACTGGCATAGAAAAGTTCATGACTTTTCTGTAATATTCCCAGATACGTCTTTTAGAAAAAAAGTACATGTCACTACCAGATCAGAATATATACAAGATCTGTAAGGAGAGAAATGTAGTACTGAGAGTCTTACCTATTTGGTGTGTTTCAAAGTTTGTGTGCAGGACTTAAGGTTCTGTCCAGTCTGCCATGCCTCAGTCAAAACTGAACTTTGGAAAAAATAATAGGGCATTTCTGATATAACAAGCTTTGATCGTAGACATGTCCAATTTTATTTTTACTTCCCTTAGAGAGCCTCACTATGTACAATTCACTCACAATAAAGTGTATATGCCTGTTGTTTGCCACATTGCAAAATCAAATTTGTAATGAATGTCCAGTAATTGTTAAAATTTTCAACTCGCTCAAATTACTGATTATAAATGTTTGTAGTTAATATGTATAAGTGCAACAGTTTTTTTTTTAATGTAATCGTCTTTCATTATCAGCTCAGCATTTCCCATAATACATTTTGGTATCTGTTTCATATCCATGACAGGTCACTGGGGTTAAGGAGTGCGGTCCGAGTATATAAAACTTGACTGGAGGGCAGTGTTTATGTCACTCCACTGCAGTCACAGTATTTATTAGAGATACATGATAATTCGGCCATGTATGTTCATGTGGATGTACATGGCCATTTATTGTACAAGTTGGAAATTAAAGATAAGTAAGTAACTGGTTTTGTAGCAGTTCCATTAGTGCCTTTACAATGGAGAATGTTGATAGAGACATTTTGTTAACTCTTTTTGCAGGGAAAAATACATAACAAATAAATGTGTGATATGGGATTTTGACAATAATGTATTTTATTTTCTAGATGGGAGACCCAACACGTCTCAGATTTCTGCAACTATTTGTCGGCAAAGTTAGCAATTTACAATTTCAAGTGAATTTTAAGATAAGTCATGAAGATAAATCTAAAAAAATGTTTTCTTAGTACATGTAACACATAAATTGTATTAAAGACTGATTTTTTTATTTGTCCCAATTATTACAGCAGTAATTAAAAACTGATTTTTTATATGGGTTAAATATAGAAACAATTTTTTAAAATTAAATTCAATTTGATTTACACTCAGATGTGTGAGGTCACAAGTTCAAACCCCAGCCAAGTCATACCAGTGAGGTATAAAAATGGTACTAGCTGCTGCCTCACTTGCCACTCAGCATTAAGAGGTTAGTGTTAGGACTGGTTGGACTAGTGTCAGGATAATGTGACTGGGTGGGACATCATGCTACATGTCTACAGTTTGATGCCCCAGTGCTAGACATCACTATAAACTGCTGCACTGCAGACATCATAGTGATATTACTTAAATTGTTAAAGTTACACTAAAAATCCAAATTACATACTCATTCTGATTTACACAAATAAATAATAAACATGTTTAGATACCACCAATGAATCTATCAAATAAATGCAGTATACTTTGATATAAACATACAGTTTAAAGACCATTTTGATATAAACATGCTGTTTAAAGACCATTTTTAAGTTAGAAACCCAGTGCAAAGGAATGTTAGGCAAGACCTATGTTTATAACAGCTCAAGAGATTAAAAAATGAACAAAAGAAATTATGAGATATGAAATTGAATACTAATGGTAGCTGTAGTAACTGTACAGTCCCTGTTATGAGATGTACATACTAAGTTCATATCAGCAGTTTCAGGGTTTCATACACCAGCGTGTTTACAATCTTTTTTAACAAACCAACAAAGTATTTGTATATTGGAGACTATTTGTGGCCATTGTTAGACACCCTTACCTGTGTATTTCATATCTTGGACTGAAATACTGTTACAGCTATACAGAATATTCCTTGTTAACTAGACTAAATGTGCTTTAAGATGATATATCACCTTAATGGGTGAATTGCAAGTAAATCACAAATTCTTGTTATCTTTACCAGATGTGGTATATATAATGTACAGGAAACCAATAATAGATTCACAGTGTATGCTGAAACTCTTATAATATGACAGCAAACAAATAAAACATTGATTTTACTTATTCTATAACTACACATGTAGTCTGGATTATGTCTAAGAATGAAACCAGACCTGTACTGTAATAATTCATAATCTAAAGCAGTAGAAATAGCCAACAAGGATGTATAATAAATTTATCATAATTTTGAAAGGTAGGTTGCCAAAAATGGTCAAGTTGGACTTCAGTTTTGGGAGTATTGACATCTCCTTTTGGACAGAACAGGGAGAAGTAAGAGCTAAATGGTAAGAAGTTGGAGCAAAGCAAGATACACAATTTATATATATATATATATATATATATATATATATATATATATATATATATATATATATATATATATATATATATATATATGTTTTCATTTTCTAATTTGAATTATGCACCCTATTTCTCAGTATGCATATTTGCATTTAACATTGGTTTGAAGCAATAATATATTTTCAAGTTTAAAATTTTCTTTGTTCTGTCTATATTATAAACTTATTTGGTGTATACATTGTAATGAATTTTAACTGAGTAACAAGATTACAGTATTGTAATTGCAAATTTGGACAATTGCTTGATCAGCTACCCTCAATCAATAATTGTTCTTGTTATTTTCTTAAAATTAAAAAAGAATTATGAAAAGGATTCTAAACTTGTTTGAATCAACCCCTGTGACATGTACATGAGAGCAAATGCACAGGTCTTTCAGATCATACTGTTCGTCCTAATTCTCTTGTTGCCAATAAAACTTTACCATAACACTTAGGTTCCAAGCTGATTTTAATGCAGAAAATAATGTGCACACAGCAATTAAAATTGTCATGTTACCAATTCTATTCTCAGAATGCAAGTTGTTAGTTAAATAAGTTAAAATATTGAAACACAAGTTTGTCTGGTTTTACCATCAAAAGATAACTTGTGGAAATCGGGCAGTAATAATTGCTAACTTATTTGGGAATGAATCTATCGGCTCTCAAAACACATACCTGTGAATGTGCAGGAGTTTGTCAGCATAATTAATATCAACCCCAATTATTTGATGGCTTGAAGCCTACACTTGGCCTTGAGGAAAATCAGCACTGGAACTAACTTGGGCAAGAAGAGGGAGCATCTAAAAAAGGAAGGTCATTCAATATTCCTCTAAAATGTCACGGGGCAAAGTCGTTTTTGCTTTCCTGACAGAAGAAGGCAAAGTTTACATTTTTTCGGCGACTGGTAGTCTAACACTTGTAATAATATACATTTTTCATAAGTACTTCTACATAGCAAGCTAAACTACCTCCCTAAGCAGGCTGATCTGTTTAATTCAAGAAAGTTGTAATAGTAAAAAGATACAAAAGGCTGCTAACAATAAAATAACTTAATAATAAGACTTTGCAATCATTACTTGTATGTGCTTGTACTAGTAAATTGAGCAGAAACGGTATGAACCAGTGACTATACCAGGAGAAGGTGGGGTCCATACATATTTCTTTGCTGTGCCTAACAAGATATTCAAATTCATAAAAAATCTAGTATCAACTGCAGGAGAATAAATTACAAAATTACAACTTTTTTTTCACAAGACCTGGAGTAATCAAGTCTGTATTCACTGTGACAAGGCCTGGAATAATCATTAGTCACTGCAACAAGACCTGTAATCAAGTCAGTAAACACTAACAAGACCTCAAATATTCAAGTCAGTAATCACTGTAAAATGACATGTAAGCATTATATTTTTGGTGGGGAGAAAGGAAGGAAGAGAGAGATCACTTTTATGTATATTTAAATTTATTTTGTGTGCTGACTTTTGCAGATGAGTATATGTGTATTAATTTCATTTTTTGATTGACCCTTGTCCATAACTGAGGGTAGCAGTTTGGGCCTACTGGACTAATGTCTTTTTCATAAACAAAACATTGCATAGTTTTTGTCTGTGGTTGTAGATTATATGTTAAGATTATTATTATTTTTTTGTGTGTTTTGAGTTCTAGACACAGCTTTGATTCTGACTTTAGCAAATTCAAATAACAAAATTTTACAGCTTGATGGAAATTTTCACCAAGATGACCCACATCTGGTTCTCATATTGTGCCTTATGTTTTTGAAAACATAAACAGAAAATTCCTATCTTTAACTTAAGTTGTTTTCAGTTTTATTTGAGAAGATTTATTTATTTAAATTATTAACTGGAATTACAAAGTGCTCAATAATACTGTCATACAAAAAGGTTGTTTTGGGATTATTGTAAATTCATATAGAGACATTTTGGATTATATCAGTCTAATACATCAACACAATTCTAAGCTATAGCAGGCATTTGGTACATCAGCAATTTCAAGATTGAATATCATTTGGAATGCCACTGAAATTTATTTGGAATACACTATACTTTTAAACTTGAGATAGAACTTTTAGACTATTTGGGATTTAATTCACAATACTGTAAGTTCTTTTTAAATTTTAACTTTGTATTAATGAGAAAGAAACTACTTTTTAAATTTTACAAAACTGGTGGTTTTCACTCTTTTCTGTTCAAAGAGCTCTAGCAGTACATCTTAGCATGTATATGGATATGTACTGAATGAAGTACCTTAGAACACCTTCTCAAACGGATAAAATATATAAAGCAGATTTTATTTCTTCATCAACTATGATACATATTGTAGATGTTAAAGGCTGAGATCATCACACCAGAAAGTTGTCAACACAGAATTAGTTCTTAGTATGTGTATTTCTTGTTTGTTTGATATTTATAAAACTGTAAATAAAAACATAAATAAAATTCTTAAAATCATCAGTCGTTATTTTATTATTTGTACCACAGATGAAATGGCAATACCTTAAATCCAGCATAAGATTTATTTTAGACATTTCCTATCTGTAACCCTTTGTAAGAATAGGTACCATTTACTAACAAGATGTTATACTAATTTGTTGTAAACTCATGTAAGGAAGATATCTAAATAACACAAATTTCTATTTCAATTTACTGTTATGTCTCTGTGCATACTTTATTAGCTTTACTGATCATAGACTCAATTCAAGACCTTTCCTACATTCAAAACAGTCTTTCTAAGGCTAAATTCCCAAAAAACATCACACACACACATAAATATATAAATATATATATATATATATATATATATATATATATATATATATATATATATATATATATATATATATATATATATATATATATATACACAATAAGCTTCCCAGCTTTACAATAGTATTTAATATAATTAATTTTAAAAAAATTATTAAAAAAATTGTATTATCATACAATATCCACTGAATTAACCACCAAATGTGTGAAATACAAGTTCATGTAGCAATATTAAAATTCACTTTTGACATTTAATATCTTCCTACTATTCATGTTATGCACCATCTCCCCTCTAAGTTTCTCCTACCTTGAAAATAGTCTCTTTAGAATTAAATTAAAAAAAATGGTATGCTGGCATAATGCATCAGCTTAGAATAAAAACCCTAGGCTTTGAAATATAACCCTACAGAGCAACAGTAATAGTCCCTTAAGATTTTTAATATGATCCAAATATTCATTTTGTACCACATATCACCTCATGACCTTTCCTAGCTTTATATCAATCTTTCTAGGACTAAATTCCAAAATGTTGCATGCAAGCATCATGCTACAACTTGGAATAACACCAATAAGTTCTGTGGGAAAATAATTAATATTCTTTTTTTGCAGCAACTCTCTTAAAGACCTTTCCTACCTTTACAATAGTTTTAACATTATTAAATTTCCTAACATGCATTGTGCAGCAACTTTGAATAACCCACATAACTGAAGTATAATACAGGAGGGGGTAATAGTAAAAATACCTTTAGAAGTTTAATATCGTCCAAATATTCATTTTATGCAAGAAATCCCCTGAAGACCTCTCTTGCCATTAAAAAAGTCTTTTTTAGGACGAAATTCTAATGTGGCATGAAAGCATAATGCAACAACCAGGAATATGTTATAATCCTCATAGCAGTGAAATAAATAATATGGCTATTTGGAAAATCCCTTTAGACCTTTTATATCTTTGATATATTCTTTCTCTGCATCAAATCCTTTGAATATCTTTCTTCACTTTATTAAATCTCTAAAAATGACAAGTGATCTACATGCAGTAACTTGGAAAAAAATCTTGACTCTGAAATATAACTTTTTTTGGGAAAGTAACAATCCCTTTTAATCTTTAATACATTTCCAGATATTCTTTGCATGAAACAACTCAAGGAAATCATGCAACAGTTTAATGTACTGATGAAACGCTGCAATGGTCCCATTAGATCTTTCCTACATTCAAGTTATTATTTAATGATTAAAGTCTGAAAATTTCCTTAAGACATCATTGATTGGGTAGGTTTAACCTTCATAACTGTGAAATATTTCTCCACCATTATATAATAAGTTTCATCATGGCTATCTATTTTGCAAATAGTTCTGTACAACATTCAAACAAAATGTTTTGATTCAGTCTTATCCAGCAACAAAAAATCAAACTTATTATAACTATGTTACAAAAAAATAATATTAATGGTGAAATAAAAAATTAAAAAATAAAGAATAAGAAATAAATTTAAATGTATTTTATTAAATATTTTTACAAACATTTCTTTCAAATACAAATATTTTTTTCAAACATATTTTCAAATACAAATATTTTTCAAATATTAAAAATTTAATTTAAAAAATGTCATGAGAAAGAAAAATCAGATTAAATAAAGATTTTCAATATTATTTAACATAGCTATTACACCGACTAACTTATTTACAAAGATACATATATAAACATGAAAACATACAGTTGATATCATATTATGAAAACGTTACAAGCAGGGTCACTATCAATAAGTGAATGCGAAATCTTATATTTTAACCACTAAATATCACATTTAAGTCTAAGACGAAACTTGATAATATTCACATTGTCCGAATAGGCCCATAATTTGGTCCGAATAAGACTGGTCTTATTCAGCAAAAATCATAATCATATAGTTTTTGAGTGTAAAGTGATCGAGGAACCAGTCAATTAAAGGAATTTATTCAATGAACCAATCACGAGTAGTTTTACAAAGTGAAACGAGAATTGTTGCCAACAACAACAGTAGGGAGCCAAAGCGAGTGTGTTTTGAAAAGAACTTGAGCAAAGAATCCGTTTTCGTCGTCATAAAAACTCAGAATGGTAATCTACACAAAGAGTGATAAACATTGTTTTATTTTATGTTGATTCAGTTCTTAACTTATTGTGATAAAGCGAGTTTCTTGCCTTGTTGCTTAGCCATCTTCACAGGCAATTTTAGATCGAGCGTGTTCGTGCACAAACCATCGTCATCACAGTACCAGTGAATCTGTATTATACTCGGTATAGGTTTCATTTGATCCCGTATTTCGCGATAAGTGGATAACAGTCTTTTGGACTTTTAAAGCAGCATTTGGTTGACCCTAAAAAAGACTGATCTTGTAACAGAGTTAGTCAAAATATTTAAAGATTATACAGACAAGCTACAAGTTCGCGACAATAACTTAAATATTATTTCGCTTTTCAGAGTTATCTTTAAAAACTTATTCATTGACATTAGAGTACCTCATTATCACTGAGACATTTGCATAGATTGTCTGGTTATTTTACATATTGCACTTTGTGAAGTTGTACAGTGGTGTACATGCAGTTTTCAGTATTCTATGATAATGTCTGTGCTGTTAAATGTTGTTCTAATGCTTATGATTTGGTGCTTTTGTCATAACATATAATCACTGCCAGATTGCCAGCAACAAAGATATACAAACAATTAAGTTTTAGCTTTAGACATTTCAGGTTATTTATGACATGCATTTATTAAATCCTTTTTGTAGATACCTTTTATGTATTGCATTTATATACCCCCCCACCCTTTCTTTAATCATTGAAAATTTTCTCATGAAAATGAGTGAAAGCACTCTTTATTATAGTGTTTCATTTATTCAAGTGATAAACTACACTGCACATCTTCAAATGCACATACTTGATATATTACACATATAAGAATTTTTTTGATTAAAATGGCAGATCTATAAAACTGCAAATATCATTACAGGATTTTGTTTTTGCTAATCCATTGTTATGCTGTTGTTGTATGTTTGTTTAGTTTCAAGCAGCCATAGTAATCATTTGAACCTGCTTTTAAACAAAGTATACTAATGTACTGAGTTACGAGTAAAGTTCTTCATTTTGCACATTAAAGTAATTAGTTCACAGTAATCAGGTTTAAGAGAAGCTACTTGGCTGAATATCAAGAATTTTTACATTGCTTATTTTTCAACCTTATGGCACAGATGTGATTCTTGAATGAATTAAAGCTTTATATAGGGTTGTTGTTGTGACATGTTTTCCTAAAAACAATTGATGCTATATATATTAATTTATTTCTGTATGTTGAGGTTAGTATCTAGTCATAAATCAAACCAAACACAAAGCAGGGATACAGTTTGAACACTTTGTCTTAGTGTCTTTAAATTATTTATAGCGAATTTTTAATCTGATGAACACCACAGTTTTAAATTTTATTTGTGTTAGTAATATCTAATAATGAAATTTATGTTTTTAGGCTGAAAGTGATGACAGATACTGTTTTATTGTGGAGTGGTATGACGCCTTTGCCGCTTTAGTTAGAAGATACCAGTTTCTGTACTATAGCAAAGATAAATCAGTTGAAATGGTTTGTATTGAAATTATTCAATTGTGTTTGTACTCATTTGTTTTTATGTTAATTTGTTGGTAATTAAAAGATCTTTAAAACATTGGTCAGTCGTTTTTAGACTGTTTGTATCCAGCCATTGAATAGGTAATTCCTAGTGATGTGATGGTTACTCTGCCTTTTTTGATGATGCAGCTATCTTTCTCTTGTTGCTCTCCAAACTTTTCTGTACTTGAAGCCATTGTCCATTTATGGGTGTCTATTTGAAACACATAAAATTTAAGATACTGATTATAATTGTCAAATTATAGTCAACAAAAACAGTACAAATTCTCCATTCTAATCCAAATGAACAGAATCATTATTTCTTTGATGGTTTTAATTTAAGCCTCCTGTATTTAAAGAAAACAACTTTTCTTTTGAAAGGATTAAGAGTTTTCTTCTGTCAAAGAAACTTTTGCAATGCTGTACACCACTGATAATGCTATAATATCTTTGTATATAATCTATTTCAAGTAGGAAAAAAAGGAAAGGTTGGGAGTATCCATATTTTTTGTAAGAGTTGAAATAAATTTCTCATTGATTTTTTTAATCAATTGCCACAAATTCAGTCAGTATAAATGATATAGGATAATGCCATTCGGTTGTCTTTAGATTAGGCACAAGCTGCTCATCATAAGTCTTTTTTTAAGTGATTTGCATTCTAATTGAAAACTCACAAAATAGTTAGGACATGGCAGTTTGGAATTCTTCTGTATGACTCAATTTTTTATGTATCTGTGACATTATTTTGAACAAAAGCTGCTTTGAATTATTCCAGATATAATTCTAAGCCTGTGACATGCTGTTTTTGTTTTGTAAAGAAGGTGATAGGTAGCATTAAGCTTAGGAAATGGAAATATTTACCTTGGTGAGTTTTGCAATTCTCTTATCAACTGATTAACACTAAAAGCTGAAAGCTAATTCTTTCATCTAGTAATTATCATCAGTCATTTTAATTTGACTAATTGTATGCATAACAAAAAACAATAAACTGGAAATATCCAGGAGTTTGGTCATTAATGTTTTGTACATCCATAAGAATGTCCATATTAAAATCAAAACTTGTCATGGGTTTTGGGGGTTGGTATTTACTAAAAGTATTTTTTAAGCATGTCAGGACTAACAATTAATGAATGAACAGGAAAAAAACAGTATTCTTTTACTGGAAATTATTATTTTCCTCATTTAAATGACAATATTTAGGTAATTCTTTTGCCATTTTGGGATACCCTCATAATCTGCATAATAATGTATATAAATGTCTGTATGGAGCTGCACCAGAGTATCTTCAGGACTTATTCAGGCCTTTTTCAACACAATACCAGTTGAGATCAGTATCATATAAAATGATTTAGCACCAAAACTAAGAACAGAGCAATTACTGTCTTTACCTGCTTATAAGTTGTTTCCAACTGCAAACAACATAGACCCTTATCTGTCATTGCATAATGTACTGATAAATCAGGGTCTATCTTGCTTGTTCCATTAATTACTCTTAGCACAGTGTAAATACCCAGATTTTCCACTACGTTATGTGAATCCCCAGTTTGCATTTGGACTTGATTGATAAGTAAGTATATTCAGTTATTATTGTCTCATTGTTTAGGTTGACATTAAAAATCACCGTATGTTCCTGAAGAGAACCAAGGTAGATGACATAGGTCTGGAAGATTTATACATTGGCAGCACAATAAACCTGTTCTCACGACAACTCACCTTTGTGGACTATGGGGATGACTTCACTAAAAACAGACTGACCATGAAAAAAGAGAAGTACATAATTATTTATATAACATCTTTAGAAATATGTTTTGGTTTAAGACAAGGAATAGATTGTGTTAAACAGCTGGTGTTTGTGTGATTTTGGTTTAAGATCACTAATGGATTATCTTACACAGCACTAGTGGGTGTGTATTTTGGTGTAAGATAAGGAATGGACTGTGGGTGTGGTTGTTTTGATTTAAGATAAGGAATTGATTATGTTACACAGTTCCAGTGGTGGTATATTTTTGTGTAAGATAAAGAATGGAGTTTGCTAAACATCCCCGGTTTGTGTGCATGTATGCACAAATGCATGTATATTACTTACCTTAAATATGTGTGCATATGTGTGTACAGTATTGATTTTAGATAAGAAATTAAATGTGTTAAATATCTTCAGTGGGTTTTTAATTTTTAGATAAGAAATGGGTTGCATTACACAGTTCCCATTTGTGTATGTGTGTTTTGGTTGAAGATAATGAATGGAATGTGTCATAGTTACAATTTGTGTGCATGTTTGTGTTTTGTTATAAGGTAAATAATGGGTTATATATTGTTCAGGTAAGGTTTGTTTAAGCACTTGTTCCTATGACTAGTGAGTTGCAATGGTTACTCATCCCTGTCCTCATTATACTCAACACAGTACACTGCTAAAACTTTACTAAAAACACTACAGGTACCTGATTTGTGTTTGATGCTAAAATGGGTCATAACTTTGTAAATATGTTCTAATACATGGCCCCTTAAATGAATGTATGATAAGAGACAAGATTTGTAACTCAAGATATTGCTCTTGAATGCATAGCCTTCGATATTTTATTGGGTATCACATTTACAGTGATATCTTTTAGTATTCAAGAATCAGTTTATTGTCAATAAATGTTCCTCTCAAGCAGCTATCAAGCATTGTTATGAGTTAGATACATTAAAAGTAAACTAGCAAAAAACAAAATAGCAAAATGTTATGCTTTTCATCAGATCAGATATTGTTATGCTTGTTCCACATTACATGTATTTTCAAGAATGTGCTGCAAGAATTTTAATGCAAAGTGGCAGCAGTTATTTATATAAGTATGTAATTACATTTCACAGGAAAAATATCAGTATCTTACATTTGAAAGAAGAATTCCAGTTATCTCAATTTCCATCCACTTTTGTACTAAATTATCCCTAGTGAGTAAACCTCTATTCTAGAGAGCTACTCATGAATGTCATTAAAAGGAATACTGCTGATTGATCTACATAATTAGAACATTTCTTGCATTATGTAAACATTAGTGGAAATTGAATGAGATGCTTAAAATAATTATTTCTAATGTAAGTTGACAACATTTCTCCTGTGAAAAGTAACTATATACTTAAAAAATATATCTGCCAGTGTCTTCCCTTTGCCATGATAATGTATCAAAGCTTTAGTCTTGAAAATATCAGTGACCTAGGTGCATGTATCATTGCTTGATGAATCAAAAATAAAACAAATCAGGTATTTTGTTTGTGAATATCTCAAGAAATCTGACTTTTAAAGATGTGTGGTAGCTTGTTGAAAAGGAAACTTTCTAAACATCAGAGTGATGCCTAAATTACTGAAAAGTGTCAATGAAAAACTGAACACTATAAAGAAATTGAAGTTTTTGTATGAAACTGCCACATATAGTCATGATTTTTATCCATTTTAGATTTTTTTTCTCACCTGGAACATGTGGGGAAAAATGGAGTTATCAGTATTTACAACATATTCTAGAATGACAACTAGTAGAAAAAGTAGTAAAACGTTAGCTATAATTGATGCACACTAAGTGATGTTAAGTCATTAAAAATTGTTGTTTGATGAAAATTTGGGTGGTGTTTGAAGGGTTGCTTAGGCAGTTGCAACTCAATTGATGGAAATTTGGGTGTTCTTTGCAGGGTTGCTTAGGCAGTTTCTACACAATTGATGGATGTACATGTGCAAAGATATTTTCAACTTGTTGACCATCCGTAATTCTTCCTCTTTGTTCATCTGTGTTGTTTTCCATTTCAGAACTTTGGGAATGATAAAACCTGATGCAGTTTCCAAGATGGGCTCTATTCTAGACCTGATATATGCCAGTGGCATGAAGATAACAAAATTAAAGATGTGTCACCTGAACAGAAACGAAGCTTTTGAGTTTTATCAAGAACATCAGGGAAAACCTTTCTTAGAGTGAGTGTCCCTATTATTACTGTCTATACTCACCTTTAAAATGAGTCATACTGCAAACTACACAGACCCAGATCTACTGTTGCATAATGCACCATCAGATCTGGGTCTGTGCAGTTTGTTAGAAGTAATTAGTAGAACAAATAATATAAACCCAGATCTGCATGTACATTATGTGCATTATGCATCTTATGCATATTATGGATCTTTCTTGTTTGCTGTTACTCTTGACTTAAAAGCAAGTATATGCAGTATGTTCAGTATCATTCAATCAGCATATCAAATTGTTTTGTTTTTTTTTCAAAATGAGTTGTTTTATACCATCTTTGAAGTTTTTTATCTAGTTAGGAGAAGAAACATTGTAGGAAAGGAAGTGTAACTTCCATTATATGAAACGACATTTTGATTGTTGTTATAGGGTTTAAGGCCATTTTTCAGTGTAAGATAGGCTATACATGGCAGCCAGTATAAATGGTGGAGGAAGAACCTGGGAAAACCCTGGAAAGATCCACTGACCCATGAGAAGCTACAAGCAAGCTTTCTCATATACCCACTTTTTATCTTTGAAGGTTGTTTACTGTCACTTCACATTTTGTACTGTTAACAAAGAGAGAACAGTTTTTGATATCTATATTTATGTATAAATACAAGTAATATTTTGTTGTATATCAGTTCATTAATAGAGTTAATCAAGGTTTCATTTACTATTTTTAATATCTAATGGGCTACAGAAGAGAAAAATGAAATATTTAAATATAAAAAGAGTTGAATGCAATATCAAAATAATTTTTTTTGTATATTTTGACTTTGCACGCTGTCATTTACCATTGTTTTGTTTGCTGCATTCATTTCATTTGTATTCTGACACTAAGATTCTATATGTGTGTATTTGTGTGGCACATGTATAAACAGTCTTTATTTAGCAATCCATACCCAAAAGTATCGTACATTGCTAGATTAATAATTCTAAGATGATTTTTGGTTTTGGTTGAAAATAAAGCAACCTCTGTACCATTGTAGCAATCTCCTTAGCTATATAACTAGTGGTCCTGTGATAGCATTTGAGCTGATGGGTGAAGGAACTGTGGGAAGATGGAGAGAACTCCTTGGTCCGACAGACAGTGCTGTGGCTAGAAAAGAGAATCCAACCAGCATCAGAGCTAGGTTTGGAAAAGGTTAGTAACATATGGGACTTTATTTCATGGTTTTAGATGGCAAAACATTTGTCTGTCTCAAAACATACAAATGTTTTATTCATTGTCTCAGAATGAATATATGAATGAAAAATCAAAGTCAAAGTAACCACACCCACATGTACAATGTAAAACTATCCAATAAGTTACACAACATTGTAATCACACTTTATGCATTAATGAATGCAAAGTGATATTTTTGCCTTGTTACTTCTGGATGGCAACATTTATCGAGGAAATTGAAGCATTAAAATATACAGCTTCTCAAATGCAACAAAACAATCTGTCATGTGTTAATCTCTTACCATCATCTACTATCAATAAAAATAAACAATTAGTTTTAAGATTATTATGGTGTTGAGTTTTTAATGGTTTTTCTCTTTTAATAAGGGTGATATATTCTGTTTGTGCAATTTGATTTTTTTCTCTTTAGGTGAATAAACTAGTATTAAAATATATTTGTTTTATCATTGTTAGTAATCTAGATATGGTTCTCTCAATTTTCAACAATTGGTTTATACATGTTAACTTTTCAAGGTTATTTTGGATGATAAGCAAGCCATTTCTCAAGCTTTCAAAAGTAGCATTAGCCTGTCTCTGTTGTCTTAGTATAGTAGAAATAAAGTTGTGTCAGAAAACATTAATACATAAAATAAAATGTCCTGTAAAATGATATAAAAATTACAGGGTTTGAAAAAATCTATTTTTGCAAAAAGATTTTTGGTTATGTAAAAAGTGTAATCATTAGTCCAGCAGTGCAAATTAACATGGCTAAGAAATGAATATATTTCACCAGATGCTGTGGTTTATTATTAGTGTCCAGTAAATGTCAAATTTATCTTTGCATACAGTTCAGACTTATTCATCCAGGGTGTGAAAATCCATTACTTGACTTGTGTGACTTATATTGAAACAGTGCCAGAAAAGTGAATATTTTATGCTTGTTTTCTTATAGCATGTAAAAATATAAACCCTGACAATCATAAATAACTTAATTACTTTATACTAAATCTTGTAACAGTCTCATTACAATCTGTGCCTTTAAAAGCACACATTCAGTGATTTTGATCTGCAGTACATCATTTGACAATGATCACATTAATCATTTGGTACCTCTTGTCCAAAAGTTGACACATTAGATAGGTACACAAATGTTTGTAGTATATGCTGAATTACTACAGCTGTTTGGGCAAATTCTCAAGTACTTTATCGTAAAACCTACAAAGGTATCAATTAGTGTGCAAATATCTCAAATAAAGAAAGAATAAAGACTATTAGATAAAAGAGAAAAACAGTTTTTTATGCTGTTGTAGGGGCATGCAGTGTTAACCCGCATATAGCCGCACATCCATCACAACTTGGTTGAGTTTTTCAGGCACTGCGACAGGGCATATATGTTCCATAAACAGTTTATTGTTTGAGGGAATATGGTGATCCAAAATTTTGGTGATGAGATGGGGAAGGCATACTACAGTCTGTAGATCCGTCCCTACCCTTACCAGTACATTTTTTGGTCTTTTGATGGCCAGGTAGTTCAGCATGACAATTATGTTTCCTTAGTTTAAATTTTTAATTGCTGCATTATTTTTATTTTAAGTTCTCTTATTATTTTCTTATGGCCAGGATTTCACTATGATCTTCAACTGTTATTTTTTTTTCCGTTTTAATTGTCTCACTTATACATTTAAAGGGATTTTTATTTATTTTGGGAACAGATAATAATCCAAGAAAAAGACATGAGATACACAACAAATATAAAAGCTGAATTCTGTCTCTTGAAGGAAATTTAGCAACAGACATCAGAATTCAAAATGTATTCATTTGTTTCATTTTTTTTATAACAAGTTATATTTTATTGTTTAGGACAAGTTGATGTTTGGCCTGGGAAAGTAGCATTTAATTCTCAAGATAAAACCTGTATCCATATTCTGATGCAATCTGAAAAATTTGGTTAAAATATTTATCACAACCTTGATAAACTTCCGGCTTGTACAACTTCCTCCAGGTCATGGTTCTGATTCAAGATTTTTAAAGCCACATCCTATGATGTAAACAGGCAGATAAAATCAGGGTGTAGGCCATATTTGACCAGCAAGCTGTAGGTTGCATATGCCTGCTTAGAGTATTGGTCACAGTATCACAATAATGTTAATATTTTGAATTATTTGGTCATTGCCTTACATGCTGGGTCCTTTTATGTTCAAATTATTAATTTGTGTATTTAATTTCAGTTATATGTTTATTTATTTGGGTTTTTTTTTTTACGCTCAGACAAGACTATGAATGCTTGTCATGGTTCTGATGGTGTGGCAACAGCAGCTAGAGAACTGGAGTTTTTCTTCCCCAGTGTTGGGCCTTCTCGTAAAAACACTGCCAAATTTGATGACTGCACATGCTGCATCATTAAGCCACATGCTGTTCTTGGTGGTGAGTAGAAGTAATTCAGAAGCAAGCTAAAATTTTAAGTTACACCATTTGTTTTTCAGTAAACCACATTGTTTTTGAAAGATTTAATTCATCTTATTATGAGAAATATTGTGAGAGAATTATATTGACAAGAAAACATGTCATTACCATCCCATCCTAACAAAGCAGTATACACATTTCTTCATTTCATTTATAAGCCCCATAGTTTGTGACAGATTTAGTTGGGCTTATCATGAGACTTTTTAAGAGAGAATTACAATGACAAGAGAACATGTCACAGCCAAAACATTCCTAACACTACAGTGTACATAATTTTTCCTTTGATAATCCCCAGAGTGTGAAAGATTTAATTGGGCTTATCATGAGACTTGTCAAAAGAGAAATATAATAAGAAAACATTTCATAGCCAAACCCATCCTAACACTACAGTATAGAGAATTTTGTCTTTGATGATTCACATGGTTTGTGAAAGATTTAATTGGGCCTATCATAAGACTTGTCAAGATTTAATTGGGCCTATCATAAGACTTGTCATGAGAGAAATATAAGAAACATGTCATTGCCTAACACTTCAGTATACACAATGGTTTCCTTATACGTAATTTGATGATTCAATTTTTTCCATGTATTTTATGCCCAAACTTTACTTTAATCATGCTAAATTTGCAGGGGTATTCATGTTTATGGACACATTTCTAAATTGACTCCATGAAATGCTAGCATTTGTAAATACAACAAACACCTTCTTCTAGTGAACTTTGTCTTTGGGTCTAGAATTTCTCCATAGTGTGAGACAGAAAAAGATTTGGAAAAGAAAGGACAGCAGTCAGTGATTTGTTTGAGCTGGCACCTACATATTGTAAACAGCTGTATTTTAAATCTGTCCATGTGTTCCTTGCAAATGATAATACATTTCTCATTTAGGGACGTGTTTTTAGAAGTACAATGTGGATTTATTTTTCTTTTTTTTAATTTTGATAATTAGAATCATTTGTGTTCTCTTCTATTCATTAGGTAAAGCTGGAAGAATCATCAATGCCATAACAGAGGCTGGTTTTGAGATTTCCATGCTGCAGATGTTTTTTATGGAGAAAGCTAATGCAGAGGAGTTTTATGAGGTTTACAAGGGAGTTGTTCAGGAGTATAATGCTATGGTAAATGAGTTGACATCAGGACCTAGCATAGCAATGGAGATCAGGGCACAAAATGCTCCTGTTGCTTTCAGAGAAATGGTTGGACCAGCTGATCCTGTAAGTTACAAGAAAATCTAGACAGCTGTTCTGTGTAATATATGTTTTGCAGGTGTTGTAAGGGCCTTTATGGAAATGCATAGACCATTTATGAATCATGTTTGTCTTCCATCTTTCCATATGTCTGTCTTTTCTGACCACCATAACTTGGCAAACATTTAATGTATTGTAATGCCCTTAAGTATAAAAATAACAAGTGGTGTGTACATGTATGTTTGCATAATAGTGGCTCTGTTTGTGCTATTCATACAGGATTTGAGCAGTTTCATAAATTCTGCATTTTTGTATGGGTTGGATAGTGTTTCAAGAAATGAGTCAGAATTTTTAATATATTCTATAATGTTATTTGTGAGAAATACAAACTCTGACTCTGACTTAATTTGCTTGTGTTAATGAAGGCAGCTAAAACTACCATATCAAAAGTTATTTTTTAAGAGTTGTCTCCCCTGAGAGTAAGTTGACTACGTTAGTGAGAGAAGGTGTGAAAATGGATAAATTTGAGAGCAGAAACTAATTGAGGAGAAAATCAGGCAAGGAATAACTAAGTCAAAGGTCATTGCAGAACCTTGGAATAATTCTTAGATGCATTTTGTACAGAGTTGTGTGGCATAGTCACAATGTACAGGTAATATAATACCAAAAAGGAACAGGAAGCCTAGGAAACTCAGCTCAGAATGCAGGCAACTTATACAAATTGTAAGTCATAAAAATCTGACAAAAGTTGAAAGCTTTATGCAGGAGATGAATCAGAGGGAAAGTGTTTATTGAGACCATGAAACTAAATTGCATCAAGTACATAAAAAAAAAAAAATTGAATTCCAACAGCAATGTTGACTTTAGTGCAAAAAGTGAGGCATTCAGCTTAGTGTTGAGGGTGTCACTATGATGACTAGGTAGTATTTTCTTCACTGATGAAGAAACTGTCCAGCTTTATTCTAATTACATCGAATTTTGGACAAAAATACTTTCAAAACAGAGTCCTGATTTTCATATGAGGCTGCCATTTCATTGCAGGCAGCTACCCTTTGTGCATATTCACAGAAAGTAAGACAAGTGAGTGTTATGTGGACATTTTAAATGAAAATTGAGGTTGTTTACCAACAGCACAAGTTTTTATAATGATTCCTGAATCTTTCAGTAGGTTCATTACACCAAACACTTTACTATCTACACAAGCACAGGGTTAATAAAAACTATCCATGTCCTAGACTGACTAAGCCACATCGCTGGTATTAGCCCAGCTTCAAATATTTGGGCATTATTAAAGGACAATAATAGTAAGAAAGGGATTATAGATATTGAAGAATTGAAGGGAGAAGTGGTGCATTATCAAAACAGTATGACCAATGATTTCATATATAATTTTATTTCAAACATAATTTGACTGAAAGTGTACTTAAGTGTATCAAAGCCTGTGTTGAGTTACAATGCAGACTAAATAAGTATTGACTTGATTTTCTATTTAGAAAGGTCCTTTGCTTTCTGTTTTATATTGGATTTTGACATCAAATATATTTCATGTTTTCTTAAGTAAAAGTTATGATTCTTAAGACATCTTTCCTAATTATAACTTACTTCATTGTAATGTAGTTCCAGATATAACATGGTATTGCTTTGGACTCCATTAACAAAATTGTACAGATTTTTAGAAGAAAAAAATAAAAATTTTGAATTTTCAACATTATCTGACAAATTTGCATGAAACCATTGTACTTGAAATGGTCTATCAAATGTATGACAATATGGGATGAAAGAAAACAATATTTAGTTTAATATTATATCTTTATTTCCTTTTTAACACATTATATTTCAAAGAATCAAATGAACAAATACCCTGTTTGACTGTCAGTTCATATCCTCCACCGCTACCTCAAAAACAAACAAACAATAAATAAATAAATAGCCAGCTCTCACATACATTAAATAGACAAAGAGCTCTGTTTGGACTCTTTTGGCTTTACAGTCATTAGGTGGGCTAAGAGTTCTATTTGTGTACATTTTGGCATTGAATGTATAATGTTGACATTTATAATTCATTAGCAATATGCTGTGTATGCTTTGATAGCATAGATCGACTACTGTATTAATCTTTTCACTCAAATACGTTGTAATCATTATTTATCTTTTAGATGCAAACTCCTGTCTCTGATCTGAACGTACACATAATCCTTTTCATTTTTCTCACACTAGGGAAACAAAATCAGTTGGTATGACAAATTATTTATGATAATAAATCTTTAGGCTTAGTAAATCACACTGACAGTGTGGAAGCAGTATGTATCAGTACATAGTTACAATACAGTCATTTATGTGGCTATTTTGATTTTTGAGTGCACACCCCTAATAAGCAAAGAGTTTACCTTAGGATTTAAAACTAAAGAATCATTGACTCATTGACTGAAATTCTCAAGATTCAAAATTTGATTATGAAGAATCAAAATCCTAAACCACAGAGTTGTGAGAAGAATTTGGAGAAAATAAACACATTTTTAAGACTTATTTACATTTATTGTCAAACACAGGCACAGTTTTCTTTAATACACAGACAACAAAATTATAACATAATCCATCAAAGAATCTTGTCAGATAAGAAAACAACACTATTATTAACATCAAAGAGTCTTATTCAATGCACAGAAAACACAATTGTAAATAAAACATCAAAGAATCTTGTTTGATAAACAGACAACAAAATTATAACATAAAACATCAAAGAATCTTGTCTGATACACAGACTACAAAATTATAACATAAAACATAAAAGTCTTGTCTGATACACAGACAACACAATTATATCAAACAACAGTCATGTCTAATACACAACACAATTATAGCATCACACATCAAAGAATTCTGTCTAATACACAGACAACACAATTATAACATTAAATATCCAAGATTTTGTTAATACAAATATAACAAAATTATAACATTAAACAGCAGTGTCATGTATAATACACAGACAACACAATTATAACAAAATATCAAAGAATTTTGTCAAATACACAGAGAACACAATTATAACAAAATATCAAAGAATTGTTTCAAATACATAGAGAACACAATTATAACAAAACATCAAAGGGTCATGTCTAGTACACAGACAATACAGTTATGACATCAAACATCAGAGTCTTGTCCAATACACAGACAACACAATTACAGCATAAAACATCAAAGGGTCATGTCTAATACACATACAACACAATGATAACATCAGATATCAATGTGTCATGTCTAAAAATCAAGCAACAAAATTATAACATAAAACATCAAGAGGAAATTTGAACATCACATGTTAAATTGAAATGCATTATTTATAACCACCATATAAAAATATTTGGTGTTAAATGGATCAGTATATATTTTGCTTGAAACAGCATACTCCATATATCATTACTGGCAAATCAGTACACCTAGAACTCTCATCTATTTTCTTCTGTACATCCCTAAATGTTAGTGTGCCTTTTGAAGGGATGTGTTTCAATTTGTTACAACCATATTCATTCTCATATTCTGTGTCTGTATCCTGCTAATGTTTTTATGTGAAGTAAATCAAAGTATTCCTGATCCATTGTGTTTATATGCAGTACTTAATTTGAACATCAAATTTGATATGTCATGCAGTCAGCAGTAGAATGATGTACACAGTAATGTTAAAGAAATTATCAAACTGGAGACATTCACTTATGTTCCAGAAGTAATACCAGTTAATAGAGAATCAAATGAAATAATTACAAAACAATCTATGTAGATAGATAGTATAGGATCATCAAAGCAAACAGTTTATGGTCTATTGACTTCTTTAATAGATAGGATTCACTGCAACTCAATTAATGAGATGATAAACCCTAATAAATCTCCATTGTTAGCAACAGCCAATTTTGTATAATTGGTCATAGGGTAAATTGTCAAGCCCATGTTTGTGGGAAATGAGATATAACAGTCACTTTTTTGCAGGCTTCAGACTCTGTGAGCCCTTTTTGTTGATAAATGAAGAAAGCAGTACAGACATGCTTGCATATAGGAAGCATAATGCATTTGAACTTTTCTAACTGTAGGAAATTGCTCGTCACCTACGGCCTCGGACATTACGAGCCCTTTTTGGTGATGACAAAGTGAAGAATGCAGTCCATTGTACAGACCTGCCTGAAGATGCTTTATTGGAGGTAATGTTTTCTTGATCACAGTTTTTGGGAAAAGTTGTAAAATTAGAAGATCATTATGATTGGTTTTGATATAAATTCAATGAATTTGTACTGTATAATATAAAAAAATTCAGTAGCTTTAACTTCATAAAAATGTCAACATGGTTTAGTTTTATAACATACTTAAGTTACCATTGATTCTAAATTTATATGTAACTAACATTTAATCATGTGTAACATACATCAGTCTGCAAATATCTAGAACCCACATCTACAAGAGTATAGTGTGCCAACAGAGGTTCCATTCTGATCTATTCTAAGGTACCATGAACTCGTAAATCTCATATTGACTGACGTGAAGCAGAGGTAATTATTATAGGCTTACTGGTTCATATAAAATATTACCCAGAGTAAAGATCTTTAATTGTTTTATTACCTGATTTAGGGCAACATCTTGACATTCAGTTTGACCCAGTATAGTGAAACAATGCCATTTTAACTGCTGCATAACACAATAAAAATATGATTTCATAACTTTTAGGTATTATGAATTCTTAAAAAGCTTAAGACATTGTGTTAGCTCATGGAAAAGCATCTTTGATGGGAATCATTTTACGTAATGGAAGATCTTGGTTTACACTTAGAGATGCTATAATGTCTTTGATTTCAGTGGAGTTTCTGAGTTTTAGCTGAAAACCTGCACTTTGAATTATAATGCCTTTTCTTTAAATTTTAATGTGTTAACTTCTGATGGTAAATTGATATTTTAAGTGATAAAGATTTTCTTTTCTAACTGCTCTGGTATACTAGTGGTTAGAGCATCCACCTCGGATGTGGCAGGTCATGGGTTCGATCCCTGGTCGAGTCATACCAAAGACTTACAAAAAATGATACCTAACAGCTGCCTCTCTTGATGTTTAGCATTAAGAGGTTAGTGTTAGGACTGTTTGGCCTGGTGTCAGGATAATGTGACTGCATTTTGAAAGATCTGTACATCATGCTACATGTCTGTGGCATGATGCCCCAGTGCTCGACATCACTATAAATAGCCACACTGCAAACTTCATAGCAATATGACTGAAAAATTGTTAAAGCTACATTAAAAATCATAATCACATCACATCACTCTTTTCTTTTGTTACTTTGAATGAGCTGGTACATAACACAAGTTTTGCATTTTGAAAGGTCTGTACAAGTGACATTGAGCTCTACAATATTCAGTCTGTCTATCAAGACATTTGATTTGAAAATTCTCTTTCTCAGCTTCTGGAAAAAAATATTGTTATGAATTTCAACACCAGCTCTTGCAAAGCATAATAATTTTTTATGCTAAGTAGAGGCCATGTACAATAGGATGAAAATTGAGAACTATCTCATTTTCAATATTGTTCACATTATACAGGGATTCACAAGATAAAGTTGTTAGCAATGCGGACATCATACAAAAACAAGTATGGTAAAGTTAATTGTTCAATAATGTGAAAATTATACAGGGATTAAGATGATAAAATTAACTGTTTGGTAATGTGGACATTTATTCTGGGGAAAATATGATAAATTTAATTATTCAATAATATGAAAATCATTCAGGAATTAAGATACCAAAATGAACTGTTTTGTAATGTGGACCTCTATACAGGGAAAATTGGGATGAATTCAGTTTTTCAGTAATGTTAACATTTTATACAGGGATAAATATAATAAAGTTAATTTCTTTAACAATATGAACATTGTACAGAATAAACATAATATGATTAATTATACTAGGATAATCATAATACAGTGATAAAGTTGAAAAATTATTATTTCATTAATGCAATAACCTCTTACAGAAACGCTTGTGTTTAGCATTCATCAAAAAAAATATACAAAGCACGATTCACATGACAAGAAATTAAATGTCTAAAGCACGATTCACATGACAAGAAATTAAATTTCTAAAGCACGATCCACATGACAAGAAATTAAATGTCTAAAGCACAATTCATATGACAAGAAATTAAATTTCTAAAGCACGATTCACATGACAAGAAATTAAATTTCTAAAGCACGATCCACATGACAAGAAATTAAATGTCTAACACATAATTCACATAACAAGAAATTAAATGTCTAAAGCATGATTCACATAACAAATGAAATGTCTGAAGCATGATTCACATGACAAGAAATTAAATTTCTGAAGCACGATTCACATGACAAGAAATTAAATGCCTAAAGCATAATTCACATGACAAGAAATTAAATTTCTAAAACACTTCTGTTTCTTTTACATACGTAAAAGAACTTCTAATTACTATTTTTATTTTTTTTTTACAGGTGGAATATTTCTTCAAGATTCTTGATCGTTGAAGTCAAACATGGAACTAAAGACTCGTTTTTCATGAACTTTAAAGTCTTTTGACTGTGATACTTGATCAAGACTGTTTTTCCTGCTTTGACACAAACCCTGATACAAAATTCATTTCAGGAAACACATGATTTGTGTCATTGAATTAAATAAAAAAAATATGGCTACTTTTACAAAAACAATATAGATTACATTTACATACATATGTATTTCTACATACTCATTTATTCTTGTGTATTCAGTCTTATTTCAGTCCTTAATGTGAGGCTGATTTTCAGGATAATATATTTTTTGGGGGAATAGATTAATTGAGGCTAATTAAATAAAAATATCCAATCAAGCATCCTAACTGTTGTACATGGACAGTAATAGATCTTTGTTTCTCTGTACAAATTTACACTATTCCTCATGATGAAAGATGTGCATGTGTGTAATTTTGGAACCAAGGGTCTCAGCCATCTAAATATTTGGAAAACTGGGTGGGGTTAGGCTTTTCGTCAATCATAGGCTTATCTTTTGGAGAGATACATTATCGGTCTTTGTTGTTAAATTCTCTCTTTCTTTATAACTCGATAATACATGTACAGTGTATTTAGTTAAATGAAAGCTTGATATTGGATTGCATAGTTCCTATGATAATTTTATCATATCATTTGTTCTAATATAGCCTGTAGTGTAAAACATGATACTGTAAAACAGGATTATAAAACAGGTGTCTTAACATAAAGCATGAGAAGTAGAAAAGAGTGAAGAGGAATAGTCATGTAATTTACTCAAAGTAAATCTCTCCCTATTCTTCAGTAATTGATGTAAAATAATAATAATAATAATAATAATAATAATAATAATAATAATGATGATGATGATATTTATCCATGGTGACATAAACAGCTTGTTTACATTAGGGTCATGTAATTAAAACAAATATACATGTAATTAGTAAACATCTACAAGGTTAACATGTAGTAAGTACATAGCAAAATGCAAATTTAACAGAAGTTAATATAAATTATTTAAGGTTAATATATTTTTATTATGTAGATGTATCAAATCTATTGCATATAAATGTTATGCAGTCATAAAATCAGGAGTTCTCAATAAAATATTTGCATAGGAATAATATTAAAAGAACAGAAACATTCAGTATACATTGTTCCAACTTTGGGTATATATAAATAAATTTTTCACTTGGCAACATACTCCTTTTGCTAATGTTTATTTTTACAAATTTGAACTTCCAAGTCTGAACTTTGATATACATAGATCATTGTTTTCACTTGGACATGTACTCCTTGTGTTAATGTTTATTGCAGATTTAAAATACTGTGTACAGACTTCTGTATGTATAAATCATTGTTTGCAGTTGACCATGTAGTACTCCTTTTGCTATTGTTCCTTACAAATTGAAAAACATTAAGATTCTGATGGTAAATTATTTAAAACCTTGAAAATAATAACAGTTCTTTCTAAAAATAATATAATCTATAATTAGCATGCAGCTAAGAGTGTTGGACAGAGACAATGTTAATAAAACATTTGAAACATTTAAAATTGTCCTGGCAGCTCTTTTATTGTAAGCTATATGGTTTTTGCATGCAAGAAGAATTGCAGAGTTCTCTCCACTTGGAAAGACAATATAGAGCTAACAAGCTAACAACTGTATTGTAA
Source organism: Potamilus streckersoni (assembly GCA_016746295.1). Lineage (NCBI taxonomy): Eukaryota > Metazoa > Mollusca > Bivalvia > Unionida > Unionidae > Potamilus > Potamilus streckersoni. Next base: position 2,558,539 of record JAEAOA010001978.1, read on the forward strand.
ACTATTAAACATTAACTGATGTGTGTGTGTGTATATATATATATATATATATATATATATATATATATATATATATATATATATATATATATATATATAAATTTTGTTCTTTTACTCTGTTGTTGTGGTCTTTAGAAGACAATACCCAGGCAAAGGAGTTGTACCGCTTACTATTTGCATTAAATTTTTGGACTTATGTTTGATGCATTAGCAAAGTGTTTTATTTGTAAAGAGTTAACTACAAACTATGAACTGGAATTCCAAAGATTATCTGTCTTGCCTACATGATGAGTATTTAATTCAGTGACGGCATGGAAAGGTATGTCACTGAATATCTCTTTTATGAAGAGGAATATCAGACCCTATGATGGTTTCAAGGTTCCTTTATGCATATATATCCTGAATACATTGACATACTGAAATAATGCAAGAATTACTTGAGTGTGGTAGGTAGATCACACTGACCTGCTTTTGGTAGAGATTTGTACCTATCAAATTGAATGTATCCATAAAGTTTTGTTCCTTAGCTGTAAAAAAAAGAAACAACTGACAAAAGTATCTATAAATACAGATATATGAGACAAAATTTAGATAAGGAAATAGCATTTTGGATTGGAATAGGACAGAATTTTAATTTTCTTTTTGAAGATCTGGATATTTTGGGTCAAAAACTTTGTGCAATAGCAAAGGTGGTACAATGAAATCTTGGTGTTTTAATACACAACAGCTCTAGTTTAAATGATTTAAAGAACCCCAAACCAATTAGGTTTTCATTAGGATGTTTGAATAATACATTTTCATATCCTGGGTCATGCCATTAGATGATGCAAGGAAAATAATTGTAATATCCCACACCCCCAATAAAGACTGTTTGATATGGTAATCTGAGAAAATACACCATGGATTCATCAGTTTTTAATTACCAATGTTCATGGATTTCAGATGTTTAAACATCTGTGCAACATATTTACTGTAATTTTCTTGTCAGTGTTTATAATTTTCTTGTGGTATATCGGTATTCATGATTTTGTAGCAGCTATGAATTCTGTCAAAGTAAATGGACTCAGTCCTCAGCACAGCAATTTAAACAGCAATAGAATTATCATATTTTGAAAAAGATAAATGGATATCAACAGAAATAAATGCATTCATACCAGTTTATACCATTGATTCATAGTAGTTTGTACCAGTCATTTCTAATTTATTGAACTGTTGAATGATTAAAAATGCACTTAATCAAAGAATAAATACATATATGGTTAATCCATTGTCAGCCACTGAAGAGACATAGTGCAGGGGTGAAAATTGCATCTGTGCCCCATCCTAGGCACACGAGAAAGGTCCTTTCTTTGAAAAAAACCCAGGATACACTATATATATATATATATATATATATATATATATATATATATATATATATATATATATATATATATATATATATATATATAACGAATACAAATCATATGGCGAATAACAACCCTCTCAAGCGTACTGGATCCACCAAGGGATCACGTTTGTCAGGGATTAATTAAAATAGATGCAATAAACTGACGACGAACTGTACGAAACTAGTAACTAACTAGCCTAAGCGCTTTCGACTCTTAATGAGTCTTTTTCAAAGGCAAATACAAAACATAGTTACGACAAACAAATAAACACAAAAACGTTGCGTTTGTAAACCTCTACATTTCTATCTTCACATGTGCTAAAACTATAAATACAACCAGCTTGTATAGACTAGTTGCGGAAACTGAAAACGTTGTATAATTCCCTAAAAGTCTACAAGCCAAAGCGACATCTATTTTTACTTTGTGTACATATGTAACGCAGATTATATCCCGGATATTTGATTCTATACCGGTTATTCTTATAGTAAAAATTGAAGGATAAGAAGATTTAGAAAATGTTAAATTCTACTAGTGCATAGTTTTCATTTTCTAGTCTTCTTGGTTTAGACCGCTTGGTTTCAATGTTCTAAGGCGGCGTATCCAGTATGATTCCTTTTCCTTCCTGGTTTCGGAACTCCAGCTGTGGTTGTTGGCAATAGCGATAAGTATTATATCACTGAAAGTGTGGCCAGGGGAGGAGAAGTGTTCTGCGACCGGGCTTCTGTACAGCTTTTTTGTCATCCAATCAGATCTATGAAGGTTTATCCTTATGTGTAGCTTTTCAGTTTCTCCCACGTACTGAAGGCCACAGATCTTACATGTGATGAGATAAATCACATTCTCTGTTTTGCACGTTTTGTTTGGACCATGTATGTTTAGTTTTTCTTTAGTCACTGTGCTAGTGAATGTCTTGGTCTCTATCATATGTTGACAGGATTTGCATCTTTTATCGCCACAGGGTCCAGATTGACTAGGTTGGTTTTGACTAGCGATTGGCGTTAGCTTGGCCCTGACTATGATGTCCTTTAGGTTTTTTGGTCTCCGGTAAGCTACTACAGGTTTGTTCGGAAGTATTAGGTTTAGTATGTCTGACGATTGCACGGTTGGCCAGTGGTTTGCGATGATTTTACCTACTTTGGGATTGTCTGGGTGATAGGTCAGAATAAATGGTATCCTATCAACCTTTTCTTTCTGTCCATATCTGAGTAGGTCATCACGGTTTGTTTGTTTGGCTCTTTGGATTGCCTCCGCAATCAGGTCTTTGTCGTAGCCTCGGTAAATTAAATGTTTAGCCAGCTCTTCAGACCTTTCTAGGAATCTTTCATCGTCGGAGCAAATTCTGCGTATCCTCAGTGCCTGGCTATATGGAATGTTCTTAATGCAGTGTTTTGGATGACAGCTGGTTGGGAGAAGATACTGGTGTTTGTCGGTTGGTTTCGAGTAGATGTCTGTGTGTAATTTGTTTTCCACCAGTCTGGTTGTTGTGTCCAGGAAAACATGGTTTGAGTTGGAAATTTCTGCCGTGAATTTTATTGAAGGATGGAAGTTGTTTGCCTTTGATATGAAGTCATCCAGACTTTCTCTTCCATACTGCCACTTCATATCTATATCATCGATAAAGCGTACCCACTGGTATGGTGTACGCTCAACCGATGCTAAGAGCTTTCCCTCAAGTTTTCCCATGAAAATGTTAGCATACGAAGGGGCCATTTTAGTACCCATTGCAGTTCCATTGATTTGTAGGTAGTTTTCTTCATTAAATTCAAAGTTGTTGAGTTTTAGGACAAGCTCCAGGAGTTGGATTAAGAAGTGTGTGGGTCCAAACAAAACGTGCAAAACAGAGAATGTGATTTATCTCATCACATGTAAGATCTGTGGCCTTCAGTACGTGGGAGAAACTGAAAAGCTACACATAAGGATAAACCTTCATAGATCTGATTGGATGACAAAAAAGCTGTACAGAAGCCCGGTCGCAGAACACTTCTCCCCTGGCCACACTTTTAGTGATATAATACTTATCGCTATTGCCAACAACCACAGCTGGAGTTCCGAAACCAGGAAGGAAAAGGAATCATACTGGATACGCCGCCTTAGAACATTGAAACCAAGCGGTCTAAACCAAGAAGACTAGAAAATGAAAACTATGCACTAGTAGAATTTAACATTTTCTAAATCTTATCCTTCAATTTTTACTATAAGAATAACCGGTATAGAATCAAATATCCGGGATATAATCTGCGTTACATATGTACACAAAGTAAAAATAGATGTCGCTTTGGCTTGTAGACTTTTAGGGAATTATACAACGTTTTCAGTTTCCGCAACTAGTCTATACAAGCTGGTTGTATTTATAGTTTTAGCACATGTGAAGATAGAAATGTAGAGGTTTACAAACGCAACGTTTTTGTGTTTATTTGTTTGTCGTAACTATGTTTTGTATTTGCCTTTGAAAAAGACTCATTAAGAGTCGAAAGCGCTTAGGCTAGTTAGTTACTAGTTTCGTACTGTTCGTCGTCAGTTTATTGCATCTATATATATATATATATATATATATATATATATATATATATATATATATATATATATATATATATATATATATATATATATATATATATATGAGCTAATCCCCATTTATAGCTTTAATAGATTTAAGTGATTATTTGTTTCATTATGGAGATTTGGTTGTGGGAGTTATTTTTCAAGTAACCAATTACCAATTAGAAAGTTTCCAGGAGCAGATGTCATAGAGTACAGTATTCATGAGACAGCAGCCTGGATTAGTTTCATAAAAGGTACCCAACCCACATTTCTTAACAAAGGGAACTCTTTGGATAATTTTAGTTATGCCTGTTTAATTATTTGAGATAGAAATAATTTTTTCCATTTAAAGTTCAGGTCACGTGTTGTGGGGCATGGCGTAAAGGACTAATCTTCTGTTTGGAAAGGCATACTGAAGTGTCCTACAAACATGAAACTTAAATTGTACAAGTGTGAAATTATCGTTTTGTAATATGTGGCCATTAGATGGTTAGAGAAAGTTTGTTGTATGTTCTTATTAAGAACTTTCATTTGAAAATGACTGTTGTCATGAGGACCTTATGTAGGCTAAACAGTGGACCTCAAGCCACACTCATGCATGAGGACCTTATGTAGGCTAAACTGTAAACCTCAAGCCACACTCATGCGTGATGACCTTATGTAGGCTAAACAGTGGACCTCAAACCGTACTCACGCAGGCGTTTGATTTGCTCAGTAGTGAGGCTTAATATATGGACACAGGGGTGGGTGGATAGATTCGATTATCATGCATGTAGCTTACGAAAAATTCACTGCTTACAGCAAGAGGGCTTTGACATTCCACTTTCCTTCCTCGTTGCAAGGGTGTGTGTGTTGTTCATTGTTTCCAGTTGACTGCTAGTACATGATCTAGTTTTCCACTGGGGCATTTCTGTGTGGTCCCATAATCAGTTGACTTAACTATTTATCCTTCATTCAGTCATCACCTCTATGGGGCCTCATTTTACAGTGCTAAGCGTTTTATCGCCTTAAATTATGTTCGAAAGGTATTATTGAAGTCCAAGTCTTCAAAACTTCAACACTTTATGGATATTAAGTTAGAGATTTTGATTTTTTCCCTTACTATCACGGTGTGTATACCGGTAAAGTCACCTCATCTTACGAGTGAGTACTCGTATCGGAGACTACATGTAATAATTCATTACAGCAAGAAAATACCACCTAATATTCGGTCCCTCTATCTCATAGCCTACTCATCAGAACCACATAGGTAATTTAGTATATAATGATATTCAAGTTACACCTTGTAGTTGGATATGTCCTAAATGTGAAACTATAATTTCCTATTTTTTTAATAGATCTTGAAAAACCAGACATTGTTGCTATCCAGGAAACTTAAATTTATAACACAGTCACCAATTCAACGTAATTTTTCCAGAGGACTGAAATTCTAATTATAATTACAGAACCATATATAGGGGAGGGATGTGTTATCAATGGTACATAAAGACCTAACGCATGTACCACTGGCCGAAATTGGATAATGGACCAGATTTTGTCTGGGCAAAAACCATAGTGAATGGACAGTTCCATTACGCAACTCTTACAACATTCTTTAGATATTTGCACCATCAAAAAGGATAGGTCTCTAGCAAATATATACCAGCAATTACCACCCAATCTGACTCACCAGTATTATTTGCAAAGTGCTTGAGCAAATTCTGATAAACAACATGCCTTGTAGAAATAATATAACTGTATTATTGATGACTGGGTTAAACTTTTAGAGAAACGTGACCAAATTGACATTCTTGTATTAGACTTTGAAAAAGCATTCGACACTGCTGCTCCACAACTCCGTGAATTGTCAGAGTAAACTGTTTCATGATGGAAAAGAAGGCAAAAACAGTGTGCGTAAACTCTTTTTATGTTTTCGAGAACAATGTGTGGTGGTAAATGGTTCCATATCTGGTTGTTTCAAAGTAACTTCTGGAGTACTTCAATGCACAGCACTTAGACCAGGGCTCTTCTCTTTGCACATCAATGATAACATGACCTAAACTGAATCGGAAATTCTTCTCTTTGCAGATGGCTCTATATGCTAGAGATCAATCAAAATCCAGAGGATATCACAAAATATTAATAATATTAATAAATCAGAGAATTGGACCTAAAAATGCAAAATAATGTAAATGACAGGACAGAAATGTATAAAACCAGTGTTCTATATTCATAGTAATGCACTTTTTAGAAAACTTATAACAAATAAAATATTTAGTGACCACAGTTATTTGTAATCTCAAATGTTACCTTTAAAATCAAGACTTGTGTACCAAATCGTACTTCTGCACTGTTAAGACGTAATTTGTTATCTGGCCTTCAAAATGCGAACTAATCAGCTTACAGGGGTTTTGTTCGACTTAGTTTAGAATATGCTTGTACAGTCTCTATTTGCAAAGTTTTAGAAGATGCAAGTGAAAGAAAAAAATATCATCCAAAAGCGAACAGCCAGCTTTGTTACATCCGTTTATGACTATACCCCAGAAAAATGGCCTCAGATGTCCCGAAAACCATTATGAAAGCATAGACTGGAAAACAGATTAACAGATTAAAAAAAATAATAAAAACAAAGCAAAATTATCCTGCCATAATTTTAACAAACCCCAAAGGAACGAGTAGAAATCAACAAGAATATACTTATATGATAACAAATTCCGCCATTCATCTAGACATACAACGTGAGTCCCATCACCCCGATATTTTTCTTCTGGGGTAAGGGGTGATGGGTCTTAGTGCCTGACTAATGGCAGTGTGTAGCGTGTTTTGATGTCGATTAACAGTGTAACGAAAGTAACATTTTCTGGAATATCATACACAACTGGCAACCAATAACGACGCTTTTCTACAAAGTAAAGTTATAATGTTTTTGCCAGACTTTACTTAACATGATGTCTTTTTTTCTAATTAAAATTAAAATTCTCACAAAAGAAATGGACCTGTTTTCAAGTTTAATTGGCCTTCATTCATTTAGCTGGAAAGCGATAAAAGCCGTGAATGCCAAAATCGGGTTAGGTTTAAACGTTATTGTTTAATGAAACGGAAAAAAATATATCATGCCTATTGGAACTGTAAGCAACGTTTCGTTTCGTTCAAGAAACATCATCCACATGACCTACATGAACATGCTTCGGCATACCTCGACTACCGTCGTTGCAACTAATTCAAATGTATGTCAGCAGAACATAAAAATGCGCCCATTTGCTTGTGTAATATTTTGATTCCACCAGGATAAAGACAGCACAGTAAGTATATTAATTACACATAAATTAGTGGAAGAGTGCCTATATAGCTGTCAAGTGTGAAATATTCCTGAAATTTTGACTACTGGTTCCGATGTCGTTGACATCGGAACATGCTATGAAAGGCCATTATTTGAGTTGTAAGATATAGCACTAAAACAAAAACATGTGCTACGTCTTATTTATTGGACTACCTTTCCTCCAAAACATCAAAATGCTGAAATACCGAATCTTGAAAAAACTAATTGAAAAATTTTCAAAATTAGTACGGACACATTTTCTTTCCTGAATTCTTGCAAATGTCGCAAATATTTCGTTCTGATGAGCACTTAACTAGTCAAGATGAAGACCACATGTACGGCAACAATATCGCGACATAAATTCCAGTTAAGAAGCTATACAAGAATGAATTAAGGTGTGTGTGGTTCGGAATTTTTAACGTAGATTTAACAATTTTTCAGTCATATCGCTACACTGTCTGCAGTGTGGCAGTTTACAGAGATGCCGCTGACATGTAGCATGATGTCCCCCCCCCATCACATTATCCTGACAACAGGCCGACCAGTCCTAACATTAACATCTTAATACTGAGAGCCAAGCGACGCAATGGCTAGTACATTTTTTTTAATAAGTCTTTGGTATGGCTAAGCTAGGGTTTTAACCCGCGACCTCCTGCATCCAAGGTGGATGCTCTAACCACTTAGGCATCTCTCTCTCTCTCTCTCTCTCTCTCTCTCTCTCTCTCTCTCTCTCTCTCTCTCTCTCACACACACACACACACACACACACACACACACACACTGTTTCACTACTGCCTCTTTATCATTTGTTGCCAAGAAAGTACACATTAAGACTAATTGTCGGCTGCTAGTATATTTAGATGGATTCTGGCGACTTTGAGTAGGTCGAAGTTGGTTTTGTTTGTGTTGTATATACTGTACTAAAAATGTGTAACTTTACGTGCCATATGAACACAGCATTGGATATATACAGGTTGGTGTAATACTATGTTAAACAACAGACAAAACTATTTATAATCAAAAATGAATAAACAGCAAGGTCGTGTTGCACGTGTGTATTAAACACAGAACTGATGAATAAAAGGGATTTTAGATTTATTCCAAACATCAATATTGTGCGGTGTGTGTGTGTGTGTGTGTGTGTGTGTGTGTGTGTGTGTGTGTGTGTTTATAATTTATTGAAAAAAATATCCGATTGTGTATAAGCAATAGATCATACATGATTAAAAAACCCCAAAAGATAAAAAACATTACAATTCTCGTCTAGACCGTCCTAAGAGAATTTAACCATCGGACTTTGCCTTTGGGTCCAAGGCACTTCTTCGAGTTCTGCGCAGCATATTTGAACTTCAGCGTGAATGAAACATTTTATAAACAAACTAGCTACCACTAAAATAATGTACGAGAGAGAAGGGTTTGGTGGGTACTACAGTGCATTTGATTCGGTTTCACACGTGTGGGTTTGAACATATGCTTCAGTGAGCAGATCAAGGAACAAGTATCAATTAAAATACTTTCTTCCACGTATTTGATCTGTGAAAAGACTTTTACAATATTGATCGACCATTTTCATCTGGTCATGAGTTTCATAAATTTTAATTTTTACCAGGCAAATTGGACGTGTCACGAACATTCGCATCCAATGTAAATATCAGTCTGATTATTATGAGCAGGTACTTGTTGAAAGCGCAATTAATGGCTTGTTTTATTGCATTGCTCACGTCAATGAGTGAGCCAGCCTTGAATATAGTGATCAAGAGAGACGTGAGAATTGCTAAATATGCTGGTACAAGGTCTCGTGAGGAAACCGCAGAAACGAAAGAAAACAATATATAGTGTCAAATTCTTTCTTCATCAGCATTGTTATGATCCAATTAAAATATTCTCCATGGCAGTCTCAATTTACACCACATTAAAGCGTTATTGGTGTTATGATCCAATAATTTTGATGCAAAATTATCAGTTATAAATGCTACGCTGCTAGCGTCTGCATTTCCAATGATTAATCGCACTGCTGCCATATTTAAAGAGCTGCAATAATCAGTGACAGTAAAATCTGTTGTTGTTTTTTTTAAAATTCAAATCTGTAATAAAGAAACATAAAGATATGTGTATAAATGTATACGTACCTTCAGTAATAATTATGTTATTTATCTTACACCCTCCATTTGGTTATCACATGTAAATCATTGCTCATTTGTAACCCTGACAGATTAATAGCGTTAACAATGATCTTGCTAATCAAGTATGTCATTTTCTTCTATCTTACAGTCATTTACCTTTTTAATTTCTTGATCTCTTTGTTGAATTAATTTGATTCAAATCTGCCTGCAAATGTGCCCACCGTTAGAGTCTCCCATTGGTTTTTTTTAAAAAATATTCTCCATGGCAGTCTCAATTTACACCACATTACAGCCACCACACACTCCAAAAATATTTCACTATTTCACGTAAAGCAGTTTGTATATGTACTGATATCAAAGTGGCATTTAATTTATACATTGAATTTATTTCCTTTCATTAGAACTTTTTCTCATAAGCTATCTATTTTTATTAAAAATATTCAACGTTTAAAGCGATATAGAAATTATTAAATTATTATTTATTGAATTGTGATCATAATGCAATTATGTTAATTCCTAGGGTTCATACAAACTGGATAAGACCTATTGATTGTCCGACTACTCACAGAGAGAGAGAGAGAGAGAGAGAGAGAGAGAGAGAGAGAGAGAGAGAGAGAGAGAGAGAGAGAGAGAGAGAGAGAGAGAGAGAGAGAGAGAGATGCAACGCAAATCGGGAGGAAGAATGAGAAATGTAAATCGATGGAAGAAATAAGAAAGAGAAATGAAAATGCTGAAAGAAGAGAGAACTTCAAATTCACAGATAGAGAGAGAAGAAATGAAAATAGAGTTAAAATTTAAAGATTCAGCAATGTTAAGCAGAAAGAAGCCACCCTCTCAAGTTCATGTTTCAACGTTACAAAAAGTATTAGGTTAGTACCCACATTTAACGAGAAAAAAGTCGATAAAGGCTCATTATGTCGTGGTTAAGGAACAAATTTGGAAGGGTTACCATTGGTACATGAGACATATAGACAGAGGTTTAAGTATTATAAAAAGAAATCACCAAACCAAGTTCGTATTTGTATAGGACCCCATCCCCGAGTATGACAGATGGTGCTCTTCTATAAAAATCGATAAAGATCATGAAAACTTTAGACATTTCTAATTAGTTGAAGCAGTCAATAATTGCATCAATAATGATGCCAAGAGCAAAAGGTAGGAACTTTGGAAGCTGACAACTATTTATTAGCAAAATTTCATGCTTCTGTAAGTCTTCCACATAGCAGGTTTTTATTAGAAAAAAGAACCTAGTTAGTCTCATACGAGTACTTACAAATCTCAAGCTGGTACACCTTATAGGAATTAAATTTTTTACGAAGACTAATCAGAAATCCGTATATCTCCCGACAAACTTATGGCAAGGAAATATGGCGTCTTATTTCTGATTGCTACAAATTAAAACTAAACATCATTATATAGACAGAGCTATTCCAAATGCTCTTATTTCTGAGAGGTCAAGGTCACACACACATGCACACACATTGTAAACAATACATATGTTTGGTCAAACAAACCAAAGTCTGACCTAATTATGGAGAATTAAGAACCATCCATGTCGAATGGTTTTATTTAACTTATTGGTGATCCTGCGAATCTTATCGCTATTAAAATAATATGGGAAACAGGGACATCTAAGAGTCTTTCATTATCAGATACTCCGCCTTTATCCGAGAAATCTTCTTCTTCTGAAAGTGTTCTTATTCGTGGATTAGAGTGCGAATTTCTAACTTCTACTTCACATTGTAAATTTGTTATCAGACTTAGTATTATGTCCGATGACTATCAGACCTGTGAATTATTTGCCCACTTGAACTGATAATATGGATTACAAAGTTGATCCTATTTAAAACTGAAATACATTTTTAAAGCCAGCTCTTGCTGTTAATAGAGCTATGGCAAAAGAGTTCATGAGGACGAAGTTGATCGGCAGATTATTCCATTATAGGCTGATAGGTAATACGGTTATTGGTGAATTGGTGCTATTTGTTCTGCCCAGCGTTAAATATATCGTGGTTTTCTCCAAATATTGAAAGGTAGCGTAGGCAAAGAACAACTAACTAGAACCTCATAAGTATATGGCAATTTCTCACATTTATCTAAGAATGCAGAATGTACTACACATACGCTATTGACCTAACTTGAAAAACACAAGTTACAATGTATCAGGATAATGTGAATGAGTGGGACATCATGCTACAAGTCAGCGACCTGAGACCCAGTGATATACATCACTATAAACTGTCACACTAACAAATATCGAATCAACATGACTGAAGTGTTTTTAAAGCTAAGTCAAAAATGCAAATCACACGCACACACACAAATGATGTATTACAGAGTTATACCGAGGGACATAATTGATTATCTGCAACGATATCGATATTTCACCATTTCTGTTTTGTTTTTTCTCGTTGAGTCGATCTGTGTTTCATTTATAAATTTAGTCTATGATTACTGAGCTTTAGTTGTAAAGTCATCAATAGGACAGCTAAACCATTAAAATCCCCAATTTAAAGTTAATCTTTTCAGCGTGCACATACTTTATAGCTTCATTTAATTTTCTCTTATTTTCTAAAATCTCTTTCTTTCATCTATAAAGATATCTTCAACTCCTCTATCATTCTGTAATATTTATTTCCTTTTTTAGCAACAATTTAAGGATCCGTTTTGACGTAGTATTCGCAGATGATGAAAATAAATTCGTGTATGTTTGAGGTTATTATCTCTTATCACTTTGTTTATTATGTCGTTGATATGGTAGAACTTATTTACTACAGATTTAAAACTTTCATCTTCTTTTCAAACTTTGATTAATACCAGATTTGTATCAATGTTTCACCAAACTCGCTAAAAGGCAAAGAAATAATAGTATAAGTAATTATTCCCGCAATACCGAATCCAGCTGCTGCCAGTCCCATGCCACATTTTGTTTGGCACTTTAGGCTCTGCCATGTTACATCGGTTGATGTTGTTTTGAACTTCTTTCTAACATTTTTTTTTTATTTTACTGACGAAAACAGTTTTAATCTTGCTAATCTTTTCTGAACCTTAAATAGAGATCATTGTAGTCTAAAGGCAGTATACGATGTAACATTAGCATTATCCTAGACTACATCTCGTCTATATAGTAAAATTGGCAGTTAGAGCTTTGAGTTGGGACAGGTTTTACTGTTTTTAGCTTTTGTATTTGGTGTTTTCTGTACATTGTAGCAATTTAATAAAATCTTTAAGACCAAAAGTATTCATTCTGGTTTGCTAATGTTATTCTATTTAATGAGAAAGAACTTTATCAGGTAAAACTACATATGTTATGTGGCCATCGATTGTGAACTGGCTGAAAAAAAAACTGTGTTTATGCGCGCGTGTGTGTGTGTGTGTGTGAGGGGGGCCGGGGTTCGAATCCGCGACCTCCCGCATCCGAGGCGGACGCTCTACCACTTGGCCACCGGAATGGACTCTGAAATAAACAAAATTAATTACTCTATACAACATCATCAATATCCACAACTGAATTTGGATCAAAGGTAAACCTCAGTAGTCTTTACATAGGCATGATGCAGGCAATAGCAAGAGGAAAATACCTGGTAGTGGGTCAATTGTAAACCTCAATAGTCTTCACAAAGGCATGATGCAGGCAATAGCAATATCAAATGGCTAGTAGTGGGTCTATTATAAACCTCAATAGCTTTCAAAAGCATACTGAAGGCAATAGGAGGCAAATAGTTGATGGTGGATCAATTGTAAATATCAATAACCTTTCCAAGTGCATAATGTAGGCAATAGTAAAAACAAACATGTAATGTTTCACAGCAAAATTTCTCGCCGACGTTTTACTTTGTATGCTTTGCTATCTTGTAACTAAACATATTAAAGTATTTAATGGATCGAATTAGGTGTTGTGCTATTCTATTGTCTCGAAAGACTTGCATGTGCAGGCCTTGATTGTGTAATCAGCCCTGAGGAAAGAAACAACTTCACTTTGTAACTAAATAAACCAGATATGTAAAACAGCAATGTCAACTCTTGTCAGATAGAAGAAAAAGCATGAGTTTCTTCTGAACTTTCCACACATTTTGACTCTTTAGACGGTTGTATCTCAGATGAGGGCAGGGACATATTTCCTATCAAAAAGATGTAATTCGCCGAATTTATGAGATCCGATTCACTGTAATTATGGTAGGGTTTAATCCTAATTTAAACAAATTATTGAATTTGTGCAAATTATTGCTGTTTTAGTCGTCACTGATAATTTTCATATCTAAGTCACTAGGTAAGATAATGCCATCGCCACCACTAATATCATAGTCTAATTTCACTTTCTAAATCTATTACACATTGTTGAAATTTAACAAAAAAAAATTCACCTATGCTGTACTCGGGATGTCTTTAAATTAGTAGCTCTAATAACCTCCTAACAGTTTATGCCAATGTCCGAACCGACTGAAATAGATGCTTTATTTTGTACATGTGGACCTAATATTTAGATTATATAAGGCATAATTTTATTCAATCTAGCTGTTTCCACATCTGTTAATCAGTTATCTTGCAGAAAGAAGTATGCACAATTAATAATTTTATCTTTGTGAGAGAATTCATTTCATCTGATAATGTTCTCTGTTAGGCAAGTCTATTATATGTTTCACTTTAGGCACGTCTCTGTAAATAGGTTTTGAAAATGTTTAAAATCAATTGAAATTATGAACATTATTACAAGTTTTGTGTAATTTCCCATTGGAAGTTTCAGTCGTGTTGGTTTTCTTGCGACGTGGGCAATTGTAACATAGATCGCGTGGGAACTATTGTGACAGACTCGTAAGATTGGTGTAGTGTGAATATAAAGTAAGAGTTGATCGAATGATTCATACTTATTTCCTATGTTCTTGTTTTAATATCAGACTGCAGATGCGTTGAAAGTTGTGTTTAGATATAATTTGAGAGGAAAACATGTTTTGATTAGTTATTGGAATTACTAAGTGCTCATATTACTGTTTGGACTAAACTATCGTCGGGGGGACTATTGTAAATTTATTAAAAAGAGGAGTTCTGTACAATGCCATTACGATACATCAAAATTTTCGGCACATCAACACATTCTATGACCTGGTATTCATTCGGAACATTCAGTTCTTTTGGACATGTGAAAAGCTGTTTAGGTTTATATTGGACTTAATTCACGATCCTGTGACGTTCCTCTTCAGTTTTTGTTTTATAACTTAGAAACTTAAATTATTCTGTTATGTTTTACAAAAAGTGTTGGTTTTGATTAGTTTTGTTACTCTGTTTAAAACGATTGAAAGCTTAATATCGCAAATATTTACCACAAACTGCTCCATAATTTTCGCCTCTGTATAAACCTCTAACCCATAAGCAGGTCAAGAGGTGATTACATATAAACCTGGTGCTTAGTTTTTTAATCTGGTTCATTGTCAATCAAGTGTTTGTTTTCTTCCCTTGAGGTATCTCCAGTCATGCGGTAATAGTATTTAGAAATTATTTATGATGAGATTGATTTGTTCTGGTATGTGTGTTGTTGTTTCTTGACTGAATATATTACCGTGAGGAAGAAATATTTTACATTCGAGCGGCAGTTTTAGTATATTGAGATAACCATGGTTTGACTAATTCTGGTAGGTTGTTATTAGTACATGTTAGTAGGAAGTCATGCAATCATCTGCCTAGCGTAGCTGATTCGGCAAAAGCTCATGTGACTTGTATCTGTTGAAAGAGTTACCAGCGACTGATTTTGAAGTAGTTATCAAATGTGCCGAATGGCCTACATCTGAATCAAAAAAATTCTCAATGCAGTGATTTTTTTGGCTATATGCATTTGTATTGTTAACTTGTGTATTGTGTGTTAACCAATTTCATGCATTAAATTCAATCACATGCCCTAATATGGCATGCTGCTTAAGTATTTTTAAAATCTAGTCAAATCATTAAAATCAAGTCAAATAATTAAAATCAAGTCAAATAATTAAAATCAAGTCTGTCGTGTGGAATTAGCCTTTTAATGTGCAACATATCGAGCTTCCCTTCTGCCTTTCGGCATTAAAAAATAACTTGATTTTTTTAAAAATTCTAATCCGCCCATTTCACCAACTGTACTACCATTTTATTTTATTATTTTTAAATATACTTTATATCTATAATAGTTTTTCTATAATATTGGTAATTTTTTTGTCTTCCACATTCTCTATCAGTTTTGTCTGTTGCATTTGTAACATTTGACTACTATTTGCACTTCTGGTTTATTCATGCACTTCATTGTTACGCGTCTGTTTTGGTAGATTCTGCGGTGGGGACATATGGACTGTGTCCAAACCGTGTAGTTTAATTTCATTTACACTAGGGTGTCAGATACAACATAACAACAAATTTCATCTTTAAATCTTATATTCGCTAACTTTTGAAAAGTGGAAGTAGATTGCTCAGTTAACATTTCCTTTAATTCAGTGTATTCTATTTTATTTTTGTACCCTTTTTAAGCTATATCGACAACTGATTGACATTAGACATTTGAGTAAAAACTAGCTTGTCCTGATCGTAGTAAAGATTTCATAAATGCAGTTCACTGTACTAATCTGCAAAGTTAGCTTTAGTGGGTTGGTGTTCTTCGCGTGTGCTGTCAGCACACTTGTGCGTGTCTGACGTTGTTAATTTAGAAATTAACTACACCTTCAAGGAAATGCGTTGTTTCTTAATTTTACTTTAGATATGTTCAACAAGATGAAACAGAAGAACATCTACACCAGTATTAATTATTTTCAGCAATTAACAACGTTTAAAGATTGTTTAAACACATGAATGGTTTCAAATTTAAGCCAGATTTGTTTCTTTAAAACGGTTGAATCTAAAAAAAAGCAGTTCATTCATTGAATCATCACGAACTTTTTTAATGAAAATTTGTTTTTCCATAAATTCTGTTTGTACATTGTTTGTAGATTGATCTTGTGGAGTCTACATGAACTTCAACTTTATGCTGTAAATTTTGATGAGACTTTGATGTACTTCTTCTAACATTAAAATTGTAAATTTTTCCTACCGAATACCGTACTGTTCTAAATATCATCATTTGTTCCTCCGAATACCGTACTGTTCTAAATATTATTATTTGTTCCATCCTAATACCTTAGTTTTAAAAAATCGTCATATCAAAGTTATTGATATTACCCTTGATGTCGTCGTCATGAAATGTAAGACCAAAATCTGCATATGTTATAAGTAGTATTAAATCATTTTAATGTTTGAAATAATAAAATATATTTTTGTATTTTCTTGCATATTAGTTTGTAGAATGACTAGCTCTGGCTACACTTTTAACCCATTCAGAAATGTAAACATGTTGATATGGCACCTTTCATGATTAGCTTATTAAATATGTATGTCATGTAGGGTTGACCCTTATTAATGATGTATAACCTTTTTTTGCTAGTGTTTTGCTTGGTTTTGGTTTGATGCGGAGAGGATTGGAGTAAATGTCCTTGCCCAAGGACACACCACACTCCACTGTAGCTGACCCAGGCTGGTTGGATGGTAGGATCAGAACCGGTGCCTTTTCGGCTGCAAGTCGGACATGCTAACCACTAAGTTACTGAAGTTCAATTGAAGTGTGACTTTATACTTGTATATATATATATATATATATATATATATATATATATATATATATATATATATATATATATATATATATATATATATATATATATATATATATACGTACGTACATACATACATACATACAGTAGCACCAATGAATACTGTGGTATAAAAGGTTGTTTTTATTGTGGGTTTAACGCTATTTTCAACAATCGACAGGCTATACCTGGCGGCCAGCATAATCGATGGAGGATTAACCCATGAAAACCCAGGAAAGAACTACCGACCCACGGAAATCGGTTAAAAAGGTAAAAGAGTACTAGTTTGTAACGGATCTTCTCTCCAGGGTAATATTTAATGTGTGTGCATATGTGTGTGTGTGTGTGAGAGAGAGAGAGAGAGAGAGAGAGAGAGAGAGAGAGAGAGAGAGAGAGAGAGAGAGAGAGAGAGAGAGAGAGAGAGAGAGAGAGAGAGAGAGAGAGAGAGAGATACAACTTGTCTGAATGGGTATTGTCCCTTTAGTTTTGTCTTCTTTTGCATTCAAAATTTATTAAAATTGTATTAGCTAATAAAATTCAATACTAGGTCATATGTTTCGGAAAGAAAAAGCGAAGTAAACTAAACAGAAGCAATTACAGTGTAACTATTTTTAAAATCCTTCATAATTTTGAAATATACAATTGAATGAAATCGAATAAGACGGAATAATGAAAGAGAAATAACAAGGAAAATAGCTCTGATCATCCCCTGAACGACAGATATAATTCATACTTGAAACAACTTTAATGGATGTTGTGAAAGGTGTTCTTTGAGGGAAACTTTCAACCACGTACAAACTTTATCCAAAAATGTCTTGGTTTAATTTTTCTGTTGTGTCATAGTAATAAATGCACAGTTGTGTTCTTTGTTCTGAAGAATATATATATATATATATATATATATATATATATATATATATATATATATATATATATATATATATATATATATATATATATATTCGTTATCTGTCGTAAGAATATATATATATATATATATATATATATATATATATATATATATATATATATATATATATATATCCGTTTTCTGTCGTAAGAAAATATATACATCCGTATTCTGACGTAAGAAAATATCCACATCCGTAATCTGACGTAAAAAAATACCGAACATAATATCCTTTTGAATAGATACTGAAAAGGCAATAATAGATGCAAATTTTCAAAATGTCCCTCATTTCAATCTAATCTGCAATACATATGGAGAAACGAAAATTTTATGTTATTGTGTCTCGCCAGAGCGAATTTTAAACTCTCATCATAAACTTGTATAGTAGCACAAATTCAGAAGGAGTAAAACAATTTCTTTCTTACAAGGTAAATATTCGGCAATAAGATGTTTTCGGAAATTTGTTGCACGAACGTTAATGAAGTTTCTTTTCTTGTTCGTTCATTAAATTGTTCTGTTCGCAGTAAATATTCGACGACTCGTGAAAGAAACAAGTTTTTCTTTTCAAATATTTTTTAAAATATCCTTCCTAAGATTTGTAAAACACTTTAAGAAATTGTTAATTAAAATTTTGATGAGTTGTGTGATCCATAATCACAATCTCATTTTAGATTTGATTTCCCGTCATTCCATATTTTCGATTTCTGTGACAACATATTTTATTGATTCAAAAGAAATTAATTTTTAATTTTGCGCTGAGCTGCTCTAGATTTATGATTCATACTGCTGAAATAATGTTTAGCTTTTTTGTGGTCGCGCAATAATGTCCCATCGATACATTTCTCATATCGGTCAAGTTGGTTTTGGTCGAGAGCTATGTCACTGCTGACAGAAGTCGTATCCATCTGTAATGTGTTAATTTAATTTATGATCCAATTTATTGCGGATACAATGTTCAGAATGATACTCAAACCTAGATCGATTTCATCAGGTGCAATTAATAAAGTATTTGTTATGACGTTAACCAGTCTATTTATATTGCCTCCGACAAATTCACTCCAGCCCTTATTAACTACGCTAAGGATTAGATGTTCCTGGGTACTAAGGCAACCAAAAAATTCTGACCTAATTATGCAGGGAATTAAGAACGGATCGTAAATAGAGTGAAAGGCAGTAGAAACAGGGTTAAATACTGAAACAGCAGTTGGAGGTGAGTTTGCTCTCTCTCTCTCTCTCTCTCTCTCTCTCTCTCTCTCTCTCTCTCTCTCTCTCTCTCTCTCTCTCTCTCTCTCTCTCTCTCTCTCTCTCTCTCTCTCTCTCTCTCTCGAAAACGTTTGCACTTCCAGATGGAACGCATGCAGTTTAGAAAAGGAAACTATAAAAGCCGCCTTTAAACAATTTTAGATCATTTTTACAACTGTTGATAGGATCATAGTAATTAATTCGTGTACAAATACTCGGGCGACATAAAAATTGCGAATTACGTGAAGCAAAGAAACTTGGTTATGTTACAGAGTTGAAGCCGAAATGGAATCAAACAAGCATATTATTTTTAAGATTTAGTCAGAAGATCAGAATAATAACCTGAATCAAACGCAAATTTCTTTGTTACATTAGGTCTTGTTTAAAACAAAATTTATTAAATTAGCGAAACAATTTCTATTTTTATGAGCCTAATGGAGCCAAAGATTAAAATTTTTCGACGAGCTTCATAAATTTACTTTGCAATGAGATTATATCATAGAAACATGATATTGTAATTGATTAACCCACAGAACAGTATATTGAAAAACACTTTTGAAATGCATTCGTTTGCCATGCAATACGTCATTTGTTGCTTGTAATCGGAATAACTCGTGGTTTTCTGATGTGTCCAGAATCCAAGGACGTTCAAATGTGACCACTTGATCACCCTTCATGGCGTTATACATAAGGAAGATATGTCAGCAAGAACTTGTTCTGACAAGTGAACTACAACAATTTGTTATACTAAATGTCATGAATGTTTTAAAATGTTGTATTTAACAATATGAATGAAAGTAAAAATTACACGTCGATGTACTGCTTTGAGATTATACTTTTATTCCATATATATCTCGTCAATGTGAAGTTACCAACTAGTCACTGCAGTTCACGGAAGGGGAGCGTTTAAAACTAGTCTTTTTTGGAATGACGTTGCTGTTGGGTGCATGACGTTTACAGAATAACCAACTGGAAGCCATACATTATCCTAGTTACCTGCCTATGATATTGTTTGACTAATTTAGGTCAATACCAGCTAGTAACGATGTGCTGTACATAATGCATAATTTCAAAATGATTTGTCAATCACATGAAAAAAAAAAAACAAAAACAGAAAACAAACAAACAAACATATCTTAGAATTATACTGTGATAACCAGACTATATTCACCGGAAGAAAAGGTCCATATTCAGTGAATTTCACCTCAAGAAAAAAAATACGACCTGATTTGACCATCACATCTGAGGCCTTATTATTTTCAAGAAAAACAACCAAAGTACCCCGACTATTTGATATCATGCATTCGGAACATTTTTCTGACGTGAGGAGAATTGCTGTTTTCTAACGAGGCCTTTTTAAGTAGGTGAAATCAAACAGAGCATCCTCTGCCTTTTCACACCATTCAACCTCAAATGCAATTCGTCGCCATGGAGAACCAATTTGTGAAATACTTTCGTTCACACGGAACAATATGGCAGAGGAAGTAGACAGAAAAAAATTTCCATACAAAAACAGAAAAAACAACATTAAAAAGCACAAAAAATCCCTCCAAACCTTGCTATACAGTTCATTGGAGATTAAATTCATAAAGCTCGTTTTCATCCTGAAAGTTTTTTTAATGTTTTTTTTTAAAAAAATAATAAAGCAGCAAAATTATTATAGTTCAGTTATCAATTTAAAATGTCAAACGCAGACTTCTAACTCTCTTTATAATTTAAGGAACGTATTGTAAATTCGTGTTTAATTATTTTACCATTTATCTTATTAGGGCCTGTCTTTTGGAGCAGGATGATACCATGTTGTGGTTTTAGCTTCCATAAATTACAACCTAATGTTCAGTTTATAGTATAGGGTCATATTCAGATCAAACGCTATACCTTTAAGATATACAGTATTTCGATCCCATTAAATAATGCAAATATATGGCGTTTATGTGACTTAAATTTGATTAGTGAATGTGAGAGCTAACACATGTACGGCGTCTGTAATAAAGTCATACTTTTGAGTTATTACCAAGCTGTTGCCAGTCACATTTTTCGCATAGCCGCCAATAGGATGCCATTGCTGTGTGATACTAAATGAGACTAATGATATACTACTTTGAAAAAACACCATAAATCGGGTGTGTGTGTGTGTGAGGTTACTTTGTAGCATAGCAATTTCGCACCATACTAATGTTATGGACTGATTAACATGTAAGATTGTTTTGTGAGCGTTAGCGTTCTTAAAATAAGTGTTTTGCTGATTAATATTTCTTGATTTATGGAGTCTTTCGTTGCGCTGTAGTTTTGTCACGTGATCCTGTAATATAAATTTATATGCGAAGCCGAATTTCCTACCGTTTCGAATGTATCCCACCTGAGTTGTCAATAAGAACTTTGACTTAGTTCTGAAGAAGAAATATTACATCTGGATAACGTAAAGTTATGAAAAGGCATAGCAACGGGCACTGTTTTAATTTCGAATCGAAATTCCTCTAGTTATGTCCTTAACATTTCTTAATGTGATGCGTACTCATGAATACGTCGATTGAACATTTAGATTTATGAAGAGATCTGACAGAGTAGTTCGTTGGTGAGTGGCAAGACACTAAAATCTATACATAGAAAGATGAGCACCATCACAGTTCTGTGGTCTAATTGAATCTACGCAGTAAGCATTTGTCATCGTACATTTGTCGCTGAGAATGGTTCTTGGTTGGCATGACAATATTAGGAAAATTTCTAAGGAAAAAAGAATTTTACGTACTGAACCCAACGTTTCTGGATAATATTACTCATCCGACATTGTTAGGATTGCCTCATCGATTGACACATTTTCGGACCTGCGCAGCTAGACCTTCACAACAAGCCCTGTTCATCAGAGATGGACTTGCCTCGATGACTTTGTTCATGGGCGCACCAAAGGTATCTGCGGATTGTTCTAGAAGCACTGCGTTATTATCTAAACAAGTTGCAATGTGAGTCGTTGATAGCATTAGAAATGTTATTTCATATCGGTTACAATTCTGGGATTGCAAGCATTTTGATCCATTTGATATCGACTATCGCTTAGTTACTTGAGCACCATGAAAAATTTCAGTTATACTCCCATTCACATCGATAATGTCAGCCCAGTATAGTAACATCTAAAATGTAGCCATTCTACAACGCATAGCTGATTTAGCGATTGAAAATTGACAATGGGAAGCGTATTATGGTTGCAGACCTGGATGTCAACAAATGTATTCTGCGAAACCAATAATGTATAAACCATAAATAGCAAAATTCAAGGAATCAATCAAAACTAGAATTACAAAACGACACCCAAGTTGGATTTATTAACAATGGTTTCATGGCTTTGTTCAACATCGCTTGTTATGATATCGATGGAAAGGGACTCCAGGCAATTTAGGATAATGTTAACATTACCAGGACGATTCTTGGACTCGCCAGATACAGTGATGAATTAAGCGAAATCACGGTATAACAGCAATATGTACTTGGCTCCAAAAATAACCCTGCGGACATTTCTCGAGAATACAAATACGTTGACTAACAGAATCATACACAAAAACTTCATTGAATCGTCATGAAATTGTTGTTGACGCTGCATACATCCAAAGTTGAAATTTTGGTTGATGTTAATGACTTAGTGTTCTAAACGTAGGACCTATATGATTTTGAGGTCACCTAAGTGTATACATTCTTTGATCTGCACTATCGGGTGTATCCTTGATAAACATCATAGACAGGCCACCGCAAGAGCACCACCAATGATTCGGTTAAGCGTGGGGAAGCTGCCGCATTTGGAATAGTTGAATTATCAACATTAACAGTATGCCTCTGCTAACTCCTTCGCGGAGCATAGAAGATCGTCTGTTGTCGTTTATTAAGTCTGGAACCGCGTCAACAATGTCGTTTCTTTCATTCATACAACAGATTTGCATCCGGTAACTCATATCCAGCCACAGTTTACATGGCAAATTGTACCAAATATAGTCTTAACGCACCAAAACACGTGTTCGTGCCATTTCAAAATGTCATCCGAGATAATGGCCAACGTAGAAGTGACCAAAATTTCTTTGCGGATAAACAATGATCTGTAACTCTCCTGAAGAAGGTTTGCTTAACTTCACAAATAATCAAAGTTCCGGTGTATATTACAATCTGTGTTTTTACAAGCACTGGCATCAAAACGTTAACACAGGTCTGCAGATTTTTCAGCACAACTTCAGTACGTTGTACATGCCTTTTTACTCCTCACTGGAGCACCTGCAGATGTTTAGGAAGTTCATAATCGACATGTACTTCTTGCACATATGGGTGTGGCTACTGTTACAGATGCTTTGCTTTGATCCACTCCGACAAGACTCTTATGTTAGAGATGACAGGTGGCCGAATGAGGGTTCTTGATGCGCCTGTGTAAAACTCATATAATCGTACATAGTAACTTAATATATTACGTTTTCAAATAATGACGTCCTATTATGAAGTTAAGGTTTCGATAGTCCCAAACAGTTGCGAAAATAAAGAGCGCAATTCGAATCGATTGCCGGACCAAGTTAAGGCTTTCAACGACAAAGATCACTGGAACTTCCCCGGTGTGGTTGACCAAGACACAACTTTATCAGCTTGATTCTGCCAAACGAAGGAACATTCTGGTGACATTTGGGTTCTGAAAATTAGAGGTTACGCAACAATTCCTGAGTTATTACAGGCTACGGCTCTTGCAGTTGTAAAAGCAGCGTATTAGTATTAGTATGCGATGTGTTAGCAAGAAGCCGCCCTCCAGAACAGTAGAATCTCTAAAAAGACTGGACATAAAAAATGTTTTATTTTGTAAATATACATTTTAGTATTTAAAAACATAGTTGCTCTGAGATACTAAATCAGACTATGATATTATACTAATTGGAATATAACCAAAACTATAATAACCTGTAGAGAAATGCGTGTGTGAAAATACTGTGTAGAGCTCAGCAGTGTTGCGCCATATTATTTTTAGCAGGTAGTACATGAGGTTGTTTCCTAATGTGTTTCCACCGCAAACATTTTGCAACTATTTACTGACAGTATTGCTGTCTATGATATGTATTAGCTACTGGCCTTTTTTCCATTTATTTATTTATTTATTTATTTATTTATTTATTTATTTATTTATTACCTCTCAGAACTGCTATGATATTTACATTTGGAAAAAATGTTTTAACAAACTCGAAACTGGTGGGTCTTTTAAAATTTCAGTCCATCGTCATAAAAAGGAAATCTTTTCTAAGATGAAGCTCTTGTTGGTCAAAACAAGAGAAAGTTACTGCTTATATCTTACATTTTGTATATCGTGCACCATTAATTTGTTTGGCTTCCAAATATTTAAGTATATGACTTATTGTCTCAAGTTTGAAATTCTTATTTTTTTTCAGAAGCTGTGCGTGAAACTGAAAAACTATTAAAATATAAAAAGCTCAAGGAAACCAAAATGAACGACACAACTATATTTAGAAAGTCACAAGAAGAGTATACCGAATACAAGGCGGCCATTGTGATATGGATGTACTGTTCCCCAATCTTGATCGTGATCGGTACTGTGGGAAACATTCTGTCCATCGTGGTTCTGGTGAGAAGGACCCTCCGTTCGTCCACAACCATGTTCTACTTAACAGTGTTGGCAGGTTCTGACCTGTGTGCGCTGTATTTCGGTCTATTGAGGCTTTGGATTGAATTCACGTTTAAAATCCCAATCAGAAATCTGTCAGATGTCATATGCAAGGTACACACGTTTTTAGTTTATTTTGTGACGGATTTTACAGTGTGGACCCTGGTCGCTGTCACATTTGACAGATGCCTGTCGGTCACAGTTCCTTTCAAGGCAAAGAGACTATGCACCAGGAGAATTTCTCGCCTAGCGATAGTGGTGATAGCTCTGTGTCTCATAGTTTTCAATTCACATTTCTTCTGGACTCTCGGACTTACCGACAATCGAGGAATCACTTTATGCGACTCACTTCCACATGTAATGGACTTCATGAACTGGGTTTGGCCATGGATGGACTTTTGCGTATTCAGCTTGATACCTTTCACTGTAATGATTGTTTGCAATATAATCATTATCTACAATATGATAAAATCGAAGCGGAAGCTGAGGCAGCATTTGGGAATCATGCCAAAGAATAGTTCTGAGCAAGAAGCACAGGGACAGAAATCGCTACCGGAAACGACTCGGCAACAATCATTTCGGCCCCATACCACATCTAGTCTGACAGTCATGCTCCTGAGCGTAAATTGTGTATTTTTGCTTACTACGTCACCCGTTGTTGCGCACTTAATTGCAGACAAATATTGGATTAACGCGGATGAAAGTGTCCTTGCAAAGATAAGCTTGTCTTGGACAATAGTAAATATGCTGCAATACGTGAATAATACAATTCATTTTTTCTTGTACTGTCTTACAGGACCTAAATTCAGACAGGAGTTAAAAATGGTCTTTAAAAGAAGTAATAGAGTCTCGGTAACAGAAAGATCTGCAACATTAGTCGATAAATCAGTGTTCTAAAAACGGATCTGCTGCCACAATTATTTTTTTTTATTTCTTCTACAAATGAAACGCTTCTTTAACGAAGGCAGGCTTAATGAAGAATTGAGTACTGTAGCGCTATGTTTTATTTTTGACGTTTTCACGGTTTTGATTTTGTTTTAGTCTTCTTTATTATGTATATTTGTGTAAACTAAACCCGACTGCGACAAATGTCCAGATATTCACTGAGGACTCGAAAAGACCCGTACAAAGCTGAAATACATTTCAACAAGCATGTGGTCGACTAAAACATTCCTGTTCCCTGGTGGTTGATCTGACAAAACTACCCTTACAATAGGATTAGAGCTCATCGCAAGCTCGGTGGTAAGAATATTTTTAACACCAGCCGTAACTATAAGTCGGAAATATAAATCATAACTTTGTAAATAACAGGCATGAAGCATGCTTTCGTTGTTCATGTAGACATTACATCTGAGATAGTCACAAGATGAGAACAAACATGATTTTATATTTCGTCTGTGATTATGGATTATTCGTAATATTTATTCTTGCTCAATGATATTCTGGGCTAAAGAGGACTAACTGCACGTGCACAATCTGTGCACCAACGTTAGGCATTTTGCGTAAATGGAAGGTGTGATAGGCAATAATTTGTATTGTGGGATTTAAATTGGACCCACTACGCGACATTTTATAAATGGACGCAATCAGAACAGAGAGTAATATGAACTGTCTATAAGATATGAGTTCTGGATTAACACAAGACGAAATAATGAAAGGAATATACTGTCAGAATATAAATTCATCGGGAGATCAAATTTAGCAAAACGAAAAGTTAGTGGAAAGCCATTAAAGACATACTTTAATTTTCATTTGACTAGCATAGATACGTTGCGTAATAAGTTCTAGGTCACTCACTTTTGATTTTGGCTAACATTTTCGTTTTGGTATTTAACTAACATTTACAACAATACAAAATTTAAGAAATGTTGAACAGCATCACAGCTGAATGACACTTTCATTAAACTCTAAATGACTCAAAACTGAAAACTGACAGTTAACTGTTAATTGATAACTGAAAACAGAAATCTCTATCTCAACACAAGTATTGTAAATAAGACTGATTAATGCCCTTCTTGTGACTATGAAGGGTTGTTTATAAAAACAAAATTAAAAAACTCCTCATAAAGGAATAAATAACTTGGATACTGTATTGTGTAGAAGTCAACAATTTGAAGATTAAATAAACATTCAAAATTCAAGATGATTTGTTAATTTTGTTTGCATTTGCCAAGGAATAAAGATGTGTAGAATAAAGTTAAGTATTAATTTACATTTTCTATGCAAGGACGGAAAATTGGTATGCCATTTCTTATTGGACAAGAGGGCATATACTGATAATATTGTATTCTGCAGGAATTCTCAAACCGAACGGGATTTTATTTGCAGAACTTGCATACCATATTCTGCATTCAGTAATGGCATGAAAGTAAGTATTATTGTTTGTACAACAGTAATCCAGAAAAAGTGTATCATTTTTTCTGACTGCCGATTATAGATTTTAAAATTTGTATTGCAGACATTTTCGTTTTAAACAGAGTGCTATTTGTATTGATTATTCGGTGAATGATTTTGAAATCAGAAACCCCGTTTCCCCGTTTCGTTGTAAACCTGGAAAGTAGTAAATGTATCGATTTCCAATTATCGTATTGGCAATTCTGATTTAGTACGAAATTCATCGACTCCAAACTAAATTCTCTAATTGTCTCTACGAAGATCTGTTAGAAAGGTTTTGATACTTTTTCATGTTTTGCTGGTATTTCACAAGGCTTTAACAAGTACCCGGATGACCACAATCGGTCCGAATATTAGCGGTAACCTGGTTGCAAAATTGTATAACCTGTCAACTGATAACACCAACCAACACTGCTATCTCACCAGCTTCGTAATACTATGCGTAATTAGAAAGCTGAACAAATGTACAAACAAATTGAAAATGTGACTAAACGTTTCTTCTTTCAGCCTTTTCGACAAAACCGAATTTTCAAGCCAGGAGAGGGCTCGAGTGGTCTAAAGAGCTCACTCTTCCGGATCACTGCCATCTCACCTCTGCGTGGGTTCGAGTCTCAGACTCGACTAATGTGGGTACGCGAGAAAGCTTGCCAGTGGTTTCTCGTGGGTCGGTGGTTCTTTCCGTGGTTTTCACTGGTTCTTCCTCCACCATTTATACTGGCCGCCATGTATAGCCTATCATGTGCTGAAATATGGCGTTAAACCATATAACAACAACACCAACATCAAACAAAGATAGAAACACCGTAACACATCTGCCACAGATGCAGCCCAGTGCAAAAAACGTACCCAATCTGCTATAATAAGATATGTCAATATTAATACTAATGTTATCTATTTTTCAAACTTAAAACAAAAACATACGCGCACACACTCACACATACATTCATAAGCACACACTCGCTCATTCATAAGCAGACTAATCGTTTTTCTTTCCTTCATAGCTTAGGCGTATTAATATTTAACGTATGTTATTTAAATCTAGCAAAACACAGGTTCAACCATTGGTATTTGGGTGATCGGCCTGATTGATAATGGCTACTGGGTGAAATAACAGACAACATGACAAAAAGAACTAAAGGCGGAACAGATTTTGTAACAGCAATAGAGATCTCTGTGTCAGGAGGTGCAACACGCGAGCTTCAATAGATTTTAGAAAATGGAAAGACTATCATTCCAGCAAGACATAACAATTCAGATAGAGACAGGAGGAAAACCAAACTTCTAATGAGACCAATTTATTGTTTATGTTCATCTCCAAATGGCATCATCATCTTAGGCAAATAAAAATTTACTCTTAAAAATATTGCCATTGCTAATTATCGAAACTCAAGAAGCTTATATATATATATATATATATATATATATATATATATATATATATATATATATATATATATATATATATATTTACTACATATATATATATATAGTAAAATGTAAAATAGAGATAGTCATACATATAATCGTAAAATTATATTGTTATAAAGGATATACAATTTATCAATTAAAAAAAGTATACAATTTTATATAGTACATTGGTATTAAGGCCATTAGGATACAAATTATCTAACTTTTGAATCCAATAAGTTTGTTATATGAGTATGTTCATGTCTCCATGCACAATTTCTATCGACATGAAAGAAAAATCGAGTAGAGAGTGATTATTGGTATTAATATGTGTTGAAATATTAGAGGAAAACTGAAGATCTCTATAAAAAATTTTTTAAATGAAAGCGATAATTATTTATTCTCTTAGAAACTTGTTGAAGTGTTTGTTCTGCATGTTGCATGTTACATTTTTTACATGGTTATCAAATAAATCACATCATTTGATACGCAGTTAGTGTTATAACGTAGATAAAATACCTCTTTTGTATTCGCGCTACTGAATGAGGTACTTTCTCTTATGCTTACACATTGAGAGCACCGGTGTCTATTACATTTAGATGACGAAAATTGTCTTTTTATTTTCTGATTAGAAAATTTTGCCAATTCTTGGGTCTTCCATAAACAAGAATTGGTTTATTGTTGTAAAGTGATTTTACGCTGTTTTTATTTGATACATTTAGGAGTATCCAACATTTATTAATTTTAAGGCCTATATATTAGGTAATGAAGGATCATATTGCATTGTATCTTTTCAAAATTGATAAATTGTATTTCATTTATAGCAATATTTATAGGTTACTGCATTTTTATGGGCAAATATGAACGAATATTTTTCGGATGGATGTCCTGCACGACCTTGGGAGTGCAGTATATCCATCCAACAAAACGAATTCGTATTTTCCAATAGAAATACAGTAACATTTTTATTATATGCTTATTTCGTATTCTTCCCAAGGCTTTAATATATAATCAAAAATACACTACAAGAAACAAAGTAACTAAATGTATTCCAAACTAAATACGTAAGCGTTGATGGATCATTACACAATATTATTAATTAGCGCATAACTCCGCCCATATAAGTTTGAAGTTGGTCGCGAGCTAGACGCAAGTTTCGAAAGAAAACGGCGTTTGGTCTACTTAAAATTGAAATTTGGAGTAATATTGTTAATGAATACGCATTGCAACAACTTTTCCATTTGATCTGGAATGAATACGTTTTTGGTAGTTTTGTTGATTCAACGCAATCTTTTGATTATGGTCTGAATTTATCTACATTGCATCGGATTCCAGCAGCGTTTGCGAATTTAATCGTTTTGACTTGTGTTGACATGTTGCGCGTTTCTTTTCTGTCATTGAATGATTCAGTTCATAATGTGGGAAAATTTTGAAGTCTTTCCAATGCAATTATCGAAAAGATGCTGTAGAATTTAACGTTTATTTCATTTTGAATGCAGTAAGGAGGATGTAACTATACTTGGAATATACTCGAAATTACAGAACAATTTCAAAATGTATAATCAACCATGAGAACCCATGACATGGCTCATGTAATTCAGATTTACAGAACTACGAAAGTATATTTTTTGAGGAAATTCAAGATGTAAAATTGTAAGTATATATTTGCCATTTATTTTACAGGCTAAGGAAGACAGTTTATGTGTTATTGCTTGCGGGTTATTGTGAGGACCCTGTATAGCGTCTATATCTAGCCTAAATCTGAATCATTTTATCAAAAAAGTAAACGCATAATGTGCCCAAGCAGTGTGTATGTGTCAGTCTATGAAATATTTATTGGTATCTGGCAGTCCATAAAATATCTGCTTTAGTTCATTCATAAAAAATTGTTTACGTTAGAAAATAGTTCCTTTGAATTGAACGCGAGGAGTGCAATATGAAGTTGTGCAATATCGGTAAATACTAAAAGATTCTGACAATGTAAAGCTAACGGAGGAAAAAGTGTCTATTTTATTTTATCAATTTACTGATTAAGGTTTCATTAGAGACTCGTATATTTTTAAGATCCTGTTATATATATATATATATATATATATATATATATATATATATATATATATATATATATATATATATATATATATATATATATATATATATCAAAGTGTCACTGATGTCGTTTCCCACTTTAGGTAACACTTCCACGCGGCGTCGCACGTAGAGTCTAGCTTCTTCGATTTTGGATTTGTAATAAGCAGCATTAGCCATCAAATAGAAAGCGGAACTGTTCAGATTCAGTCTGAAGCGGACATCCACGCCGTTATGCAAAAACTTCTTTTGCAACCACATGTTCAAATGCAATCGATCCATCAGTTCTAAAACACGACTTAGAGCAATTTTCTTTTGACAATCGTGAAAGCCCACATTGTGAGGATTGTTAGGTTCTGACATAGCTGTGTCGTCAAACTTGTTCACACCCGAAACTTGTTCACACCCGCTGAGCGAGATTTCCATACCACACAATCATCCAGATGAGTGTTCTTTGCTTTTTTTTTTCGTACGTCAAGAAATTTTCCAGGTATTCTAGGTAAAGGTAAGTATCCATGCTGCTGCTGACCAGTTTGTTGCTCAAGTAAAAATCCACTTCATTAAACAAGGAATGCATGAAATTGTTGACGGGCTCTACTCTATCATCGGCTCCTAGAATGGGATAGTCGCCCGTGTTTTGAACTTTGTCAGGTTCAAGTAACTGCTATTCAGATCGATGTAATCTTCGGGATGTCCTCCTTTGATTTCAAGTTAGATGGGAGCTGAAACCGCCAAAGAGGAGACGGGATGAAATTCTAACCACTGGGTACCACAGTCATTATAGACTGGCGTGAAAAACAGATCCAGTCGCGACTTTGAACATTTGCAAGACTCTCCGTACATCATTTTGCTCTCACTGTGTTTAAATAATCAAAAACGTCTCATTATAGGACTATTCTTTCTTTTCTTGGTAATTCTAACTCCGGGGTTGTGAAAGTCCTCTGGACGGGTGTCTTTGTCGTCTCTTTCTTCTTTGTCCTTCATGTAGTGTTAAGGAAACAGGAATGCCTTACTTGACAGCGTCCAGGACTTTTATAGGAGTCCCAAAATGTCTTTGCCAGTTTGAAGCAAAAGATTTGTGCCTGCTCTCAAAAAGGCTTATTTGGGGTTTTGTTTATCGATGATGACATTTTCGAGAAATTCATTGCTTTGCGTCAAAGCGGAATCTTTCAAGAGGTGCAATTCTCCGTGTTACCATTGATTTCAAAAGGGGGAGGGCACCGTAAGAAACGCCGATATCAGTACATCTCCTAAACCATGTCCTCGTTGTCAAGCGACTCCTCGGTACACAGGATACGTGACTTACATGTTGTTAGAGAACTGTGTTCGAAAATGGAGTTTTACTGTGACTGAATATAATAGTTTGTCCCAGATCTCCTTTTATACTTTTATAGCAATGGTGACAGTGTGAAAATACGACTTACTGATGAGTAAATAATGATGATTTACAAATTCGCGGTGAACGTGACAGGTGTTCCACCTTCCTCATCAGCGGCCGTGGCAGAATCCACTTTGAAAGGAATGACACGCAGTAACTGTATGAATGTGTACTCCACTACATCAGAGTATACAAAGATCAAATTTAGTCCTTGGTTTAGTCCTTATGGGTGACCAAAAAAAAAAAACCCTGTACAAAATCAAAATTGTTGGCAAAGTGTGGTATATCTATATCATTCGGCATCTTAAGGGCTTCACCAAATATGTCAAACAATTTTTCTTTCTTTTTTATTTCCGTCAGAGGAAGAGTGGATATCATCTTTTTAACCCAAGCTTTAAGGTCTTTTTAATGGGGTGTAGTGGAAGGAGTTAACAAGGAAGTCGCAATATGACCAGGGATGGGATTTATTGATGGTGTCTTGAAATACTTCTCGTTCCCCTTCTTCCCCAGTCAACCGTAGGGCTGCGTCAGACTTGGTCACTGGGGTGGTGGTGGTGATGGATTTTTCATCAGGGACTTAAAATCTTTCAGAGTCGGTGGATTTTGTTTTGTCTAAGGCTTTCTGGTGAAAGAGTTATAGCCTATGCAGCAATTGCAATTCGTGTTGTAACTGTGACATCTCAGTCAAAAGAGGATTGAGAGGTAAATGCGGGGTCCGTTGTTCCTGCTACCGATATAATTCCATCCATCGTTTGTAAGGCACTAAAGTCAGTTTTCGTCCTTCCATCAGATTCAAAAGGTCACTTCTGAGATTTTTTGACCCCAGAAGTACCTTTTTATGTTTGACATCTTCCTTGTGAAGCAGCTCTCGTCATGAGTCCTGTAATCATTGTTCTCAATACTCCTTTAACCAAATGTGCTAATAACAGGTGCACAAACCAACATATTTTTTTTTAGACGGATGTTTATTTTCTTTTGGGCCATTTGGTGAAGAACGTGTCGATGTTTGGCTAAGCATTTTTTCTGATGTAGAAACAATGGTATCGTTCCTTTCAAGACATTCAGGGAACATTTGCACACAATATTGACGTCTTTGGAGGCGGCTTGAATGAGTTGTTTGCGCATGGGTGGAGGGGCTTTGGACAGAACGCACAACACGTCCCAATGTTTGGCAAAAGGATGAGGCAGTCCTTTTCTTTTCTTTCCTTTATGAGGTAGAAGAGATATGGCTTCTGGAGGGGGTGTAACATTTTTATTTGTTCCGTGCATACACAATGATGCACTGTCGTCGATGACCTGGAACACATCCTTTCATCTTTTTATGGATAATGTCAAAGGGTGTGTAACCAGTCTTTTTGACGAACTCTTTCATTATGGCATCGTTAAAAATGTGTCTAATTTTTCTATATCTCCAAACAATCCTCTCCTATGGTTTCTCTTCTTTTTCTTTGAATCACTATTTTTTCTGGGGTAGACGTCGATACTTGGTTTTTACGGATGTCTGATCCAACGATGAGCCTGTCCTTGTATTCTTCCTTTTCGTTTTTGGACAGAAGAACGAAGAGGGTGATGGAGTGCACTTGTTTTAGGGAACATCTTTGTGTGTTCGGAAGCAGTAAAACTTTATTTTATAGTGGAATGCGTCGTTTTACATCGTATAACTTGATGACAGGCATCACGCGTCGTGGAGGGGATCACAACGGACTAAGTCGGGACTGTTCTTGCTTGGATAAATCTAGTAAACTCTTTGTCCGATCTCTCTTGGACTTTGATTTTGAAGGCAGGTACTTTGTGAACATCAGTCAATGCGGGTATAGAAGAGCGTGTCACCGCTGGAGGATAAGTGGAGATATTGGTTTCCATTTTTATCATGAAAGGGGGAAGAACATGTGTCAGTTTGGGTTGGTTGAAATCACTAGCGACGATTAAGTGGAAGAACATGAGGATACTGGATACGCGATCTCAGTCTCCGCATGTCAAGGCTCGGATATATAAGGTTGTCTCCGTACTGTAGTGATTTTCTTGAGGAAAGCTGTTTTCTGGGGTCTTCCCTATGGTCTTTTCTTTTTCTTTTTCTGGGATTGTGGCCTGGCCTTGATAACAGTGATCTTTTTCTGCTGGGTCCGTTTGGGTCAGGGAGCAACTTTTTTTCTTGGAGAGGACTTTGGGATCCCATTTTAAGAGTGAGCGAATGATGACACCTCCTAGAGAATAGCTACGTACAGGTTTCAAAATGATTTACTTATTGGTTGGAGTGTCGATGTGGAGATCGTCCAGTTGTGCCAATGCTGCTTTACTTCTCTCAAAAAGCTTTTGGTTTGATGATGAATGTGAATGATCCCTGGCAGCAATTGACGTGCTGTCACTGTAAACCATCGTAAGACGTCTTTGACACTGGCTTCTAAGAGACGACCACATATTTTTGGATTTTTTCGCTACTGATGCCATACAAGACACTGATAAATTTGACAGGAAGATGAGACTGGATGGACGTCATGTTGATGATGTGAAACACACAAAAAGTGACCAAGGTTTTAATATATTATGTTGCTAAATTGACGGGGACATGTACAAGACAGGCCCTCCATCTTGGTACCAGTGGTGAAACAGATGGGTACGAATCGCAAATAATCGGGGTGGGTTGGTTTTAAATCCACGAGTAAATAAGTATGTGGAGTTTGAGTGGCATCGCCGTAGGAACGAGTCAGCCAAGAGGTTCTTTACATTTTGGCTAACATTTGCGCTTGCGATTTATCTCTAGGGCTTTTAAACAAGGCCACGTAATGAGCATTGATACTGATGGTGCGACGGGCTTTACTTTGTTGAAACATTTTTTTGTGTGATCTAAATGACATTAGCATTACAATGATACCATTGCGCGTACACCAGTTTAATTTCTTCATTGTCTTCTCCTAACATGTCGTCGAAGATGACAAGATGGATTTGATTGGGGTCAGACACGATCCCGTCGTCTTCGCCAGGAATGCCTTCGACACACACGATGGAATCTCCGCGACTTTCTCGCATAAGGCTGTACGCCAATTGCCACTCTTTGTAACACTACACTATACGTTCAGGTGGAGGATCGATCAAATGATATTTGTGCTCGATCAAACGTTTTGACAAATTCAGTTTTGCCTGAACCGCTCGGTTAACAATTAACATGTTAAAGGTCTCATGACAAAGATACAAGGCTTCACAACTGGTACGATCTAAGATTTCGTACATGACTATGATATTTGAAGAAGAAGGAGCAGAGACAGCAGAGGTAGACATAGTGCATGGATTGTGACTTTGGAAAAGAAGACAGACAAGACAACAGTTTTTATATTTTTTCAGGAGACGTTTATTTCGAGACACAATACATAAAAGCCAAAGGGTTAAGTACATCGATAAAAACACAACAAAACGATTAAAGTGGAATATAAACAAGTCAATATACAACATTTTTGGTGACAAAGGTGTGGTGTCCTAGGGACAGTTTGTAATGTTCTTAGAGTTTCTACACCACTTGGCACAGTCACATAGGGGTCCTCGCGGAATGGCCTTTCGAAGGTGTCCACGTCGATGAATCCTGTCCTGAATTTGGTGGTTGTCCTCGGTGACTGGATCATCTTCTCGTACTGTGACTAACACAAGTTTAAAAGTCTCTTTTTCACTGAACGTTTGACTTCATGATCACACATTTTGGTCATAGTTTGTCACTTCCTTTGTCCAAGTTCGAAACCAAAACTATTCCAGTAAAATTCTTCTGACCAGTGAGAGTGTAAGTCACAAGCTACACATTCATTGTAGTAAAGATCTTCAGCAACTAAAACTTGACGAATCTTTTCTTTCGTAGAGGTCGAGAAATATCGAGATGAAAACGCAATACTTAAAAAAAATGTGCTCGTGTACATTTAAAGGTATCAACCTCATGTTTTTGGTGGTTGATATTGTTTTTAATTAGCCCACAAGGAATCGGCAGGTAAACGAAATCCCAGAAAGTCATTAAGACACACACTACAGGGCGACCACAATTCATTGGACACAGTTTTAGTAAAAAGTGTTAGTAATCCTACAGAATCTGAGTAGTGTCGTTGATTTCCTTTCACGGATTGTGTTGTATTACAACTGATAAGGTTGTGATATGATAGTTAGCTTTTATAGCGTCTTTTGCTGAATGTAATAGGTGTGCTTTTTTAACAGAACCGGTTTTATTTCAGTACAGTACCAAATTTGTTTAGTCACTAACTCACACAGCACACGCCGCAAAAAATATCCAATTGAACCAGGAATAGTTCTTGTAAAGATTTGTTATATTCATCGAACTCTTCCTTTGGAATTCGGTGCACTATACTCACCTTTTAAGTAGAACGAGTGGTATCAAAACCTTTATGAATCGCACGTGATTCATCAATGTCTGACCAATGGAATACTTTGAAATGAACCAGTCCTCTAATACCATTCAGGTTCAGTGGTTCCAACATTGTGACGTAACGGATCAAATTGTTCTTAGAGTTGGACTTCTATTTTGACCAAATCTCTGTAAATGCGTTATCTCCTTTCAGGAGGCAAACCACATATGTACTCTTGTAAAGTATTCATCCAGAAATTACAGGTGTCCTAAAAAAGTTTGGTAGTGACAGTGCGGAGCCCGATTATGTTCCAGGTAAGAGGAATCTTTCAGTTTCAACTGGTGAAGTGACATACCACAACTGAAGCAACTTTGTCACCTTCGCCCAAGTAAATAAATCCATCTCTGGCTCCTATATTTTGGAAGGTTTGGAATCGATTTTCAAAGTAACATTATTCAGGCAAATGTACTTTGAACGAATATTATTCTTTCACAGTGTCAATTCAATGATGATACGCTGAAATCCACATGAGTTTCCTCAAGGTTGGATAACACCTGTAGGGTGGTAGCCGTGTGGTTTCACGTGGAGGATGACATCGAAAATGAAAAATAGTAAAGTGAAAAGGAATACGATAACGAGTGGTGTCTCTTTCGCATCCATCAATTTGACACGCACATCATCACTTTCCGTAGTAGGTATGATAGCAAAATTCCCATGATGTGGTATTGATATGCTGTGGTCACATCGTACGGCATCCCTGCAATTGCAAGGTACAGAATCGCACTCCACCTGCGAATCGCCGAACTTGAATGATGTATGTTATTATTCATCTTTCTCGCTTGGTCTTTGAAATTACAACGAGCTATCAGTCTTGGACGTTTTCCCTTTTTATATGCTATAAAATATCAGGGAGTCCGAATGGTAAAATGAAGTGGTTGGAAAGCCGCACTTCAGGTACACGATTAAATACATGTTTTCCAAAGGCCGACTATTGATTTAGTGTGTGGCTAAACGTACAATCTTGTGCGGTTCGCAGGTGGTCACTTAAAACGTTCATCCTCTTTAGACTGCAAAGCTTTTTTCAACACGCCAAAGTTCACTACTTGACTGGTTCGATAACTGAGAGTCTATCCTTTCACTTTATGCT
The DNA here is from genome assembly GCA_016746295.1 of Potamilus streckersoni. Lineage (NCBI taxonomy): Eukaryota > Metazoa > Mollusca > Bivalvia > Unionida > Unionidae > Potamilus > Potamilus streckersoni. Next base: position 2,596,067 of record JAEAOA010001978.1, read on the forward strand.
CCGTGTGCACTTCTTGTGTGTCTCGTCATTTATAGCCCTAATGTTTATGACCGCCACTAGCAAACCTTAGAATCTTGTCATTGGGGTGCTCGTACGTCCTAAACGGTCTCCTTCGATGTCAGGGTACCGGTGACCCAGGCGATCGTTGTAGCCGCAACTGTCTAGGTCAAAATACAGAACACAATCCCTTAACTGTTGTAAGGCTTCGTACAATTTTAATTGAGCATGGGTTGTCACGTACGCGGCAATGATGTCAGTTCCAAATTCTTCGGCTTCTACAAAGTCCGGTTCTTCTTTGTTATTTACCAGGATCAAGTCTTTACGAAGGACGTCCACGTCTTTCATGGTTTTAGTTTTGTAGTGAAACATCTAGAAGTAGCGTGAAGGATCGGACAAATACTCTGCCTTGGATAAACACGGTCGCTTTGCCATTTTTCTCCACAAACAATTCAACATCACTTTAGCAAACCAATTACCTTCCCTCGTTTTTCTCGATGTGATCTAAAGTGATGCCCTCCTGCTCAAAGTATGTCTCTTTGAATTTATTTTGGTCTTCAGAAGTGTGACAGCAGGAAGGGTAGCCGCTGGCTTATTTCAGTTTCAAAAAGGCATCCACGTAATTCGCAAAAAAGCCTTTCTGAGTCTCGTCACCTTTGTGGTAATGTTTTGTTTTGGGAAAGTGGTAAATTTAGTATACTTCTAACAACTGGTATCCATGGTCCAGAGCTAAAAACAATTCCACGCTGAGCCACGTTCCCGTCAAGGCGCGTTTCCTGTGTGTGCTGACAAGGATGGTTTCGGTTGCACGTTTAGGCACAAGTACGGCACAAAGGAAACAGTTTTCCTTGGCAAGGGTGAGGTAAAACGGGATGGTACAAGTCGGTGGTAGGCAAGACTTTATATTCAATAAATCCTTTGTATTGCTGAATGTTGTTCACGTCGATGTGTTCTGTCAGCAATTGTGTGTGACATGCGGAAAAGTGACAATATTTGAACGCATATGGATACAGTAAAAACACGTCCAAACATTGTATTTCTTCTCCTTTCTCATTGGCGTGGTAACGCAAACAGGTTGCATTCGTCAGTTTTCCGTACAAGCAGCTTCGAGGGTTCAGTAGATCCACCAACTTGTAACTTTTAACGATACGTTTAAACTTGGTATAGGTTTTCAAAGGGTGATCTTACTTGTGCTCTCATATATCCAACACTTGGTACCTTGCTGACAAGATTCCTCGTACAAGTCTTCCATGGTACGTTGTAAAAATTTATTTTTAGTGTCACGTTGAAGGCAGCAGATCGGACAGCCTCGAAATAAGCATCCATTAAACTCGTACACGATCTGATTGTTTTCTAAGTCGCAACCATCCATCGAATACGTTTCAATGGTCTTTTCAACTCATCCGTTTCGGGCTGTTGGATTCATTTGTCTTCCTTTTCGCACAAGTAATGTAGCCAGCGTAGAGCTTTGACCGAGTACTGATGTTGACAAAATTGGTCGTCTGAAGGCTGAATGACAGCCAGGATCTTCTCAGGCATGAATCGTTTGCGGTACAGTAAGGAAAATGCTTTGGCAATAGTGCAGGCTTCTTTCAAATGACCGATCTCCTCGTTTTCCATGAATAATTCTCGAAATTTTCCACAGCAACGCCGTAAAATGTCCACATCAGATCGACAATACTCTTAACATTTCTTCCTAAAAGTCGAGGGAGACAGAGTCGTGAGTGGTACCAAGCGCAGAAAGCTTCTCGTTTTTTTTGTGCGCATGTTATCGGGGTCGTAATAGTGAGAATAAGGCAAATGGGATAGAACGGCGTGTTGATTGGTTTAGGTATTAAAAACGTGCGGTAATAGCCTTTGGCCATTTCTCTCATTTTAAACGTTTTAGGCATTCGGCTCAAAGGCATGGCCAAGTAACTCGTCGAATCTTTAAACTGCACTTGTATCACTTGCATGGAAATGTGTTTGGCTCCGTTCAAAGTGACTTTCGGACGTTTGGTGCTTTGTTCCGTTTCATAAGAAACTTCCCATCGTATCCAGAGAAATTGTGAGCCATCACCGTGACAGAGGGATGGCTATCTCTGTAACGTTCGATATACTCTTAGCTTCACGTACCGTCGATAGGGTCTAAGATCCACTGGGCGAAATCGGTCAGTGTGTTCGGTCCTCGAAAGTTTTTTTCACGTCCTCCATGAATCTTGCTATTGTGTGGGTAATGACTAGAGATATGCTCTTGGATACACTTCTCGCACGCTCGAGGAGCATCGCAGAAATTGAAAATGTGCATGTATTCGAATTCTAAAAACTGAAATTCCCTTTCTTTTTGTGATCGTCTTTTTTTTTTCTCCCGTTGGGGTTGGTATTTTTGAATGTATCATTTGTGTTCCTTCCAAGTCCACGATTTGATGACAAATATGACATCGTTTCTTTCCTGAACATACGTGAGCCTTGGTACAACAGGTACTTATCACTTGACCACATGTAAGGCACAATCTCAGAAGTTGACAAGAACTTTACTGCTGTGAACCTTACGTTTTCATAAGTTGTTGGTAACAGGCAGGGCTGACAAAAGTGCGTTGACAAGTTGGGCAATGCACTCGTTTTTGTTCTTCGTCAGGACAAGGTTTAAAAGCCAAATATCTCTCAAATTTCGATCCACAATGCTTGTTTTGCTCTCACATTTCTAACAATAAAAACCGTATCCCAGAAATCTGGTGATAATAGTAATGATATTGAAATGTTCAACGTGATGGTAGACGTGAATGTATTTTCCGTCTTTTAATTTTATTCCTCGCAACAACAGAGGACCGCACACTTCTTGAAGATGCACTCTCAAGGTGTATTTTGGAGCCAAGATGTCTTGAAGTTTTTGAATTTCAGGAATGCCACAGGGTGTATCTTTAAATAGGCCAGCTTGTTGAAACAGGAGTTCTCTTTGTTGTTTGGCTGAGTCCGATCGTTGAATCCAGGCTATTTTCCATTCTAACGTGTTTGTTCCTGTCGGCATATTTTCGTCCCACAACGACTGCCCTGGCTAAACACATCTGGTCTTGAGGTTTGGTAATTTGGAAGAGGATACGCTTGATGCTGCGAAGGTCGTCCATAAATAACACCTTTTTTCGTCCTGTCCCTTTGGAAAGATAAACGTGGGCCATATACAGTGTCCCTTTTCCATCGGTGATGTGAAACTTGTCGTTGGACTGCTGAACGTGTTGAATCTTGTCGATGAATTTGGACGGTGTTGACCTGTTAAACTCGATCCAACTGCGGACTTCAGACTGTCGTGATAAATAGAAACTAAAGAGATCGTGCTCTTTTGCTTCACATTGCCATTTCAGTGCGGTCAACAAAGAATCACACAAAATGATGATGAACACTTCTGATTTCTGCAGCGGTACGTCGGACTTGAAATCTTTAAACTTCACCACGTACGTGAACGCTGGGGTTCTAAAATTCCTATAGGAGTGTTTATCTGTCTCTCGAATATGGTAGTAATTTTCAGCGGTTAATGGTGGTGGATCTTAGTTCAACTTTAACTCTCTTGGTTTGGATTCTGGCTCGCTCATGTCATCTTTCGCTGGAATGAATTTGATCCAAGACTTCAACTACTTTCTTCTCCTTTCACCACGAAATGATGAGATCATTTCATCTTAAGTAATAAAATGCTAAATGACTACAATTTAAACACCATGGTCACTTATATAACAATGTAAGGTGAATGTCTTTCCTATATAAAAAAGGGTCAAAGTCTTCCCTCCAAGTATTCATTGTACTATCAATCCTATCAGAAAGATGGAAGAGCCAACACAGATCGAACTTCTGATCAGAGCTTTGCGAGGTGCTATACGATGGTTTTCTTCAGAGAATCTGACCGACTAATCACCCTACTTTCGAGATAACAGTCAAGATACTTGCAATACCTGTTAGAAGAAATGTCAGAATGTCCACGTCAAAGTAAAACAAGTGTCAAAAGAGACCAAAGTGAAGATACCAGTTATTATTTTCAAGAGAAAGGACATTGATCGTCAGACTGCCCTAAGAAACAACAGAATCTGGAGGAAGAGAAGGGTTTAGAACAAGAAAAAGAGGTACCCTCCGACAAGGAAGAACCCAGACACCTCTAGAGAAGAAAAGAAAGACCAGACGAAACTGAAGAAGAGGAAAAACCAGTGAAAGTGAAGAAATGAGAGAGAGAGAGAGAGAGAGAGAGAGAGAGAGAGAGAGAGAGAGAGAGAGAGAGAGAGAGAGAGAGAGAGAGAGCAAAGACAAAGAAGAAGCTAATGAACTTTTTAAAGTGATGTGTTGTAACACTGGATTATAAATTTGCACCAGAAAATGTAACAGAAAGAAAATGAAGTGTCTCTTGGTTTTGATTTGTATAATAAGGACCTACACTCATGCACTCGCACACGTTCATCATAGGGCAAAAAAGGAATTTGAGCCTAAATTGATTTTGGCAAACATTAGGTAGTCTCTTTTGGAGAGAGATGGGTGACCCTGAAAACGATCGTTGGATGTTTGTTTATTTTGTTTTTCAAAAATCAAACAAATTCAGGAACGGGAGGTAACGAGCTTTAATTGACTTATCCATTTACCACGGCCAAGGCTTACATCTGGACCTACTACTGTCGATGATTTTGTAGAAATCATTTGGGTTGGTATCTCAGGCGTAGTAAACACGTTGACTGGGTTGGAGTGTTTGGCTCGGGAAGGTCTTTTTCTCTTGGGTCGTATTAAAAAAGTCCGATTCAGTTCTTTCAGACTCCTTAACTGTCTCAAGAGTACCATTACTGTTTGACTTTCACTGTCCTCCTTCTCTCCTAGATTTTGTTTCTTCTCTAATTCTTACTGTGGTTTTTTTTTTCTTACCTTTTTTTTTCTTCTCTTTGTTGCTGTTGAATGAGAAAAGTTTGTTCTGCTTCTTTCTGTTGTAGCAAAAATGTTTCCAATTCTTCTTTTTGGCTCAGTCTAAATTCCTCGACGTGTGGTAAGGAAGGAGAAGGCAGAGAAGGTGCTGATACAGGAATAAATTCTTGTGAAAAAGAGAAAATCCACTAAATCTCAATTAAAATCGTTCTTTTCTGGAAGTATGACCGTGTTTGCTTTGGTAGTCGCTGCTATATCATCACTTCTCGTCTCCACGGCCGGTTCACTCCAATTCATCTTCTTCTTAGTTTCTGTCATGTTCTAACTCTGTCGCATTGATTCACTGCGCTCGGACTCTAGTGCACCAATATAGGGAATGTGACGTCACAGGTAGCTGTCTTCGGATTGGAAGACAGATTTCGCAAACTCTGAATTTTGTAACGCATGTTTGGATTGGTGAAAGAACTCAATCCGTTTCGATCCGCTTTTCCACTATAAATAACCGCAACTCACTCCATTCTCTTCACCTCTTCTCGTCACAAGATGTGGACTAACGTAGATTCGTCTACCCTCCTAGACTATCCTATATATATATATATATATATATATATATATATATATATATATATATATATATATATATATATATATATATATATATATGAAATCGTCGTTGGCTATCACGCAGAGGACTGATACAGTCCTTTGGAAACGAAGGATCTATGTGCAGAGGCAAAGCCCTCCGAGAAGAGTCTTAATCTACGGTCCAGAGGTCAGACGATTTTTGAGAAAGTAAAGATGATCCATGTGATGCCCTCTATGTTTACTGAATGGTGTTATCAAAAAAACAAAGGCCTTTTTCAGATCCGGTCAAATTTCTAGAAAAGATTTACTCTCTCTTGCCCCCCAAAAATGTAGTCGATATTTTATGTGATTAAATTGATTTTCATCAATCTATGCCTGTGGGTTTTTTTTATATGAACGGACCCATGTGGTTGGTGAGTACCTCGCGAAAGTTCGTTCCCGCCCCGCTTGGCTATGTTTTTGTTTTTTGCATGAACGGTCAGCACAGCGCGGAAGTTCGTTCCCTCTCCGCCAGGATAATAGTCCCCCCCTTGTCACCGTTTTATCCGATAGAGGTCAGCTAATGTTCAGTACCGTGACGTCACCCCTGTTCCATTTCCCTTATGTCTAAACAGTTCCAATAATTTTTTTGTCGCTATACAGTAAAAATATCCCCCGTGTTAAATTCCCCTTGTCGCTATAGTATAGACACCCAAATTTAACATAAGAGTCCAATTGTCGCTATAGTATCCCACATTACTACTCTTATGTCTGAAAACGGTTTAACTGCTTGCGAGACAAATTAGCCATAGCGATTTAAGAGTTTTATGCAATTCAGTTTTCATTTAAAACTGACTGAAGCCAGATGCAACCCTTAATGTTCATGAAAACCGACAGATCTAAAACATCAAGCCTTGCGGTTTACTTACTGTCTTTCTTCGTTTATACGTGAAGCTATAAAAGATATGCTTGCATTATAATGCTAGAATCATAGTTAACGAAGTCACTTTTGTACCTTCATTTTTTTATTATAAAATTTATAGAACTCAACACTGGCCAAGCATAGCAATTAACCTGCTATTATAAGATGAAATTAATTCTGCCCGTAACTTTGTTGAGTTTTTCAAGGACTACTTAACAAAAAGTGGCTTATTGCCTAATAATAATCTGTAATGACAAAAAATGCATCTAAAAAATATAATTTAAGAACGATTGGTGGAACAAATGTTAGGAAAGTATAACAAATATTTTATATTCACAGTACCTGAATTTATCTGCATTATGTTCAACAGCAGTGTTAAAATGGCATGTTTTAAACAAGCTTTGTTTTTTAGTCAATTACTTGCTTCATTTTGAGTGGTTTAAGTTTGTTTTTATGTTTTATTGAGCAGCAAAGCAAAACGAAACCGTTCCAACGTCTGTAAAATGTTTCTGTTTCTGATCACTTATTGGATAGAGTTGGAAGTAACTTAGAAAGAAATTTCTATCTCATTATTACTGGATTGGTCGAAAATTTGATCTGTAAGGTACAATCGGGCCTGTGTTATGCTGAAATCAACTTTGACAGAAAAATTAAAAATAGAGTGATTGCAGAATCGTCCTAAATAGGATTGGACAGAAAAAAAAACCAATATATTCCTTTAAAGTGAGATCAGTTGGTAACTTTATTGGAGCCATCGTGACAACTTGTCTTTCCATGCGATCAAGATTTTGATTTCCGGCTTTATCATATACAAAAGTAACTGCATCTTACAGTATTCTGCTGAAACATACAGCATCAAGATTAATTAACATTGTAAGTAGTGACGTCGTTCTTGTATAACGTTGTTTCCTTAAAAGCAATTTCAAGTGTTTTTAATATATAATTTCTATATATCTATCCGTCTATCCATCAGTTCCTTTACATCTCTCTCTCTCTCTCTCTCTCTCTCTCTCTCTCTCTCTCTCTCTCTCTCTCTCTCTCCATCGACACATCTCTCTCTTTATCTTCAAGCTGTTTTCAGGAGGAAATAATGGAGCCATGTATTCCAAGGAAAGAGTCTCCATCCCGTTGTATGGCTAAATGATCCTTTTCTTGAAGTACACTCCAAATTGTATATGACAATCGTTTTAACTCACTAAATACTGATCACAAGAAAGAAACGAGAAATATTTTAAAACTTTATTGCATCACTTACTTTAGAGATATACACACTTCCTCCCTAACTTTACTGGACGATAGATCTAAATCTGTCCAATTATTATGATCATGATCTACAGATTCGTCTCCGATTTTGGGTAGACTAGAAGTCTCTTTACTTCCGGATCCGGTGCACGAGGAGAACATTCCTAACAGACTCCCAATAAGCATAGCAGTTCCTGCAAAGTTAATTAAAAATATCAGTGATGAGTAAGTTTTACCTCTTCCCGCTAATCCCCGAACAATGCATATGTACATAAGGTGACAAAAACAAACATAGAACAAGATTCAGATAGTTATAGTCTTCATGTGTTCAGTCTGCTATGATTTGCACCTAAGAATTTTAGTGACTTTTGTTAAAAAGAGCTGGAAGGAAAGAACGTAACATTCATCTAAATTTTCAAGATAGTAAAGCCAGTCTGTGTGTGTGTATGTGTGTGTATGATTTAGATTTTTTAACGTAGCTTTGACAATTTTTCAGTCATATGGCTACGATGTTTAACAGTGTGACAGTTTACAGTGATGTCTAGCACTGGGGCATTATGCCGCAGACATTTAGTATGATGTCCCACCTAGTCACATCCTGATACCAGGCCGACCAGACCTAACATTAACATCTTAAATGCTGAGCGCCAAGCAAGACAGCTGTTAGTACCATATTTATGTCTTTGGTATGACTCGGCCAGGGTTTGAACCAACGACCGCCCGCATCCGAGGCGGACGCTCTAACCACTAGGATACTGGTGCGATCAAAGGCACACAAAGCCACATTAAGACACACAATACGATCAGTACCATAAGAAGTGATACTGTTAGATGACAACACTTTCTACAGAAGATTAGGGGTAAATTTAGAATATATATCTCGTGAAGTTTTGTGTGATGATCTTTAAATAGGTGGCTATTTTAAAATAATGATGAGAAAACGGGACATGTGTCGAGATATATGATCACTCTCACATACATACATACATACATACATACATACATACATACATACATACATACATACATACATACACACACACACACACACACACACACACACACACACACACACACACACACACACACATACATACATACATACATACATACATACATACATACATACATACATACATACATACATACATACATACATACATATGAATTTATTATCTCATCTTTTCTATCCACTTATAATTCAAAATATTTTCCTTAATATTTCCTTAACAAATGCATGAAATTCAAGAACTAAATTAATACTAGACTGTCAAGTCTCAACATATGAACGACATCATTTATTACGTGAGACAAAATTTGGGTTTCACTCATATCTAACCAAACCTACAAACGCATTAAAGGTAAGAACCATACCTGCCAACGTAAAGCTCCACGTATAGGACTGCGTGTGTTTGAGCAACAATCCTGGACAAAAAAAGTTACATTATTAAAGCAAATTTGATTAACTATGGTGAGGCAGGATTTGGTTGGGTGGACATATGAATACAAAACACGATCGTACATGTTACGATTGAATCATTATCGGCATTACATCATATATTTGTTCACTTGTTTTAATGTTTTAAGTATAATAATGAAGCTAGAGGACTTCATAATGATGTTACAGGTATGAGAATGTATGATAATGATGTTCTAGGCATGATAATCATATCATATGCATGATAAAGGTGTTACAGACATAATCATGTTACAGGCACTATAATGATGCAACATGTATGATAATGATGTTACATTTATATAATTTTGTTACGTGAATAATATTCGTGTTACAGTTATGATAATATATGATAATAATGTCATAATGTGGACGTTTTGTTACCAAATCTAATCCATCCAATGTAAGACTGTAGTAGATTTTATTTTCTATTCTTAAATTCTCAACCATACCATAATCACAAATGAAACCGAACACAATATCACGTGGTATTTAAGTGAACACACTTGATCTGACTCTGATTCAGACCATACCTGCAAAAGGTGGCCCCAGACAGAAACCGATGCCGCAGAAAAATGAAGCCAATCCAAACGCTTGGGAAAGATGATCAACTCCAACCAATGAAATCAAGATCGGAGTCATGATAGCGTTTGGACTTCCCGTGTATAGTCCCACTAGAATGGCAAACGCTTTCTCTGCCCCGGTTAAGCTGCCATATGTAGGGAACAAAATGGCTACCAGACCACCAACACCCATGGTTCCCAAATGGATAGTCATGGCGTCCAGTCCACTTTTGTCCACTATTGATGCTCCGAGAATTCTTCCAGCTGTGTTAGCGATACTAAAGAGTTCCATGACACTATTGATGTTTCCTTCACTGGCACCTTGCAGATGTAAATAGTTTGGCAGATGCAAAAAACACACAGATAATGTTAAATTCCACGTACTTGTACTGCAAAGAAACATCATAAATTTAACATTTGTTAATAAATCTAAATTGATATATTTCTTCAGAGCAGTGATCCAATTTTTTTCCCTTAATTCCTGTCGCCGTTTTCGAGTTTGAACTTTGAGATCCTTTTCAATCCTAGAGGGATGGCAAATCATTCCAACGACGCACAGGTGGGCATTCAGGGCACCCAAAATGTGCAATGCGCCACTCATTCCATATGCATCAAGGATAAAACTTGCCAGAGGCGAGGCTGCAAACATTCCTGTTCCAATAAAGGCAAATGCAAGGGAAATCATCAGATTCCTTCGCTTCTCAAAATAGTATCCCAAAACTACTGGAAAACTCGAGCCAGCAAACGCATTGCCGATACCTAGAAAAAGAACTTGGGTTTATTTTGTTATTTGATAACAATATAGTTTTTGCGTGAAGTACTTTGGTTATTTTTTAACCTAATGCATTAATGAAAGATATTGGAATCTATGGATATATTAGGTGCATTGCTAACCCGTGCTTTTTTCTATCTCTCAACACCTTCCTATTCTAAGCATCATATTATTTTCTCATTATATGCAGTAAGTGTCGTTGTGGTAGCGTACCTTCGTGTTTTGGTTTTCATTAATAATTGTAAATGAGATAATCCTCAATAAGCTTGGGATATTGGATATCCCAAGTTCATGCTATTCATGTACGCAGAAAATAAAATTCGAGAACAAGGTATTTGATTAGGAAAAAAGTGTTGTTTATTCCAATGTCGGTTCTTAAAACATAATTAACTAACACAGATTATTCCTAAGAATAAATACAATGTCTATTTACAGAAACTCCGGTCTTAAACCAGACATATTTGATTACTATTATTTTCATTCAAGTGATTTTTATGAGGCAAGACAGTTTGCATTTCTGTTTTCAAGGATTATTATCTGGAAAATCTTAAATTGCCAGATGTCAAAATATTAAGGGAACAGTCAAATATTAAATTCTACTAGATGTTGTCAAATTATAATTCTACGAAGGGTTCTTAGTGAATCTAAAATCACTCAAAAGAGCAGTTCACGTTACTATACAGCAAAAACAAACTTCTCTGAGACCATGATGATAGAACTTATATACCAAATTTCGATATACGGCGTCGAAATTAGCTTGGTCCATTAGACACAAAATTACCGTAAAAGTTACTGTATAAAGATTCCATTTTTTTCTAAACTCATTTAAGATTTAAATGATACAAGATTATATTTAGTACCAAATTAAATTAAATTTCTTCATAAATAAATGTTTTACGATTTTGGATATTAGTCTCAGTGAATCATATGCCAGGACGCCTTATTAATGTCCGTACTTTTCACTAATAATCAAACTTGTACTAAATATTTGTGATATGTACCAATAAACAAAGTATGTTCAATCTCCAATCAGCCTCTTCTTCGATAAGAACCTCATCAACGTAGACACAAGAACTCTCTATTATATCTACACTGATGTTGCGAATAATCGAACTTATTTCAGAGATCCTCATGATTTGCTTACAATACCAAGACGATCAAATCTTATACAAAATCAATCATCTACATTGGTAATATTTACCAGATAATCTCATTAACATGAATAAACAGAACTTCTGCAAGATATTGTTAACACTTAAAAATTAGAACAGATACAAACCAAATCCGAAATACAGTCTCTACTCTGGTAAGAAGCTCAGTCAAGCAGATGTCAGAACTCTTTGATAATACGCATGTGTTTTATTGCCCCCACACAACTTGAGAGGTGATACAATACGATTTTCTCCAGTTTTAAAAAGGCTTGATAATTAAAACCCTATTTTATTTTAATAATGAAATTCGTTTGAAAGCATGGCAATAACAATATATACACAACATTTAATCAAGGTCTGATAGAAAAGACATCTAGAGGGGTTACATGATCAGCCAACCAGTACTGCTTCTTCAAAAGCTTGAGTAACTCATAATCAAGCTTACTAAAATTCCAATAATAAAATTCCATACAGTCAGTACACACTTTACATTTGTTAATGCCTCTATGTCATAGTAGAATAAAAATAATAGGTACAATATGAATAGAAAACTATATAACATAGCTTACCTCCAATGACACCATAAGTGACAATAAGCAATCCGATGCTTCTGACGTAAGCGCTTGACAGATAAGCTGAGGTGGTCAGTATACCGGCAATCATTATTGATGTTCTGCAGCTGAATGTGGTGATAACCACACTGGCCACAGGACCTGGATAAAATGAAACACATGGTTCAAGCGTTTTGTATAAACTCGCTGGAACAATATACTGCAGACATTATATTAGCAGTATAAATATGGCAGATTTCATACCACGTTTTTATTTTACAATATACGAATTTCTGATTTGTCATTGTTACTGAAATTAGGATAGGAGAGCATTTAAAATGAAAATTACAATTATTAGACCACTCACACTTTTGTTTAAAAATTAGACCATAGTGATAGGTCAGATATGGATCATAGTGCTATTTTTAGAACCAATCAAACTATTACTTTCACATTTATGACACCTATAAGTAGATTAGAAGATTTTTGGATCACTCGTATTTAATGACAAATATCCCTATGACCCTGGATATTAACACGCGTTCGCGTGGCTTAAGCACTGAGACACATAATAGAATGGGGTTTTATTAGAATAAAAATAATTTTTCTCAACTGTAAACCATAGAAGACATTAGTGTTACCTTACACTTTGATATACTGGCCCAAGGTTGTTCTTCGTTATGTTTTTTTTTTTTTTTTTTTTTTTTTTGCAATTTGTATCCACATAGGAGTGCATTTCTGGACCATGCCTTTATAAATGTAAAATACATTTAATTGACTAGAAAGTAGTCTATATTGAATTACACTGGCTGTCACGACGACATCGTGAGTACTGTCAATACATTATATGTGAGCGAAAACGTACTCGGGTTTAATTATCGCGTACAGCTTTACCCGAAGGTGGTTTGTTTTGAACTTTAGCTATTTCAAAATATTGAATTAGGTCCACCGACTGCTGCACCAGCAAAGTGGTTGCAGTGAAAAAATTATTTAAACTAATACGTGACCATCCATCTTGTTTTAGTTGTTCTCCGTTGTTTTCATGGAAAACCCGAAATCACTGACCTTCAAAATTTAAAAAAAAAAAAAAAAAAAAAAAAAAAAAAAAAAAAAAAAAAAACCCAACACAAGCCACCCATAATCTTTTCTCCAAATTCTTTTCCATAGAAGACTCTAGACCTCTAGCATTACAATTTTGCTTTCAAAAGACTCGGTCAGTGACGTTTCAAGAGGCCACTGACCTTAAAAATGTCATGAAATAGATAAGGCTTTTGATCATTAAATCTGATGAAAAACCTATGGGTAGCCCCTTTCTTCCCCAAAAATGTCAAAATGACAATAATAATACCCTGATCTTAAAGTGTTTTGAAAAAATCAAAATCTGACCCACTGATCTTCTCATGTTTCCAAAACTTAACAAATAACCTGACCACTGATCTTCGCTTGTTTTCAAAATTTAACAACAAATATGACCCACTTGTTTTCGAGATAAAAAAAATCTGACCAACTGATGTTCGCTTGTTTTCAAAAGTTTATGAAAGTCCCCGAGAGACCGATACTGTATGAAAAAAAAAAACAACAAAAAAACAAAAGAACGAAAAACAAATAAACAAGGCCTGCTGAACCTCAAACAAAAAAGTCTTTGACATTCAAAATTGCTTGGAAAACCATAGCTCACCCAAACATAACATGCACTGAAAACATAGAGCAAAAGAGCCATCGTGAATCACCGCTTTTTTTTTTTTCAGGAACACTGATCAATCAATTTCAGACTTTCCAAGTAAACAGTTCTCATGAAAGTTGTGGATTTCACAAATATTCCGTTTATTTTAAAGTTTTCTTAGAATTCGAAAATAGCAGTAGACACACTGACTATATGCAATAATTGTCAAAAGAAGCATGATTTTACAGAAAAAGAAAACTTATAAAGATCCATGTTTTTTTCCCTAACATTTGTTAGTAAAGTACATATTTATTTGATATATAAATCCAACAAAAAAAGAATATGTTGTTCCTGATGAACAAAACTTTTCGGGGGGTTATGTTTTAAGCATTCATAAAATGATACATTCCTGAGAAAACTCATCTAAATACTCCTATTTGCAAATGAAATAGCCTGCACATCTGGATACATTTAGGTTAAAATCCATGTACATGTGGATACATGTAGGTTAAAATCTATGCATGTGGATACATTTAAGTTAAAATCCATGCACATGTGGATACATGTAGGTTAAAATCCATACACATGTGGATAAATTTAGGTAAAAATCCATGCACATCTGGATACATTTAGGTTAAAATCCATGCATATGGATACATTTAGGTTAAAATCCATGCACAAGTTAAATACAATAAAGTGAATGTATGGAACGCCACAGATGTCTTAAGATGATAACGTTTATTATATGATGTAGAAACTTTATATGCCATGATTTTGTCTTTATATGATGTGATACTTCTTTATATGCGGTGTTTTCATACTTATATGATGTGCAAACTTCTTTATATGCGGTGCTTTCGTACTTGTATGATGTGCAAACTTCTTTATATGCGGTGCTTTCGTACTTGTATGATGTGCAAACTTCTTTATATGCGGTGCTTTCGTACTTGTATGATGTGCAAACTTCTTTATATGCGGTGCTTTCGTACTTGTATGATGTGCAAACTTCTTTATATGCGGTGCTTTCGTACTTGTATGATGTGCAAACTTCTTTATATGCGGTGCTTTCGTACTTGTATGATGTGCAAACTTCTTTATATGCGGTGTTTTCATACTTATATGATGTGCAAACTTCTTTATATGCGGTGCTTTCGTACTTGTATGATGTGCAAACTTCTTTATATGCGGTGCTTTCGTACTTGTATGATGTGCAAACTTCTTTATATGCGGTGCTTTCGTACTTGTATGATGTGCAAACTTCTTTATATGCGGTGTTTTCATACTTATATGATTGCAAACTTCTTTATATGCGGTGCTTTCGTACTTGTATGATGTGCAAACTTCTTTATATGCGGTGCTTTCGTACTTGTATGATGTGCAAACTTCTTTATATGCGGTGCTTTCGTACTTGTGTGATGTGCAAACTTCTTTATATGCGGTGCTTTCGTACTTGTATGATGTGCAAACTTCTTTATATGCGGTGCTTTCGTACTTATATTGATGTGCAAACTTCTTTATATGCGGTGTTTTCATACTTGTATGATGTGCAAACTTCTTTATATGCGGTGCTTTCGTACTTATATGATGTGCAAGCTTCTTTATATGCGGCGCTTTCGTACTTTTATGATGTGCAAACAGAATGAAAGCACCGCATATAAAAGTATGTACATTATATAAGGACAAAAGCACCGTAGATAAAAAAGTTTGTATAATAAAAGTTGTCTTCTTAAGACAGCTCTGGCGTTCAATATGAATGCATGTATTTTTTTTCCTTGATATGGTAAATCTATTTATGCAGCATACACGTATTTAGTGTAGGAAATATGTAGACCTCTGTTTATTAAAATATGAAGCTGTGATAATTATTTACAAGCGCAACCACCACAAAGAATACCTACCACAGAGAGCTTACTCGCTGAGACGGGATGTAATCAAAAGAAGAAAGTGATATAATATTTTCGACAATTGTATTTTATTTCAATTTATTCATGATGTCGAAATGTTGTTTTTATTTGTATTTGATACCACTATCCTTGCACGTCATATATGTTTCTTATGTGTGTATAAAGAAATAATTATAGACGAGTAGTAGCCCTCAGTTTCATTTAATTTGTTCTTTTTTTCATTTGTGATCAAAGTCGATTAAATGTACAATTAATTTATTCAGAACGATATATGGACGGACATATTTCTTTCTCAACGCCAATACAATGATGAAATGGAATACGAACGTTGATTTCGCTTTATAATAAAAATAACATATCTGATAATTACGAAAATGTTTCTACAAAACTTAACTTTCAAAAAATATTGCATTCTTTACATTATACTGAGAGAGAGAGAGAGAGAGAGAGAGAGAGAGAGAGAGAGAGAGAGAGATTATACTATAAACTTGATTTTTATATTAATTTTCTCATCGTATATCGTGTGGACCATATGGTCATTTATTCTTGCTGTTTTATTATTATTATTATTATTATTATTATTATTATTATTATTATTATTATTATTATTATTATCATCATCACAAATTTTAAACTTCAAATTATATATATATATATATATATATATATATATATATATATATATATATATATATATATATAAAAGGAGCATGAAGAGTAAAATGACCATTTGTATTTGTTTTAGATCCTCTCAAAAGGAATCTACCAAAGAAACATGGACAGATGAGATGGCAACAAACCCAACTGTAACCTATCATGAAGAAGAATCCAAGCTTTTAGTTACGTATTGTTTGAAATAGTGTATAGTTTGAGAAATAAATGATGTCGAGTCATTTCTTCTCTTTTTTGTATTGGCTACTGACATCCATAAGCACATGAAATCCCCTGATCTTGAAACGTTGTCAGCACCCGTCATTTGACATCCTA
This sequence comes from Potamilus streckersoni, assembly GCA_016746295.1. Taxonomy (NCBI): domain Eukaryota; kingdom Metazoa; phylum Mollusca; class Bivalvia; order Unionida; family Unionidae; genus Potamilus; species Potamilus streckersoni. The sequence goes on from JAEAOA010001978.1 coordinate 2,612,705, forward strand.
GCTGGAAATCACACACACACACTCACACACACACACACACACACACACACATCCTAAGGATGACAAAAACTATCTTTTAATTAGACGTCTTATTCAGGTCTACGAAAAGATGACGAAGCTGATCAACTAACGAAAAAATCACTCATGAAGCAGGCTCTGGCGTTGGCTAACATACAATAAAAGATCATGATAATGTTTACAGGAAAATATAGAGATTATCAATATCTAAAAAGTAATTTAATTTATAAGAATGAAAAATATATTCTCCTATTTGTTTATAATTTATCTAATACAGTTAAAATTTGATTATCAGAGCCTTAGTAACGAGCAAGATCCAAAAGCAAGAATTATGCAGACTAATGATGAGAAATATATTTTACATACCATTTATATTCTGTAGATTTGAATATGACGGCAAAGATATTTTTGTAAATAGAACAAAAATATATTTAGATAGTTACTGTTTCATGTGTCCATTATTAGAACAATTTAGCAAAAAATAGTAAAGATATTGATAAAACAAATTAAAAAATTTAAATTCCGAGGATATTAAACCAGAAGACTAAGTTCACAAGTTCTCGAAATTACTTTTGGAAAATATATTTATATCTGCAAATTCACGTATTCATCTAAAACACTGAATGAAACTTACCTACCACCAAGAAAATATTCAAAACTAATCGGATCCGGAAGTTTACCGCAGATTACCAATATCTAACTGATGTTATGAAACTTTGAAAAATGAATTATATGGCTACCTTCAAAACTGTTGTGTAAGGAAAAATAGGATCATGTAATAATTTTGAAGGCTTTAAATGGGTGTCTATTAATAATAAAAAGTAGACACGGCATATTATTTTAATGCACCTGGACTAGCCCACGATGCAAGTTTAAAACATAGTAAAGGTGAAATTACATTTGCTATTAGATTATGTAATGACTAAATCTTAAAAAAAGAGCAGTATTTATGACACCAAGTAGATACTCCAGAGCAAAACATGAATATTTCATCAATAAAAAAATGCATTGATGGTCATTGTACCAATCCTAAACCAAAATACTGAATCATAGAATCATGAGTTAAACGTGGGTGTGACTCTGCCACGTACATGTTGATGCCTTTTAGAAACTTTAAACAGGCAAACAAAGGATAGAATACAACAATGTCTTGGAGCGATATTACTTCCATTGGTGGAAGTTTAAAAGAACAATTAGAAGTACAAAAACGTTTGCACGTTTAGTGTAAAGATTATTTTTGGTGCACGAAAAACTAATTCATAGCAAAAATAATTTATCTCCACTGCAAAATAAAGAAATATATTCAGTACCTTAATTATTATGAAATTTATTAACAAAGTAAATATGCTATTCACTATCGCAGTGAAAAATTCCGGTGTGGAATAGGGTTAAAATATTCGTATAGCAGTTATGTTCTATTTAGAGCTCTGGTTGACATCATACACTAAAATTAACAGAGATTTAAGACCAACAGAAAAATAAATAAATAAAATGAACAAGTTCGAAAATAGTCCATTTAAGTATAGGTTAGCTCTGTTTTCTGAAAATATATATAAATTTGCGAAAGATAACTAATTTGAAAATACACACTTATTAATAGAACTATATGAAACTTCAGAAGGATATTTCGCTTTTTTTTTAGAAAAACAATAACTGAAGACGATATGGCATTAGTTAGTTAAAGGAAGAAGAAAATAAAATTATTCAAATCAATTTATGATGACATACCAATTTGTCAAACAAATTTACGGTGACAATTGGTAATAATAATCGTAATAATAAGACTTAACATGGCGCATATGGCGTATTGTCTCATTTGACTGATTGATGAGATATGGAAATTTCAAGAATTCTGTGGATTCCCATTGGTCACTCAAGGTCATGTAAATATACATAATTTGTCGCACATCAATAGTGCATGTTGTTACATGGAGTCTGTTGCGAAGTACATTCTTAATTTACAGTGTTTATAATGATAAAGTTAGGCATTCAGTTTTATTTCAATTTTTGGAGGTATTCACACTTCTTTTGTTCCTGTTATAAATCTGCAGATGTGTTTTATATTTTAGTTAATTATTTTTTGGAGAGGAAAAACATTTGTTTGAACTGTACAGTAGTGATAGGAAGTACTCATTATTTGGACTCCAAAATTTTATTCTGAAACTGTTATAAATTATTCGAAATAATTCTGGACAACTCCATCTTGGCGACGTTACGGACATTGGAGGATAAGTTCATTTTCGGTATTGAAAATTACAAGGGACTTTTCATTCAAAACTTTCATATACCTTTTTAAGGACTAATTTGGATTCATTTCATTATGCTGTCAATTTCTCGCACATTTTTCATTTATTACTTTAATAATTAAATTGTTTGTCAAGTTTTACAAAACTTGTTGGTTTTGCTTCTTTTCTATTACCTAAGTTTGTGACCAGAGTCGTAACAATAGTTCTTACTAGAAAAAAGCTGAAATTAACTGGTATAAATTTAAAAAGAAAACAAACATTATACCAAGAGATGAATTTATTTCGATCACACTAAGGATGCAAATATCATGATCAATAAGATCGTTCTTTCACCTTTTATCTATAGTCGGCACTTGGTGGATCTCCTAGCTAACTAATCACCATCCAGTTTTAATCAAAATGATTTTCCAGCGTCATTAAGTATGACTGTATTTTTCACAAAAATAATTCAACTATTTCATTTATATTAACTGCTGGTACAATATCATTTTCGCTAAAATATTTTCATAGACTTATTTTTTGAGTGAATATTACTATACAGGTAGCGTTTTAAAAAATCATTTATTAAATAATTGTAATTTGTATTATTATTACACACACACACACTCCATATGACTATCGTATTGTCAATGCTAACTTTGTTAGATTTCTTAATTGCTGTTTTAGAATAATAAGGATATTACAAGAATACAATAAACACTAATCTCAAAAACGTGTGGTTTCAAATTCTGATTTTGACCATCTCAGTTTTTCATTCCAAGGCCGTTTCTCTTTTATGTATGTATGTATGTATGTATGTATGTATGTATGTATGTATGTATGTATGTATGTATGTATGTATGTATGTATGTATGTATGTATGCATGCATATAATATATATGTTTCTGCATTTGTTTGGGAAAATGTGAACGAATTTTTCGGATGGCTATACTGCACGACTTTGGGAGTGTAGTATATTCATCCGAAAAAACGAATTCACTTTTTTCCATTCAACATTTTAATTAAATACTCATTTTTGTTTTATTACCAAGGACTTAATAATAAAAGTCAAAACCAAATACATTTAATAATAAAATTTATTATTTATTATTAAAACCATAAAGTTCACAATAGTAGATTCCTACAATACACAGTAATATTATTCATGCGCATATAGCTCCGCCCACCGACGTTTTAAGTTCAAAGTGTATTGCTCTCTTCGTATTGCTCACTCATTTAAAACAGAAATCCCATTTTGCTGTATCTGAAATTGAAATTTAAAGTCATATTATGAACGACTGCGCAATTGAACGAAGATATTTTGTTTTTATCTCAATCCAGCTAAATTCTAGTTATCTCCTGTGTGTTTTCCGCACGATGTACGTGTGACTTCAGGGACTGGCGATGACAACAAGCTGCATGACTGTTTCTGTTCTGCCATGGATAGTTTGGAATCGTAAGCTGGAAAAATATGAAAGTTTTTTTAACATAAATTCTCAAGAAGATGCTGGATTCAACAATGTTTTTTTTTTTAGATAACAACAGATTCATTTCTTGTGGATTTCAGTACAGTTACCTATGGAATGTGAATTCGATTTCAACAATGTAGTCTGGCTTATAGGTCTACATATTACAGTACACATATATGTGTATCCGTATTTGGAAACCATGTAATTCTTATTAGCATAAAGAGCCCACAAAGTAAAAAGTACATTTTGAGGAGATTAAAAATGCAAAAAAGGCAAGTAGATTTATTCTCATTATTAATACTAGTTAATAGATGACATATTTTTATGCCCAGTCACCTGCATTATCTTTGTTGGAGGGACCCCGGATTTCAACAGGCTTGCCACAGTTGTCTTACTTACTGAATATTTGATAATTCTCCCCTGGATTTGTGATCTTACGGCGGCTCGTTTTATCAGAGTTCCAAGTTAATTAACCCCCATTGGTTTCGGATAATACCTGCAATTTTTAATATTTGTACAGTGGATATATTTTATATTTAATTCAATATTCCGATGAACAGGTTCATAAAACAAACATGTTTTCTTATATTTGGCAATCTTGATTAATGCATTTCATTGTGAAAATTGTTTGGTAGGTGTACAATTCATTATAGATTTGAATCATATTTTTGTTTTATTTTATATAATTTTATTTTCATTCACACTTTACATTGTCTAAAAGTATTACTACTTTTTTCTTTATTTATATTTTTACTTGAAATAAGGACATTAACTGAATCTTTAGAAATATAATTACCATATGTGGGAAGTTTCTGTCAATTTCTGCATTGGAATTGGTGTCAAATAAAATAGGCTGTCGGCATTCATCATTTCTAAGGATCTTCGTTTTAAAAATTTCTGGTAAAGTTGAACAGAGTTTCGCTCCGGTGATGTTCCGGTGGAAAAAATGTGAGGTATTGTTGATCTATAGTCATCTTTCCCCGTACCATCAAAGTTTCTGCTATCCCTCTCAGCATATTGAAGATATTGGGTACAGATGGAATCGGTAAAAACTGATACAGCTCCAAACTTTAATTTTCTGTGTTCGTCTTGGCCTCTAAATCCAAACATTTTTCCCAAAAAGTAGAACAGAAAATTGTAATTCAGTGAGTGTGTGAGAGCCCATTTCACCCGCTGAAAATAAAGCTTCTTTGTCATTGTGGCTAATCGGCTCTGATGCACTTTTCTTTTAAAACCAGCCTTCTTCAGTTGCATCCTTTTTTTTTTTTTTTACAATGTAGTGAATGGATTGATTTCTGAAATGGACGGTCCCTTAGACAGGGACCCGTTAGCCTTAAAATGCCGTTCTATGCTGTTTCTTGTAGAATCTAAAGAACATAGCTCATAGTCAGAACCATTGGCTTTGCAAATCATTATAAACATCTCAGTTAAATACGTGTTTAAATGATCTAGAATGATATTTTAAATGCAGCGCGTCTCACGCTTGTTATCATATAGCCATCGCTGAACATTTCTGATATCACGTTCAGTCGCCTGCTTCGTTGAAAGTTTCTTCAATGATTCTATGAATTCGTCCACATTCTCAACTTTGGTATCTCTACTTTCAAATGGTTCAAAAAGTTGGTTTACTTCATCCACAAACACAATACATTTAAAGTACTTGCGTCTGTACCCATTGTTTGTTTACTATAGAAAGTGACTAGCCCAGACGTAAAGTCATCGTTGTCTTCGAGAACGAAGGACGAACAACAACAACTATAGAAAGTAGTACATTTATTCACGAGCATCGATCGCGGCGAGTGCAGAATGAAGGTATGCAATATCGGAGAATATTGAACGAGTCTGACAATGTAAAGTTAACGGAGAAAAAAGTAATATATATATATATATATATATATATATATATATATATATATATATATATATATATATATATATATATATATATATATATGCAATAAACTGACGACGAACAGTACGAAACTAGTAGCTAACTAGCCTAAGCGCTTTCGACTCTTAATGAGTCTTAAAATGCCGTTCTATGATGTTTCTTGTAGAATCTAAAGAACATGGCTCATAGTCAGAACCATTGGATTTGCAAATCATTATAAACATCTCAGTTAAATACGTGTTAAAATGATCCGGAATGATATTTTAAATCGAAAGGTGACTTAAAAAACTCATTAAGAGTCGAAAACACTTAGGCTAGTTAGTTACTAGTTTCGTACTGTTCGTCGTCAGTTTATTGCATCTATTTTAATTAATCCCTGACACACGTGATTCCTTGGTGGATCCAGTACGCTTGAAAGGGTTGTTATTCGCCATATGATTTGCATTCTATATATATATATATATATATATATATATATATATATATATATATATATATATATATATATATATATAGAGAGAGAGAGAGAGAGAGAGAGAGAGAGAGAGAGAGAGAGAGAGAGAGAGAGAGAGAGAGAGAGAGAGAGAGAGAGAGAGCCAGCCAATATAAACACTAGTGCTTATTGGAGGTGAAATAACTACATACCCACAAAGCTGTCTATCAAAAGGCTAGCAAAATAATTAAACGCAGGTTTAATATACTTTCCTAAATTAATGTCAGGATTAGTGAAAAATATAGACAAAAAGGTTCATTGAAACATACTGTATTATGATATCGTGTAACTAAACTTTGTTCAATTAGCGTTGTTTTTTTTAAGTAATCAAGTGACTTTGTTCTGTGTTCATTAAACTCACTAAATTTTTTTTCTAGAATTCCTTGATTTTAACATTATGTCTTGTTCACACCTGATTAGATTCATTATGATTGGGTAAATCATTTTCTGTGAATGCTGAACCATTACATATTGTTCCTCTGGTTATTACTGCTGCTGTTGCCATTAAATGATTCTAAATTCTGTTTACCAGTTCTATTGATATGATTTCATGTTTCAATGACTTGAATGTATAAAATTACTTTATGAGGGGTACTGATTAGGTCGTTTTGGGGATGGAGTTATGAGGATGGTAGTTAGCCTAGCAAAGAACGCACTTAATGAGAGCAATACATCCAACACATGTCCCGCTTGGTTGCATTTCGTTTCTAGCTGTCTTAGGTGACCAAATCCATGTCTGAAACGGTTGAAGAAAATGTACACATTGATTTAATACCTGACAGTATCCTGCGATATTTTTATACATGTTTTAAATGCTGTATTGTTGATATGTTTAAGGATCCATTGTAGATAATAGGCATATTTCAACTGCTGTTATCTTGCAGCGAATTCCAAGTCATGTATCTGTTTTATTGTATGGCGTTCGTTTCCTATGGACCGTTCCTTTGGCTTAGTGGATAGAGCGTGGGTCTATGATGCGGGAGATTGCGGATTCGAACTGCGGCTGAGTCATACCAAAGACTTATAAAATGGTACTAACAGCCGGCATTAAGAGGTAAGTGTTAGGATTGGTCAGCCTGGTGTCAGAATAATGTGACTGGGTGGGACATGATGCTACAAGTCTTCTGTATGATGCCCATATTGCTAGACACCACTATAAACTGCCACACTGCAGACATTGTAGCGATATTAATGAAAAGGTTGTTAAAGCTACATTAAAAATTCAAATCACACACACACACACGCACGCACGCACACACACACGTTTCATATTTGAAAAAAATCAAAACACATAATATACTTGGAGATATTTTTATAATCAGAAGGATTCACATGGATATTTATGAAGGGATAGGGAATAGTTCCACTCATGATGGAAACTGCTGCAGGTCGGGATGGCCAATCACAGGGACTGTAAGCTGCCTATCCTATCGGTCAGTAATCGGTAAGAAATCGCACACAATTAAAAGTATGTAATGATACTTTATGTAACTATTGGTATGAACGATGTAAGTCTTTCTTCAAACACGGCTTCAAATATACGATGGTATATGATATATACAAGTTCTTTCTTGTTCCTCTACGACTTTAAAATAAATTTGATCATGAGACTGCATAGCATAATGTAATCTATCGTGGTTAACTCATCTCAGGAAATTGGTGGCATGTTTGAGTTCTATCGCTTTAGTGGAATTGGTCCCAATGTGTCTCGTAAGTATTTGATTCTAATCTGAATTCACATTTTTATTTGCTACAAGTTTGATTACAAAAACATCCAACCTTTTGATGTTCGACATTTCAGATAAAAGCCGAAACCCTGTAATTATGTCTCCGACAGAAATAGAAAAGTGTTAGAAATGGAGTACATAATTCATCAATTCACATCACAATTTGCTTTCAATCTTTGGCAGGAACCGGAAGTCTGCATTCTAGAAACAGCGCTTTACCTTCAGGCTACCAGGGGCAACCGCAGAATATTTTTTTTTTTGGTGGGGAAACTTGTAGTTGGTAGCTATTAAGTTTTAAAGAAGCAAGCCAAAACATATTTAGAGGTGAAATTGGGGGTGGATGTATGGATGCAAATGCCCCAACCCCCACCCCTTTCCATATGTGCATGCCTATGGGTACCATAAAATAAATATCTTACCAAATAGAGAGAGCAGGCCGGTGTTAAGGCCCACAACCAGTGCAGTTTTCGCCTCGTCGTCTCGAAATCGGTCTAGTAACGCCAAGTATATGATACCACCCATAAAGGTAGAGGTGGAGATGATGAATATGCCTGCGTAGACCGCAATTAGTACCACCCATGCCCATCCACCATCAATGTCATCTCTGCGACGTCGGATCATTGCATTCTCTGTGACGAAGAAGATAAATTTTATATACAATATTGAACATATCGTAGGAAATAAGTATGCATATAAGAGTCTTCGCATCATATGACCAATCAAATTTCTCCTATGAGACCCCAGATTGCACCTTTGCCATGCCAAGGCTAGAAACAGGCGACACATATTAAACACGTTTAATAAATTTCAAAGGACTGAACATAATACATAATTATATTTTTATCTTATGGGTACTAGATGGACATTTTACTGATAGATAATCGCCTCGAATATTCACATATGCTATAAAATCAATAATAAATCTGCACAAAACTGGAGCGAATTCTAAGGATTAACCTCAAACACTCAAGTGTGATTTGAGGGAATATGTTTGAAATGCTCAAATGTTCGTTCTAAGCGATCACAGAGACTGCATCTCGGAATAATTAACATAATAAAAGTAAATTTTACACACTTAACAGAAATGCTTAATCAGATATTTCCAGAATTTTCAGGCTTTCTAAAGACTATTGTTGCAAATTACGTAGGACATACATATTTGAACCTTTAGTGTAGCTGGAAAGTCTTTGTTTGTCTCATTGTAGAATCATTGTCTCATTGCTTGTCTCTTATTGTAGAATCGGGTATTTCGTGCATTGTGTTCATTGCTCCATTGGTAGCCACTTTCAAATAATAATGGAAGAGGGTATCACAAATGGAATAAGCGCGCTCATGTCATCAGCACATAATAAAATTTAAGGTTCTCAATAAATCAACTCAACCACACACACACACACATATAAGTGTGTGTGTGTGTGTGTGTGTGTGTGTGTGTGTGTGTGTGTGTGTGTGTGTGGGCATAAAGCATTTTGATATATCAATATTATTATATCAAATTGTGATCCGCTCATGTAACAATAATACGCATATATAAACGTTCTCGCCAGCAGTTAATTCTAGATCAATGATCAATTTCCACAAATTAGTCACCAGTGACATGAAAACTAATGAAAAATATTAATAATACCCCTTTTCTGACTTAATTTAATATGGTACACATTTACACCACAATCCTTCCTGCTTTCTGTCCTCCCCTTTCTCCTCAAGCATAAATGACAAACAGCACAGAAACGAAGAATGAGAAAAGGAATTTGAGCTAGATTAAAACCTTGAAATAGAAATTACACCAAGTAACCTACAAGAATATGGTTCGTCGTAACGATAAGTGTTAACTTTCCTTGGGATTTATCAACAGTGTTTATCAATGATACAATGTTGAAATCCAGTAAATTCCTCGGTTACGTGGTACACATACTATGATATATTTAATGTTATTTTTTTTTAAATAACCACAATGTTCTAAAAAAATCGATTATTATAAATCTGAAAATGTCCAAATCTCTCTTTCTCTCCCCCCCCCCATCGTAGCGGGATACGGGCTAAAATCTATGCAATGGAGAACGTAGAGAATTTTCCGACAATACGTCTGGACTGAATGATGGTAGAAGTTAAGTAAAACTTACCAATTGATGAGAGAGGCAGAGACAAATAGACATACAGAGTTTTAAATTCAAACCGATTATATATATATATATATATATATATATATATATATATATATATATATATATATATATATATATATATATATATATATATATATATATATATATTAGAGAGAGAGAGAGAGAGAGAGAGAGAGAGAGAGAGAGAGAGAGAGAGAGAGAGAGAGAGAGAGAGAGAGAGAGAGTCGGTTGTACAGTTGATAAAGCAGAATGATGACATAAACCAACTGTAAATATAGTAAAATATTTTAAATACTCTTGTTGGTTCGTCAGTTAGCTTAGTTTCAATTCGACATTAATTTTCATGCGCCTGAAGGTGAATGGCATAGCGTTCATTTGAATGGTGTAGCTATCCAAGTGTTGCTACTGCTCTACGTTCATTATTAAAACCATCTTTCATGTTTAAATCATAAGTGTGTATTATATTGATTTAATCAATGTGGAGAAAAATAGAAACCTAGAAAAGAAAACAATCATCTTATCAATATACAGAGGTGATTGTAAATTGCAACTACATTTTGTAGCGGACAGACTCAGGGATGAGTTAAGTCATTAGGTCAAGACACGGTTAGTAAATCTAACTCCGTTCAAAGGGCAAATATATATATTTGCATGTGATATAAATAAAATGTATGTACGCTGTATCAATGATATACCAAACGTTGTACAATATTTTAATTAAAAGGAAACTCAGAAACTTGTTTCCTTTTAATGAAAAATTTATACATCTCGTCATCTCGTGGTATATCATTGATACAGCGTAATACTATATATATATATATATATATATATATATATATATATATATATATATATATATATAATATACACACACACACACAACATAACAAGACAATGAGGCTAATAGATTATCGATTTCACCACTCCTTTTATAGGATGATACTATGAATATCCCTCAATCACGTGAACTATTATTCCTCACATATCTCCTCACTCCTCCATTTTTGATAACGAGGTAATCCAAATGAGGGTTATTTCAATATTCGTACACTGCTAAATGATTCAAATGGAAAAAAAAAATATGGCCAGTAACAACATATAGTTGTAATTATTTTGCCAATAATATCCGCACCCCAAGATTGGTCCAATGTAAATACATCAGGTACACACCAAGATTGCGATACTGCACAAGAAAAACAATTATGAATTGGCCAAACTATAATCATTGTTAACTGACTTTCAGATAGCACAAAGCACGTGAAACGGCGAAGCAGCAGCATAAGCGCTGTTAATAAGCAAGAAAAAACTTTTCCAAATGTCTTTTCTATTGTAAATAATATCTGAAACACAGATATATTGCTTTAATGTTCAGTTTGAAGATGTAGGATAAAAATGCTGACTGATTTTAACATCAAAGTAACAATATCGGTATCCATAGTTATATCAGATAACGTACAGTAGTTTCCAATGGATAGAGATTTATGGAATAAGTTCAACAATAACAATGAAACGAATATGAATTAGTCAACAAGATGACTTTGTTACTACAGCAAAAATTAGAAATAAAATACATATTTTATGTGGGGAAATGCGTCGATTAATAATCTTCTAATTGTACAATTTTCGTGAAATCTCGCTAACTTTAAAAGGTATGTTTACTAAGTTTTAAAAAACGAAAAGACCAGATACAGAATGAACAGAGAACAAAGTTCAGTTCAAAACAGGGAATAAGGTCCCGCTATGCAGAGTAGCTACAACAAAGTCAACATCAAAAATGAAAATTTTAAATAAATATGAAATTACTCCCACTATAGAAAAGGAAATTGTGGAAAAAAATGTATCCATGCAGACAATCTTACTTTTTGATTGTTAAACATCGCTGAACATTTTCACATTAATTTAAGTGATGGAAAAAGAACAGCATTCATAAAAACATTATTAAAAACTTTCCAACACACTGACTCATGTAAATATCAATCAACCGTGAAAACAGAACAAAAGAAAATGGCATAAAATGAACACAGTATAGCGAATTAAAAAAAAATCGTTGATTTAACAGTCTTCACGCACAGTCGTAGAGCAAGCGATAAGAACAGGTTTTCTTACATAAAAGTACATACTAGTTATAAGGAGTAAAAGTCCCAGGCTGATAAAGTTTACATTCAAGCATGTTTACAATACAACAACGGTCTTAAAACTCTATGGTTCTGAAATATGTAACAAAAAGGAAGTGAAACCAACAATTTAACTAAATATCTCAAACAACATGGCAAAAGCCATGTAGGCAAAATCTCTACCCCCCGATCACGAACAAAGGTCATGTACATATAGAAATTAAAAAAACAACGGATATGGATGCAGTTCAACATAATGACAGATACAATTTTGAAATACATGTGGCAAAAGAAATAAAATCAAAAGGAATAGATTGCACAAAATGCATTTATTTACAGAGTTTAAACCAGTGAAATTAAATATTGATCAATGTGATGAATGTAAAATTTTTAGAATGTATATTTAGGTACTTAACGGCATCTATGGATAAATGTTGACAATAAAAAAGAATGTTCTAAAAAAACGAAAAAGGAAACGCTTTAAAAATGTAAACACAAAGGAGAAATTTACAACAGTAACAGTAAAGATGTACTGCAAAGGAAAATATTGAATACAAAAAAAACCAACCCAAGAAACAAACCAAGAGTTTAACACTAGAAGCGAAAATGTGGAAGAAACAAGAAAATATACAAACATTTTACCTAAAAATCTGAGGATATTTCAATCAACTTACGAAACATCAATAGTTTCAATGTAGTTTCTGACTATTATTTTGAAGGTAGATAGAATTCGTGTCAAGTAAATCAATATTTTCGTTATTATTGTAGCTTTGTTTTCTGGACACGTTTTTGTATTCATTGATATGTTCCCAAGATTATTCTTCCACTCTGAGATTATTCTCTGCATTAGTCAGTATGGCATGGCTTATAGTAAGAAACAGTATTGTACCTTCAACTATTTCTCCTCAATGAAAGTTCATAGTGCCAAAATTCGACTACTGTCATTTTCAACATGCTTATTCAAGAAATAGGTCACTGATCAGGGATGTGTAATTTTCTCGTAATTCCGTATCAACTTATGCAAAATATGGATCCATCTTAACTGGTACAGAAAGAAGATTGTAAATTATCTATTTCTGGTTTTATTTAAACTGTATTTGCTGTAAAAATGTATTTTAAAAAGATTTGCACAGAAAATAGAAAATATAAACCATATGTTAGTGGAGTACATACGGTAATTTGCGTTGTTCAAGCTTGGCTATATTGTATTTAAAAGTTTATACATTGACCTAAATCATGTGTTGGACAGTGAGCTCCAAAAACAGATGATTTCTTTTAGACGAAAATAGCTCACTGCTTCACCCAACATAGATAAAGGAAGAAACAAAGTTAATTAAGTATCGGAACTTACTTTTGAATTGATTCAGTTTTTCCGGGATGAAATAACACTTACCTTTGCATTAACTTTCGCACCAAATTATTACAATCCGTTAAGTACAACCACAGGAGTCTGCAGTTTTATCAATAAGGCTCGACGAAATTTCTGACTACATGAAATCACCTTAACGGTATTATAAAATAATGGAATGCAACTCGACCACAACCCTCCGCTCGATTCGAATTTTCTCACGCGGCTTTTATCCCTTCAGAATCGCACTAAGACTTAAAAACTACATATATCCATTTAAAAAAAAACAAAACAGTAACGTACCTTCCTCATGAGTCTCGGACGACCATCGCACGAATCCAATCCGGCGAATTAACCTTTATTTTCACCATTACGGTCAATTTACCATGAAGTAAAGGCAGGTCTTTGAGAGGATATTGATGTTCTCGTTATCTGATTAATGTGGGACACGTTTTTGCTGTTTGATTTATCCGAGTCTGCCCATGAGGATCCGAATCGAATAATATTCACAGTGCATGATTTTAGTGAAAACAAATCGACAATTTCTAATATAACGGGTATAAAAACAGACTTCACTATTTGGGAAGGCCGAAGAGGGGCAAAAAAATGCGGTTATAAAAAGGGGTAGGTACTGAAAGAGTCAGATTCGGCCCGTACTCAGATACCGATGAAATACATAAAGACTAAATGTATCATTCTTTCTTCCTTAAATATGTATTTGATTTTTAAAAAATACAATACCGCTATTAAAAAGGAAACTAACAATTTAATTGCCTGTGGTGTTCTATTAGGTTTGCTTGATTACCCCTGGCACCAATTTTCGTTATCAGTTAAAACGCTTGGTGCATGCATATGTTTAACGCTGATTTTCTGTCGTATTCTTGGCAGAATCGTTACAGAAAAGGCATTTTTTGGGTATTTGTTGATCACTATTAGGAAAAGGGGAATACACTTTGCACATTAAAGTATGGTTTGATGTCGATAATGTGCATAAAGATGAAAAAAATGTTCAAAATGCAAGCGAAAACCTCGATTTTGTTTATGCCTCGTTTGGGGGTGGGGGAAGAGTTGTTTATATTATTAATAATTCGGACAAATATATTCCTAATGATAATGATTAATCATAAAATTTATATATTTCTATGAATTGAGAGAGAGAGAGAGAGAGAGAGAGAGAGAGAGAGAGAGAGAGAGAGAGAGAGAGAGAGAGAGAGAGAGAGAGTACAATACCTATAAACTATACCGCGTGTAATGCACTTGCTCAACGTAGTCGGGTTCCCAGCTTAGCATGCTCCATACGTTGCACCCCGTAATATTAATACAGCGGAATGCAACGCATGGAACATACTATGCAGGGAACCAGACTATTGCTTATCGTGGCACGGTTTTGTTACTTCACCAACAAAGGACATAATTGTCGATACATTTATTGTCAATAAGATCAGTGAATAGCACTAGTTTCATATACGAAATGGGCTTTTAGAGTGGATGATATGACCCCCCCCAACATTACATTAAGACAGATTGGTACAAATGCATTTGTTCCAGTGCTTAATGTTTCCCCATCAATGATGTTATCACCGATATCATTTTATGTTATACTCAATTAGAACTCAACATTGTCTCATTTTTTTTTCAAATACATGGTATTTATCTCTTAAGCTCCAGTCGTTAATACAGTCAGGAAACAGCTGTAGATTTCGTTTTTCAAATGTTGATGCATTTTTCGCCACAATATTATCAGATCAATAACGTTTTTGAAAATTTGAGAATTTTTGGGCTTATAATATCAGAGTGATCCACAAGGTACCTACTCTTTTAACTATTACCCGGATGAAGAGCGAGTGCATGGGACAGGTATAGAAACAATTTAGAGAAAGTCGTATTGGAGTATCTTTATAGTTACCATTTGGCGTATACCAAGCGAGAAATGCCCTAAATAATGATTTGGTAAGTGCAAAACTATTCAATAAAAAGACCTTTTGAAAGGACAAAAATATGTACGCAGCTGGCGAAGCCGTCCTTCCACACAAGTCTCTCCCTTACCAGCAACCACTTACACACAAACGATCAAAGCAAAACGTGGAATGGTTTCCACAAAAACACATTTTTCATACACCACTTGAGACTTAACGGTAAGCAGGAATGGTATAGGAAGAATGCTTAGGTCTGAGAAGAGGGTGGACAACCAATTCTGATATTGAATGCCATTGAAATTATAACTGAACGGAAAGAAGAGAAGAACTTTAAGGATTTTTTAAAATCAAAATATTACATAATGAGCTTATCAGAAAGATGGTCGATGAAAATTTCTAATTTAAATTATATTGTAGACATTTATTTTTATAAAAAGTTAATTCATAAAAAAGACGAAATCGTGGGGTGCTTGTAATTTATTATAAAGAAAAGCTTAAAATAATATAAAGTTAATCAACTGAGGAGATGTATATGTTACTGTGCAAATTAATAGATTGAAAAGGAGATATGTATGTCATTTACCATTTCATAGCAAATTTCCCATATAGACTGTAGCACAGTGTAGTTGGCCAACACACTGCACACACTTTCGACTCTCACCGTCCACCGCGTGGGACAGCTTTCGTCTCTCACCGTCCACCTTATTGGAAACATTAAACGGAAACCAGGTCTGTCTGGACTCGTTTCATTTTTCAGTTATTCAGACTTCGTAAAACTTAATGTTATGTACTTAATTAATTCTCACATGTCGTACACAGTATCTGACGAGTCCCTCATTACTTTCGAACCCTTCATAGGGTCATCAACGGGAAGGTTTAGAGCATGGCCGTACGACACGTGTGTCCAATAGTAGTATATTGTATTATGAACTACTTTGTAAACAAATCATGTACACCCATGTAGCAGGCGCTTTACGTTTTGGTTGATGAAATCTGTTTCTGGATGAACTAAAGCAGCTGTTTTGTGGACTAGTAAATACCAGATGCTTTGCAAATATTCCGCCTTAATTTTTTTGATCCAATGTTTCGGTTTTTAGGCAAGCGATAAACGCCTGACAGGTCATAAGGTTGCTGGGGTCGCTACAAATAACATAACATGCAAGTGACAAGGCAGAATATTGTCTGCTAGTGACTTTATCGAGAAGTTTCTATCATTAACCACAACCACACTAGTAAAACTGGACCCTGTGGTGATATAAGGTATAAAACCTATCAACATGTTATAGAGACCAGAACATTTGCTTGCACAGTGACTCACCACGAATGCAACTTACAGGGTCCAAACAAAACGTGCAAAAACAGGTTTTTTTTTTACCTCATCACGTGTAAGATATGTAGCTTTCAAAATGTCGGAGACCCATTCAAAATCAAAAAAGTTCAGGCTAATTTGAAATTAGTTTTGCACTGTTCGGTATGTATGTATGTATGTATGTATGTATGTATGTATGTATGTATGTATGTATATATATATATATATATATATAAATGTATATATGTATATATATATATATATATATATATATTTATATATATATATATATATATATATATATATATATATATATATATATATATATATATATATATATATATATATAGAGAGAGAGAGAGAGAGAGAGAGAGAGAGATTAAACAATTACCTCATCATAGTGGAGCCAGGTATGGAGTTCAGCATTAAATGAAGGGTATTCTGGGTCTCTTTTAGGGAAATTGAAACTGAACAGTTGATTCTGACATCCCATGTTAACACAGCAAGTGCAGTTTACGGAATGAATCATAATTTTAGATTGTCGTATCAAGTAATGCAAGATAAAAGTAATGTAAAGCCTTTTATGTAAGGATGACATCAGGCCTTAGGGCAAGGCGAACGAGGCAACCGCCTCAGGCCCCTCAATGCAGTATTGTTGCAAGGGGCCCGGCACTCATCGCTTGCTGCCTTGGGCCCCTCATGCTGCGTTGGGCCCCGCACATTTTAAGGACGGGCTTAGATGACAGCTTTCTTTTGTCTCCAAAATAAAGTGCAGTTGGTCTACAGTTCAAAAAAAAAAAAGAATGATTTTTACTTGCCGCACCTATTCACGGTCAAATTTATGTTCCAGTTATTGTTCATGCATTGTTTCACACGTCCCACGTGCACTAACCGTTCCCCAGCAAAGACCGTTATCATCAAGGTGACAAAGAAATGTCATATTTAGGCATATTTCATATTTATTCGTACCAGATAAATAGTGGATTTTAAGCTTAGATTTCTTTTTATCCTGTAAGTTATTGAATTAATGGGCGATCCTGATTCTATCAATGATACTGGGGTCCTGTCTGTACACAATCAGGTGGTCCGTTCTGCATTGTAAGTGGAGTTTAAGTGACGTATCATAGTGATTCAGTCAGTCGTAATTCATACCTTCGGAGCTCAAAAGGTATTTTTGTGCTGTGACCAGTCTGAGTTACAAAATTTTATTTAAACTAATTTATTTTCACTGAAGACTTTGTTTAGTGCTCATCATCCTAATTCTTGGACAAAAACATTTATTGGAAATTTTAGTGATTCAACAAGGAAAAAATGCACGACAACACTAAACAGGTTATAGAAGACGTCATCGCCTTCCATCTTGGGACTTCATCGCGATTCTACTTTGATTCACTTAGAACTTTTTAGTAATAGGACGTATAGTTTTAATTATTGGATTAATTTTTGGATTTGATTCACAAGCTCTAATTCCTTTTTCACAATTTTACCTTGTTTTCTGGGGAAATAAATTATTTTGTAAAATTTAGAAAGATTGTTTTCTTCACTCTTTTCTTTGCTACTTTTATTCGAGTTTAGACACATAACAGTCATAAACTCTGCTATTCTGGATACCGTTGCAAAACTGGGTGTCCCTAGATGAATACTCTACGGTTTTAAGAATGCGTCCTATTATAACGTTACAGGATTGGAACATACTAGCCACCCAAGAAATAAACTTTATAACACAAATGTTGAAGAAAGTCACTGAGAATAAAATATTGGTAGGACTCGTCCAAGTTCCTTCACTCACCTATTATCTAGATACTAGACAGAACAGAATGACTTAAAATAGGACAGAGTGCATATTGCATGCCAATAGTGATGAAATATGAAATGAAGGATATATATATATATATATATATATATATATATATATATATATATATATATATATATATATATATATATATATGACAGAATGCATATTTGTGCAAATAATGATGAGGTATGAAATTAATTAGTAAAGCTCATAAAATAATATGCCAAATTTTATAATTTGATATAGGATAGAATGCACAGAAATGCATAAACAAACCTGTGGTCATAAGCTGTTTACAACCACATATGTTGAATGACCACATTATGAACAGTAAAAATGAAGCCAAAGACAGTGGAATGTTAAATATGAGTCTCGGTGATATCTATTTAAAATGATGATGGAGTACTGAGAAAGACGTATCCTCTCAACGTGTATCCTAATTCAAAACACAACAGTATTATACAGTATATAACGCAAAGACTTAACGTATGACAATAAAATCTTAAATGTTGGTCACGCTGATCATTTTGCGCTATTGGTACTGAAAGGGATGCATACGATCGCATAGTTTGACGAATTAGGCATAATCAGTGCTTGCGACTGAGACATAGGAAGTAATGCATTAAATATAAGTCACTCTGACCTCCTTTTGCGACGAGGATGTAGTATTAATGAAGTGACATATCCTCAACAAACTGTATGAATCTCTTGGCATACTAGCATGAGTAAAAGAGTAAAATGAGCAAAAAGAGTAAAAAGTGTAACATGAGCAAAAAGAGCAAAAAAGAGTAAAAAGAGCCCTATTTGGTTTTGGGCTAACACCCAAAGTAATATAAATTTACTTTTGTCCAGGAACTTGTTATGGGTTTCATTCTTAAAGTCATAAATGGTCTCTAAAATTATTTTTATGAGACCAATTTCAGCGGTTAGTGTAGTGGTTGGTGTAGTAAGTGTTATAGTACTCTATTCCATATCATGACCGTCATCTTTTTCACTGGAATATCAACACTATAATGGCGCCGATATTTGAATGATGGAGCATGTGGTTGTGATTATGTAAATTTATGTTTGATGTAGACGGGAGTTGGATTTCGTTTATAAATTATGTGGTGGGTAAGGAATTGTTTGTGAAGTTGTGGGCTCTGTAGATATACTGTTCTGATACTATTCCTAAAGGCTATAAATATGTCCTTGTAAACCAGTGCTGTCCAACATGAGGTCAGCGTGCTGATTTTAAATGGCCCGCCACTTCTTGAGCAATTTTTTTTATGCATTTATGTGAAAAAGTCAATGGCCTACTTTCATTTTATGTTGCGGCCCTCGACTTCAAGAAAAGAATTTCAGTGGCCCATGGTGTCAAAAAGGTTGGACAGCACTGTTGTAAACAGTTACCAGGCATGCTATCGCATACAGTTAAATGGATCACTTTATAGTCATGTCATCGCACTTCACTGCATGTGAATGAACTTATAATGGCTTCCAGTTTACACCAGAGGTGATAAATAATCTATCGCTGCCGACTTTTTCGTCCTATTCTTCAAAGCTAAATTTGTGCTTAGTGACTAGTTCTTTGGTACTACTGCAAACTGTGTTTATCTGATGAACAAAAACCTCCACCACGCCTATGCTGCATAATTTCGAATCTGTAAATGTTAAGTCAAAGTACCCGTAGTAAGTAGGTCAAAGTAACCCACACTTAGTGGGAGAGTTTATGTCAACAAGCATCCTCATTACCGCCATGGTGTCACTGAGTTAATAGGCATAGAAATTTTAGCTTGAATTCTTCTGTTTTCATTTGCTGTGAAGATATCCTGGCAGATACGCCACTGTAATCTACTTTATTTGATTATACAACACCGTTTATAACAAAACACATTCAGTGGATATAAATATGCCTGAAAGACAGGACGGATGCATAGATAGACAAACAGACAAACCAAGTTCTATACTGTTTTTCAAACTTCTCCCTGCATGAAGGAAAATCTCCATTCATTGTCTCAAAAAACTCACAATAAACGCTAATGAAAGACTAACATTCCTTTATGTTTTGAAACCCGAAAATTCAAACAAAAATTTTGGGTTGTTGGAAAAGCTCCAATATACCTGCATACAATCGACAAGATCATTTAAAAAAATGAAAAATGACATATCTACGTATAAAATGAAGATCAAGTAAGATACGTTTACAATGTTATTGTACACGCATTAAAATAGTTGAACCACACTGATGTGTGCATGATCCGAGTTTTAATTCAAGGCTTATTTAGGGCAAGCTGTGCTATTATGTCCCCATTTTATGATAAAACCATGATGGTATGATAAAACCATGATGGTGTATGAAATTTGAATCTGTTTTATCTCTGAACAGCGGTTAAGTGCTTTAGCCATTCATGTCGGATACATAAGCAACCATCCCGTAAATTCCTTCAAAGCATTTATACACGCATACCGACATTTTTCTCAATGTAATAAAAATAGATATTTTCGATTCTTTCCGTGAGAACTATTGACTCTCAAGCGCCAGGCACACGATAACTAGGGAAGAAGGTCAAATGTTTCACAATATGGAGAAAAATGCTTGGCACAGTCAGTAATTGAACAGTGCTACATGAATCAATATTTTATTTGTCTATAATCATTCAGTACATTTCTTTTGCATCATATTTCACCATATTTAGTAGCGCTAATTTAATTACATTATATATAACTGCACATTTCTGAATCAGGTGAAATCAATTTTGGACAACAACACAAATATACACAGAATACTTAGTATACAGAGACTGGATAAAAACCAGAATTAAATAAATATACACAGAATATTTAGTATACAGAGACTGGATAAAAACCAGAATTAAATAAATAGGTGATATATATATATATATATATATATATATATATATATATATATATATATATATATATATATATATATATGATATTATAAAATTAAATTATTTTTTATTTATTTAACTTTTTATATTTAATTAATAAATAGGGGATATATATATATATATATATATATATATATATATATATATATATATATATATATATATATATATATATGTGTGTGTGTGTGTGTGTGTGTGTGTGCTTCATGGAAGATAGATTGTTAAATTTCAGTGAAGTAGCCATGACTCAGTAAATGCATCATTTTTTATGTATAAAAAAAATCACATATTAGTTTCTTTTATTCAAAAAGATTGGTTAAGCTCACTTCAGAACGAGCCAATAATTAATATAGGCGAACAGAAGCATGTAATAGACAAGCTCATGAAAGGTAACAAAGCATGTTGTTTATAAATATCAGAGAAAACATAATGAATCGGCGGTTTTATCACATGAAATATTGGAAGACATATTTTCAGAAGACCTAACCTTTTTTTAACTGGATGTTTGAAATACAGAAACTAAGAACTTTCCAATACAACGTTTTCACGCGTATTGTAGCAACCGACGCATGATTTCTGAATAATGAACTTAGCGAATATTCTTCCCTTAATTTTGGAATGTAGCATTCACAAGATTTCATTGGAAAGTTCCATTATTGTTTTGAAGAAAATAATTTAGATTTAACTATCAGATTATTTGAAGTTTTCTTTGGTGTGAAGAGAAGTGACAACGAACTATTTTCATAGCTATTTTAGGAAAACGGTTTATTTATGCGTTCGTGTTTGCTAAAAAGACCCTTCATTCCATTCAATTTTCTCGCTCGATTGTACAAGATACATACGACATAGAAAAATCATTGGTTTGCACCTAAATAAACTTCAACAAGATAGAAAAGAAATAGAAAAACCTCTCAAAGACCATATGTATTCTTCTTGCAAGTCTTTTTCACAATATTATGTCATTATAGCAATATTATGTGCATGTGTGTGTGTATGTACATTACATCACACACACACACACTGCATACAACACAAAATAAATGCAATGCAGATTTAATAATATACACACAATGTTGACACAGATCTCTTTACTACAGCAGACGAGACGAAAAAAATACATCTTTACCTTAAGAGTGGTCGACACCTCTTCCAAGGCACATGCTAACTAGAGAAATCAACGTATACATTGTGCGATCACATTAAAATTGTACTCGTCTTTCATTATCCGCTTTCCAAATGTGTTACCCATACCGAGAGACCGCACAATGCCTGTTGACAGACGGTGTCGTTGTATCTTCTTGCATTTCGATAATGTCCGGCACGGAATAACAGTATCATCATTGTCTCTAGATATTTTCTGAACTGATTGTCACCTGGTCAAATTCTTATAAGGTTGATTAAAGTTCGAAAAGAATGATGTCTTTACGAAGTATCTGTAGTCGTAAGTAGAGATATTTATTCTTTTTCTCATATAATAAGGTGAAACAGTACCACATTATACACTAACGTGCAGTACCACTAGCACCCCCTCGAAAAAATAAAATGCAAAATATTTCCCTGACACAGACTTCAGCCCTCGATAATTAGTAAGAAAGAAAGAAATAAAAATTCCATGTAACAGAACCTTAGGTCTCACAGGACAGTTTTTTTTTGGCAAATTTTCATCCGACAATAACCTATTGCAGAAAAATGATAATAATTGTACAATAAAGATACAAATCAAAACTAACTAAAGATTTTTGTTGAAAGGATGCTTGTAAGATTCTGACTAAGATATTAAGGTTAATTCCTTATGCAACTGGTGGTTTTGATACTGAACCTATACTACCACCAATCCCTCTTTTTTACATTCATTTTTTGACAGAAAAGAGCTATTTTCAACCTGTTCCTGTGAGAAGACAATTAACAGAGTCAGTATGAAAGTTCACTAGTACTTTAACAAATTAATATCCTTTTCATCACCCCTCAACCATGTAGATTTTTAGATATTTACCTCTGTAGCAGACACATGTAAATATGTAAGTCAAGTCGGCTGCACATTTGCAGCCCAAGTTACGCATTTGATCTCCAATGTTTTCTAACTGTGACAGGCAGTCACCAACAAGGCAACCCATTTACAGGCCTAACTCAAAGTAAATGTAAACCACATTACAGATTTAGCTTATGTGTGAGTTTATAAATGCTAGGGTTGTGATAATTAGGCTCATGCCTTCTACCTTAAAAATTAGGGAGGTGTCAAAATACGAAACTATCCAGGGGTGTCAAAATACGAAACTATCCAGGGGTGTCAAAATACGAAACTATCCAGTGAGACCTTAGACGCCACCATTCGAATATCAACGCCACTGGTGCTAGCAGGAATCAGTACACAATTAATAAAATCCGGTTCAGTACCCACGAATGTAGTCCCAGTCTATTTTTAGATCACTTTTTTCCGGTCTAAATTTGGTGGTGATACTAGAGTCAGCTTTTGGCATTCTTGGTAAGGATTTAAAGGCAATTGTTTATTCTTTAAAATGTGAGCTTATGGTGTGGTTGTCTGTGTGTATTTCGGCGACAGTGCACATTGAGTAATAAGGTCGTGGTGATGATCCGGAAGTGAATTCTGTGTTCCGTTGCCTGGTGTTTTGTTTACAATTCAGCCTCTCAAAAATTGCAGGTCAACCCTTGACAAGAACTAAACCGTAAAGTCATCTTTGAAGGTTTTTTAGATTAACATATGATTTGTATTGATTGTCACACAGTGGAAAGTTCAGTACTGAGAAACAAATGTAGAGAATATATAGTGAAATTAATTGTGTACTATGGCCAGCAGATAAGTGAGTGAAGAAGACTGGGCACTGCTGAGGAAAGGTTCAAAAGGCTGAAGAGGTTAACTGAGTACTTTTGACGATGCTAGAAATAAGTCCCAACTGAGCTTTAAATTACAGTAATTTTATTTTGCATATTTGCATAGCTAATGAGAATGTTATTTTTACATCTTTGATTATCAACCAATTTGATCTAATGCGATAAGTATATGAAATTAATATTTTATATTTGAAAATGTTTCTTAAGGTGATAATGACATATCAACAGAATAATCATTTATCACTGAAAATGATCAAATTATTTTACATCCTTTCTTTCATCCTCCTAATCATATCAATGCTTAAATTAAATTTGTCTTTTCATAATGTTAAATTTATTGAAGGGAATTAAAACTTTGAAATTGCCGTTAAACTCTTAAAATGGGCTCTATGTTTGGTATACACAATTTCATTTTTCGTCCAAGCCTTATAGGAAAATTTTGAAAGACCGAAGCTATCTTGAAGCAATAACTTGAGGACTGTCGAAAAGAAATAATCCTGAAATTTATTTGTGTCCGATTTGAATATGATACAGATACGGAATCTCACAAGTTTAGACATTCTGCCAGTCCTACTGGCGGAATAAAAGAGCTAATGATTCTCGAGCCATCATTTTGTATTGTATTTGCAATTATTTATATTTTTTAAAACAAATAAACATTGTTTTATGCTAGATATAGAAAAAAATAAAATTAGAAATTTTTTTCACCCGCATGTTATTTTTTAAGACTTATATGCCAGACGATGCGACAACAGAATTTGAACTTGAAATAAACAAAAATGTTACCTTCATACACTCCCGTGTATAATAATAAAATATACATACTAATTTATTAAGTATTTATGAACTATTATAGTAAAATATTTTATTTAAAATGCTGTGATAATTTCAAAATAAGTGACTGATGAATATGACAATGAAAAGTATTGAAACAGATTTACTATGATCGTGAAAATGCACTAGCTTATATAAATATCAATCAATCGTGAGAACAAGTTAAATATGACAACGAAAAGACAAAATATAATTCACTTAATTGAAAGGATTGTTGACTAAATATTCTCCCTACGAAATGCATCAGTAAATAGAGACCGCTACAGTGACCTAGTGGTTAGAGACTCCACCTCGGATGCGAGAGGTCATAGGTTTGAATCCCGGCAGTCATACCAAAGACTTATAAAAATGGTACTAACAGCTGTCTCGCTTGGCGCTCAGCATTAAGAGGTTAGTATTAGTACTGGTCGGCCTGGTGTCAGGATAATGTGACTGGGTGGAACATCATGCTACATGTTTGCAACATGATGCCCAGTGCTACACATCATTATCAACTGTCACACTGAAGACATCGTAGCGATATGACTGAAAAATTGTTAATGCTACGTTAAAAAAAATTTAAATCACACATTACAGTAGGGTCTGCAACATGATGCCCCAGTGCTAGACATCACTATAAACTGTCACATTGAAGACATCGTAGCGATATGACTGAATAATTGTTAATGTTTTGTAAAAAATCCAAATCACACATTACAGTAGGCGAAAATATTTATTTATAACAAAATGATTCTTGTTCGTCAAGTTGATGGTCAGTGGGGAAAAAGATGCGGTTGATATGCAATCACATAAGAATAAATGATAAAATTAGATTCTGATAGTAACTTATGTCTTCTCGAAATACATTTTGGCTAAGCAAGTCAAAAAAAGAAAGAAGAGAAACTTTATTGAGCCGAGGCCATATTAGTTACAGTTTAATGAAGGGAAAAATTATTAAAGATACGTTAATTAAATTATTGTATAAATAAAATATCGAATGCATTTACTCTTTAGGAAAGCATCTGTATGTTAAAGTTTTACTAGAAATCTGAACAATAGAAAGAGGAAGCATTTACTCACAATGAAACAAAAATTCGGTAAATGTATATAATGACGCGTATCACATTGTATATGTATATGTCAATTGACCTAATAAAAATTGAATTAAACAAGGTGGAAATTAGATCAAAAGCATAGACCAACTTATTTGGTTATCTGACAAGTGATAATTATAGAATGCCAAAATATTAAAAAAAACTGAGAAAATTATGAAAACAAAATTATATTTTATCAAAGGCATTCATACCAGCTTTATAGAAGAGATTTTAAAAGTTGGAAAAATAATATTGTATGACGCGGCTGCTTTTAAATTGTGAGGCTGGAGAGAGAGAGAGAGAGAGAGAGAGAGAGAGAGAGAGAGAGAGAGAGAGAGAGAGAGAGAGAGAGAGAGAGAGAGAGAGAGAGAGAGAGAGATATTTAAAACAAAGGAATTATATTTATATAACACACACGATAACATTGTCAAGTTTTCTACAAAGTTAAAAAGAAGCAATAAATCGTCAACCAGTTATGTTCTGGTCAAGTGGAAATGATGTTACTAATCGCTAAACAGTTGGGAACTCACTGTCGCCAAAATAAACAATGATCGTTAATGCTAAAAAGTGACAATGTCACAACGAAACAAATACCCCAAAACTGGTCTCTCTGAATGAAAAAAGGATATATCAGAATAAAATCAAAATACCAAAAGACCAAAATATTGTCATATCTTGCATGACCAAATTATACCATTGAAACAAGTTCAAGACGTTTAGCTTTACTGTAACATTGAAATGCCCATCGTCTCCAATAACACTGCATAGTTCGGCTCAGAAATACCCACACAGATAGTTATATACTTGTAAGATAACATTATACAAATATTGCCAAAAATGATGTCAGTATCTTGTCTGGTTTTTAATTAATCTGAAGTTATCAAATTAACCAAACTTACTGACGACATAAACACTCCTAATAATGAATATGGAACAATGATCTTAGAGAACAATGACAATGGTTTTTTGGAGGGGAGGGGGGAGAAGGCGCAAAAAATACATTTATCAATAATTGAAAATGTCACATGTTACAGATGCGGTGAACCAAAGCCTTTAAACAAGATAGAGCAGCTCCGATGTTGTTGTTGGGCTTAACGCCATTTTTCAGCACACGATAGGCTATTCATGGCTGCCAGTATTAATTATGGAGGAAGAAACCGGGAAATCACAGGAAAGAACCACCGACCCACGAGAAGCTACTGGCAAGCTTTCTCACATATTCACATTAGCCGAATCCTAGACTCGAACCCACGCAGACAGAGGTGAGATGGCAGTGATCCGTAACGGACAGCGCTTTGGACCACTCTGCCACTCGTAGCGCAGCTCCGAAAAAGTTATGTATAGAATTTATTCATTTTAAGAAACCAAACGGAATAGTAATGGATGAGATTATAATTCAGAGAAAAGAATCTGAAAATTAATTCTTGCAACTGTGGGAAAAAACCGTGGTAAACGGATCAATGTACAATCATGAGAAAACTAATATACCAAATTGCATGCGACTTTTTGTTCTGAAGCGGCGGGATGAACGACCTTGAAATAGTGTTGGGATTCATAAGCTAAAGAAAACAAATTCCTTCTTTGATTCAGAACAAAACACGAATGCGGTTTTGTGTTATCACATACACCCCTTTTACGCTTTCTATGCATTGTAGTCTTTGATGCATGATTGAATTTTTTTTTAAAAAATGGCAATTATAAATGTTAATAATATTTAATTGAGTACGTGCATGAACACATTTATGTATTTTGAATCTGGAAATACGTAAATAGATTGAACAGCTGCATTGAACATGACATGTATACTTATATGCGTCTGTAATATAATTTCATACTAGTTTCAATTTTCCAAAAAAAGGAAATGAATATAATTATCGGACAAATAACAATTTGATTATAGAATGGTCACATGTCTCATTTAAAATAGCTGTACATAGGAACAGATTTAAAAGTATTTCACGGTAATGAATCATGCTTGAGAAAAACATTGCATTAAGAACCTATAGCAGTTGGTTCAGTGAGTGTCCAATTTAAATGTGAAAACCTGTAGCGGTTGGCTCTGTGAGTGTCCAATTTAAATTTGAAAACCAATGGTAGTTGTTCTGTGAGTGTCCAGTTTAAATTCGAAACGTAAATATGTAAGATAAAAAAAATCTTATCATATTACTAAACTTTAAAGATAATGAACCAAATTACATGCAGATGGTAACTGGCACAATCTTTGGAACATTGGACACAAAGTTTTTTAAGATAATAAGAAAAGATGCAAATTTTGGGATGCAATATCTAACATTACATACAGAGAGCTACAAGGTGATTTCGGAAAGAACATATATATATATATATATTTATATATATATATATATATATATATATATATATATATATATATATATATATATATATATATATATAATGGATGATACGGATTTTTTATAATGATGAAATTATGATATATAGATATTTTTCGATTCATTGGGCAATCGTTAGAATAATTTGCAAAAAAGGTTAAGATATAATATAATAAATCATGTAATATTTGGGTTTTATGGAACACAGGTATCTCAGAAAAGACATGTAAGCAATTACATGGAGAACTTTCGCACGTTGGACGAAATTAAGTTAGCAGTAATCTAGAATTGTATTCCTGTCCTCGAGGGTCAGGCATATCAAACGATTAAAATGTAAAACAGTTGTCATTTGAAATTTCAACCTGAATTGTCTTGGTGATTTAAATTACAACTGAGTGAAGAATGATAATTTAATGGGTGGTAATTCTGAAGAGTATTACAATGTATGCATGAATAACTACAGATTGGAAACTGCGGATCATTTCAGTGCATCGGAACTAGCTTATGATACTAGCTTGAGATACGTCAATTAGAATTAGAATCACTAACAACGATATATTCATGTAGATTAAATCAGGAACTCAAGAAGGAACGAAAACGATACAACAATACTGTAAAAATAATCATTATTGCTATGTTAATTGTGAAGCTGACGCTGATGATGGGGAAGATAACTCAAGGCCGATGTCTCATATTTTTACGCAACAATAGTTTATATGTCTGTGTCATGTGTCAATTAGTACCATGTATAAACATTTAGTGGGGAACCAACAACAATTGAGTCATTTAAGAAAATTAAATATTTTGAGTTCTATGTTACACTTAGATTTAGACTTACCAACACATTTACAGAATTGTTGTAGAGACCATCCAATAGCACCAGATAAACGTAATACACAAGAGTGTGATATATTGCTATTACTCGCTAAATTGATTGAGTAGAAAAAGCAAAATTTGTTGCAACTAATTTACTGTGCAAGTCGAAGATCAAATAGAGATACGTTATTCACTAAGGAAATTTGAAGTTGTAAGTTCAATAGTTTGAAAATATAGAAGCTATACGAGAAGTGTAATCTGATAAACGGTGATGAATAAAATCATTTATAGAACTGTATACTTTTATGAAAAAAACCAATGACTTCAAAAAGGATCTCTTTAGGCTCACAAATAATACTATTTGGCACATGATCAAGTGACAATATCTATCACAGAATGCTGAATTTCTTAGGTTGGATGCTTTCTTCTTACATCTTCAATGCTGACACATGCTTCTATCAGAAATAAAGTATTAGCACAACAATTTACATTATTTACAACTAGAATATATTACCATTACATCACAGGCTTTGGAAAGGCGGTTTACTCTGTAAGCATCGTTGTCCTTAGGGTTTGAACAGATGATGATAACAAAGAGTTTTTTTTTAAAAGTATCTCAAAAATAGTAAATAAGTTGAATGCGCCTAGAGCCAAAACAAGTCTTCATATTGATTTCATTTATATGTAACTTGTTCAGTATCTCATACACCAACTTTTAGCTATTTATGTTAGTTTTATTCAAAGTGTAGTCCATGTTATGTGGTCAATCAACGCGATTCAGTAGCCGTCATCCTTTGGCTTCGATTGGAAAGTCGAAGACATATTACTTTTGTTAGGCGTCCATGACAGACCTCACCTCGTTTTCCAGGGCCATCCCGGTTGCGGTTATGACGGCTCCTAGCACAGTTGATTTTATAACAGCGGAAGCTTCAGCCGCAAGCAGCGCTGGGATGGAAATATTCGACCATCTTGTTCACCGCGGCGACCCAAGCCTCTGAAGACCTAAGAGTTATCTAACATTGCTGACGTTTGACTGCTTCTAACTGCTGTGATTGCGTCTATGTTAATAACAGGTCAGGTGGTCCCGGATAACTTGTTCGGGAAAAGTTTCAAATTAACTCCTGTTTGTTATCTCATGAAGGTTTCGATTGTAACGAGCCGACATCAGCTCAAACTTAATATGTTACTCAGATGTGACATTTTATTTTAAAACATCACAAGTAATTTACAGCAACTTTGAATTCTCTACAGGTGTGTCAATGATCCTCATTCAGCGACTTCAGTCATGCAATAACATATACTTTTCGGTGAGTAATCTACATCCGCACCTACAAGTGCTTTGAAATACATATCCAACGCGGATTGCTTAGTTAGATGTAGAAACTCGAGAGAAAAAAATAATTCGGATTCATCGTAGTGCATTCTATTTTTGGGAGCTAAGCAAGCTCGTGTCAAAGTGTTGCATTGTAACAATTGATGATACTCTGGAGCGTCGTGATTGCTTTGAAAGTTAAGTATAAAGCCCTGACAGAGTTCCAGGTAAACATCTAACATCAGGTGAGACGTCAGTCACTGTCAATTTTAAAAATATGATCGAACTTACGACTTGGGTTTCCATATTGTTTGTGGTTGGTGATTTGAAAAACCAGAAAAACGTGTCATCATGTGCAGAAACTTATGTAGTTATTTGCCTAGAACGTTCTCCTTGAATGATGCTTGCTATTGAGTCTGTGATCATATCAATGAATGAGATCATAAATGTGCTGCTAGACCTGATATATGATATCAAACGTTTGTCTATGGTCACTAAGTGACTCAATAAAGGTATATAAAGCGTAAGATTCGATGACACATTTACTAAAAATGACACGAAAAAAATGCCAAATTGCATCATTTGAGTTGCTCTAACGAGTTACCTGGAATCTGTGCTTGGGCCCAAGAATAATCTTTTTAAACTATGTAGAACCCAAACAGGTGTGAGAGCGGAATTGTGGAGGAAAACTTCCCGAGTGAGTTAATCTGGTTTCTCTGCATTAATAAAGACAAGATTGAAATTAAGATTATAAAATGTTACATTTGCTACCTCAGCTACAGCGACGGGCGGATAAGCAAAGCTTACAGCCTGTTGTGTCATAAACGGTAGATAATCTTCATGTATTTTCGATTCCTTGACCAACAACAGAGACTGTCAGTATGTAATCGTCATTGTATCTACAGAAAACCGAACATACCTCTCACTGTCTGAATCTCAACTCAGAGATTCAGAACTCGACTCTGAAGGGGTTACATTTTTGTACACTCGGGTTCTTCCAAACTGATTTCATGGGAGCTGGATCGCAAGGAAGATAGTCAAAGGGCACAAACATATTACGATGTAATGTGCGTACAGATTTCGGACCTGCTACCAATCTTACCTTGTATACTGGCATATCTTAATGGGAGATCGATGACACCGGATATATTACTTTGGTCTACTTGTCGGCTAATTTTGTTTCCCCTTTAGTCCAACATTGCGCACTGGGGCTCCGTTTCATACTTCAAATTTTGACTCTCGGACGTTCTAATCGTACCGGACCTCCTTGTTTTTAGCATGGCGTATTGCTCGACTCCCTCTGACAATTAATAATTCTTCCAAACAGGCTTCGGTTTCTTCTCTGATGATGAGATAACCTGCGCTATTGTACAAGAAGAATATGCATTGGCTTACAAATCCAATTTTATCGTTATCGCCGTATGCGGCATATTTGTCGGTGCGTACAGGATTTCTTTAGACTTCCAAGAAGGATTCGCAAGGAAGGAAATACGTTGATGTGTCCAGAATATGAAGGTCTATTGACCATACCACACTTGGCACTCTAGCCTTATACATAAATGATATTAATAATCTTGAATGCTTCATTTCGCAACATTCCCACGCTAATCAGATACATCTTTCAATTGAGTCTTCTTTTAAACATTATTATTTGAGTCTAATATCCCCACTTCTTGAATCCTCTCATTATTACCATATTTTTAGTCATTAAATATTTACTGCATTATGTCAGACTTTGGTGAGCGGCTTCAACGATTGCTTTACTAACCCTTGCTGGCACTGATGCTGTTGTTGAAAGTGGAACCACCTTTGATGATCGTATTAGTAATCGACTGAAACACATGAAATCCCAGACCATTCAACGATCTGCAGAGGCGCTTTGGATGTAGTCAACGACTATATTTCAACTTGTTTCGCTGTAGGTGCAAGGCAGGGGCCGTGAGAACGTACGGTGCTCCTGTAAACAATTCCTTGACAACATCGCCAAAAGCCATTTCCGTAATATGTTCCGAAAACGATTGCCCTTGTATGAGATATTGGGCCGATCTTCAATGCTTCATCGTGATCTCCCATTACATGCCCAAAATGGGTTCATCAACAGGCGACCGCTGCATGGAAAATACACTGGCAACTTTGGAATAATCTAGAGCAGATTACTCGGAAGGACAGTTTCCAAACTTGAGTTCCCCGGGTACTATCGGTATCTGTGAAGCTTATGTTTTTGATCGTGTGGTAGATAGAGCGCGGATAAGATAACCCATCTATTTTGTTGTCACTATCAGCGGTGGAACATTTGTGCTTGGGAAACATGAAGAGGAATCATTTTGAAAGAATCCATCACGAACGAACCACCTCTAGAATATTTTGTAAACCTTTCCGAGGATCCTTGCATAATCTTTATCTATTTTGTCAGTAATGATCTCCGTGTCTCTTTACAGACTTGTTGCATATATTATGTGTTTCAGAATATATTCTAAATGTTACAGCGAGACAGACCTATAGTCTGTTTAAATTTGACCATAACTGATTATACAGTCTGAATTTAATTATATTGCATGCATTGATAAATGATTAATTTTTGAGTTACTATAATCCATGGCGATCATTCTTGCAGGTAACAGATTCAGTTACGAGCGTGGGTATAATAATAATAATAATAATAATAATAATAATAATAATAATAATAATAATAATAATAATAATAATAATAATAATAATAATAATAATAATAATAATAATAATAATAATAATAATAATAATAATAATAATAATAATAATCTCGTTCAATCATTTTTATGAAATAGTTCAATGTATAACGAAGTCAATTCATATGCGCGCATGCGTAATGTATATCATTGTATTCGTACTTAACCGTATCTCCTGTATTGCACTGATCAATCGTTATATTTTTACCTGCTTCATGGAGAGTCATTGAACTCAGTGAGTTTGTATAACGCTGATCATGCGGTAGACCACTTTGGTCCTAGCACTATTTGACCGCAGCTGTGGAATCGGACATCTCACATGACGTGACCTGTGTGCAACGAGATTAATAACACCATACGTTCCGCATTTGAAGCAGTCTAACCCAATATCACTGTATGTGTGAGTATTATACACCCATTATACTTGTTGATGAACCATATATCAATCATAGTTGTTATAAATTACATAGTGATCACGTTATGTTGACAGAGCCATATGGCACCCATACATATTTATAATTCCGTATATTATTATATTTAGGTATAGTTCCATATTCATTCATTTATGAGATCAATCATGCTTTGAGGAACGATATTACTTTTTAGGTCTATTGTTGAACTTTTTGGGCATCATTTTGTTTAATCTACTGTTGAACTTTGTGCGCATGACTATGCATTATAAAATACGTCTTATTCATTTGATTATGTTTAATGCTTTCGCTAAAGCGAATTCTACCCGGCTTCGCTCCTGTTATAATCACCATTACCATAATCATTATTGGTATAAAAAAGGAGCATATCAATGCGTTCAATGCGTTATTTACATATAAATCAAGTAAAATATAATGATAATCGGTCCTCTCTTCCATATTACAGCTGTAGAGGTATAGAATGGAACTTTTCACGTTAATTAATTTATAACGTGTACCACCCTTGAAAAGGTTATTGAATTTTAATTGTGGTTGTTTATCATACCATTTCTGACTTTCAGTTATACATAAATATAACCTTACATTGCCTCGTTTTTAGTTGAACGACAATTGCGTATTAATTAGCATTGATCTTTATCAAATATTATTATTATTATTACGATTACAATCCACACCTAAATGTGAGCTGCGTGTGAAAAGTTATTTCACCTGGATGACAGGTACTCTTAGACAGACAAATGATTTGTCATTAGCCATAAAATATATATTATTCATGAAAGAGTGAAAGTGGCCGGTTCGTTGTTTTATTTTTAAAAAAGATAATTTACTAACGTGATGTATAATCACTATGATCTCGCCTAAATTTATTTGTCTGTAAATGACATTGTTAAATACTTTTATCAATGTTATAATTAATGAGTCATTTAAGGACTTCCAATTATATATAGTCTAACATTGCACCTGAAGAAAAAAAAGACAAGGCTTGTACATATTATTTCGTACACCTGTTTATCAAATGATGTTTAAAACAAATTAGACTGGTAGACAACGGAGAGGTTTGTGTGAAATGTCATACCACACAGTTCACTCATTAAGCTAGCCAACTCAAGTCACTGGTAAGCTTTAACGGTGGATTTTTTAAATCTCCATGATCTTTAAGGACTTTGACTTATACATACCAAGCCAGCATGCTACTTAAAATTAACTACGTTAATGTCAAAGTAGAATAACCTCATTTGACTTAGCAAATTTGCTAATAAAACACGAGAAACATGTAAATAAACAATGATGTGGATGAATTTAATGTCGAAGTACAAGATACATACGACAAGATACATACGACAAGATACATACGACAAGATACATACGACGCTGCTAGCAAGTCATAACCGTATCTTCAAGTTATACAAAACTATTGGTGGATATGGATGCAGATAACTTATTAGATCAATGCTCGTTGAAACCGTGCGTGCTCTGTACGTGACCAGTCTTACATGACAATGTTTCTTCGAAATTCCCTCTAGGGTGGTTAGTATTTAGCCAGATAGGTATGTGTTCTGCCGATGTTATGACTTCGAATTCCTCTGTATTACTCCATTTTATCGTCGGATTATAAATACCCTAGGCCAAGCATTATTGAATATTGTCACTTCTGAACATAAAACTCAATAGAATAAATTAAGAATATGAGAATATATGAGGCAAACAACGTGCCTTTCTCAGGGAAAACATATCATCTGCCAACCCGACCTTGTCGAACCCATGTAATTCTTTTGCACCCGAGTCCGGCACGCTAACTACTATAGTTGATAGGAATATACGAACACTCTTATAAGAATACATTCTTGCAATTATCTGAGAAAAAAAAATTGGTATTCAAATATTGAGTTGTTTACATAGCGAGCCTAACAGCATTTTATAAAAGAGATAAACAAGGCGAGCTGCACTTGGTAACATTGGATTAGCTTATAATGGCACAACCTCAAACCTGCTAGACGACATGGAAATCAAACGACTACTCACATAATGTCAAAGTTCTAATGGTTTTATATCACTGCATTGCTATTTCTACTCATTATTCTTATGAAAAATATGGATTTTAAATGTTGTTATTGCAACTAGCCAACTGACCTTTAAGCATGCATAGAATATTAATTTAACTACGTTCTTGTGAAAGATCGTCGAACATTCTTTCTCCCAGGAGCAGTTGTAGTCAATCCCGAAAGCCACAGCCATCTTCCAAAGTTTCCTTTACTTCAGAATGTTAATTCCAAAATATTTTCTATTTGGGTAAACTCATATTGAAATTTTTAAAATAAATATTCAGATATTTAATTAGGAATATGTTTAAAATCTGAAACTATATTTGTTTTCTTTTTATTTACTTCAAAGTTTGCAATGCAGATGTCAGTTTCGTATATAAAAGATGCACATGGGCCAGTCGACACGAGTTTGAATGGATCCATTTAAGTAAAAATGGCCAACATTCACTTTTACATAAAAACTTGTAACTCTGTTTTTGCTTCCAATTAGTACAAAGCCATATGTATCGGTATATACTACATCTATCCTACGATTAACTAGCTTTTTCTGGAAAATTATTTATTATGAATCCCTTTTTACCCATGAACTCAAATGGTCTACTCCCAAACTTGGTTGAGGTAGGAAATCAGATACAATGTACCTGATCCAAACAGAGGGTACATATACTGTATTCAGAAGCCAAAGGTCATATCGCACCTGTTGCAATATACATTTACTTATAAGCGAAGTCAATATTTGTGTATAGATTTAAGTTAAAACAATGCGACATTAAGTCTGAATATGAGTCTCATCTACCTTAGGAGATAATTAAAATGTCCGATTGAGGCATTTTACAGTTCCATCAAGTATCTCCTCATGTTTCTGGTCTTCGCTAGCCAAGGTTCAGATATGATAACCCAATATACACCTTGGCGGATCGAACAGATATTTTAGAGTATTGTCCTAGCGACATCTATTGGATTTCATGAGTTGCCTACCTTAGCATATAATGCCAACTAACCAATACTGTTTATTAGCGGTGCATTTGTACAAGCCACGTGAACTGTATCCTTCGTAGACCCAAAATATTGATATTTAATCTGCCTCTGTGTGTGTGTGTTTGTGTGTGCGTGTGTGTGTGAAAATAGATGGATGCAGAAATAAGGAGAGAAATAAATAAGTGGGAGAAAATAGATAGTTGATCACATTAGAGTCAGAAAGAATGACGCTGTCATATAATACATTTATTAGACAATATTCTATCATTATTATCTCTATATTATATGATGGGGGACTCTAAGGACAAGTTGGCAGAGAAAGCTAGAATGCTAAAAAGCCTCGATTGCTTTGCCATACCCTTTATGACGCCACGCTATACGATACCGAGTGACAAATCCTTGAACCTACTCTTCAGTCGACATTGTGAGCGAAATGTGTTACTGTTAAAGTGACCCGGATGCTGCAGTTTGAGCATTTAATTAACTGATTTGTATTAAATGGATACAAGGATGGATAGTGTGGATTTTTTATTATCGAAATTACATTGATAAATTTATCATTTATTTCGACCCCCCCTTAAAAATTCTGCTCTAATTGTAAATAATGTAAGCTGAATTAATTCAACTTTTTATATGTACCAATTATTTAGCATTTAATATCCCTGACTTTATCTGAATGCGTACTTTGTTTTGGTAACTGCGGACTGAAAATATATTTCAGCCTGTTTGATTCTGAAGATCACCATATGAGAGAGAGAGAGAGAGAGAGAGAGAGAGAGAGAGAGAGAGAGAGAGAGAGAGAGAGAGAGAGAGAGAGAGAGAGAGAGAGAGAGAGAGAGAGAGAGAGAGAGAGAGAGAACGCAGATGTTCGTTGAAGGGCATGTCATTTGTCTACAAAGACTGATTTACTTGTTCCCATATTTTTTGTAGATAATTGTAACTATTCGTCTGACTGGACTCAGTTGTATCCAATCAAATAGCAGAGAGGCATATACTGTTCTGGCTACTACATATTCTAGGGTTAATGTAGATCGACGACCCTGCCTAGCGAAGATTGCGGTCAGCCTCTGCCAATTGTGCCATTGGATTTAGAACAGAGAGGTACAGTAGTCAACATGTACAGAGCAGTGAACTCCTTAGTCTGATATAAGCTTTCCTAGAGAGACTTTTGATGCAGGGTCGGATCACGAATCAGGTCAAGTGTTGGGGATCGGGGTGGACAGACGTTTTCAAAATTTCAAAAGGGCCCTGATCTTCCTCGAAATGGCTCAAAAAGCAAAATTCTTTTTGTCTATTTACTCAAACTCTTCAAAATACCCAATAAACGTACGCAAGAATAAAACGATGGTCAAATGTCAAGTGACTATACGTTTGTGTATGTGAACGTTTCATTTTTTTTTTCTTTTTAGGCTAGAGTGGTTCCATAAACCACGTAACCACCCCCAGCAACCCCACCCCTACCAGGCCTTGCTTCTAAAAGAAATTCCATACATCAAGCCAGAATACTGGATATAGTACACATTAGACTGAGTTTTCTTTTAAAGAAAAATGAAAAGATTTCGGATATGAATACACGGTAACCGTTAGGTGTGAATTTATGGACCCGATTTCCCACTCAGCGATTTTCTTTAGTGTATTCTCATCTTTGATTGTTTGTAAAATAACATGTATTTTTTGTTTAGATAACAGTTTCCTTCTTTAAGTGACGCAAATGGTGTTTACAGATAAAAGGATATAAATTATTTTTCTCAGAGATTCTGATACATCCTAACTCTGTATAGACACAAGAGTGCATTGATTATTCTCTATGATTGTGCAAACTCTGTACACATAACATTTTCTTCGAGTTGTTTGTCGCTGATTATATTTTTATAACTAGAGCCGTATTACCAAAAGATGACACCATATGAATGAGATTTAATAATGCAGCAAGAAACAGGTATTCAAGATCGGCCTTTGTGCAACATGAAGTTGTCATAAATTGTGCTATTTACATCATGGAGTTGGTTTTATGTAAGCCTACAAAACTTTAATCTTCAGCTGTATGTGTCTTAGCTATGTGTCTAGAAACGGATTTGTGTCTTTCATTCCTGAAAGGTTTTGACACTGCGATGATCTTATTTCTTTACAAACATGAATGTTATTTAAATGCAAATAATGCTCTATTGTGTATAAATGCTAATGTTAATCAACGCAAAAGACAGTTTTTAGGAATTGATTTTAAATTACATTCGGTTTCTTGGGCTATTACTTTCTGACTCCAGCCCGGGAGGAATAGCTCTTATATATTACACTAGTTTATAAATGTGTTTAAACCCTATAAAAATATGAAATTAAAAATCGTAAAAATAAAAATAACAGCACATACACCTTGACACAACACAAATACACATAAAAATTTTAGAACTAGGGGATCCCGAATTCTGAAAATGATCACGCCAATAAATATTTCCTGATCTTATACGTTGTCATGCCGTAATACGTTGTCACTGGATGTTATTAATTGCGTGTAATATTTGAAACTATAACATGGGCATAAAGATCTAAATGACACAGTAGCCACATGAGAGATTATAAAATTAAATATTAATTAATTAATATTAATTAAACACCGAAATTATACACAATTCTTAATCATTCGTGTCGATGTCAAAAGCTGCCAAGCTATGACGTCATGATGTTAAAATAACTTGTATCTCGAAAATAAGACGCACTAACGTGATGGCAATAAAACAATAATTAATGTTTTGTATCAAACATAACTTGATGAAAACATTGGTACACCATATTTTCGAGATAAAAGTTAATTTGATATATACAAACCATCTTCATATAAGGCTAATGTTCTTAGGTTGCATTTTTACATAAATCAAAACTTGTATAAAAAGATGGCTTCTTTATAAAGACCATTTCCAGACTGACTCAAAATATTATTTGGAGACAGGTTTGACTATAATTCGTGAAGAGATCTAGTTCTGTTGGAATGTTTAATGATTAGATCTGATTTCGCTCGCATGTTCGACCTGATGTTTCCAGATAATAGACAGGCGTTCAGTCAGTGATTTGAAGTTAATGAATGTATCACTGAGACGACCAAGATTGGATTCAGTAGATCGGTGGATAGTTCACGTATACCATCTGGCCCTCTGCCATCTCCTGTACAGTCTTGACTCCTGACAACAGTGGCTACCTATATCCCTAAGATTAGGAATATTCTATTGTCCCTAAATAGTCAAACAGTCATTGTTCGTGTCAAATATCACATAAAAGTTTTACATGAATACAGTGATTATGTACAATTAATATTCACTCTCAATCAAAAGAAATAAAATAATTGAATATTAATCACATTTAGTTCATATTTACAAAGAACGTTTTCAATTATAAATGGAAATCATTGAAACAAAATTGAACAGCAATATATATATATATATATATATATATATATATATATATATATATATATATATATATATATATATATATATATATATATATATATATATAGTTTAATACAAACAATACTATCATACAGGTTAGAGAAACTTGTTTCTCTAACATGTGTGATAATAATGTTTGTATTAAACTATTATTTCTGCCCACTATCATCAAGATTCTACTATAGAATCCAGGGATAACACTCTCTGTTTTGTCTGGTATATATTTACAATTCTGTATATATATATATATATATATATATATATATATATATATATATATATATATATATATATATATATATATATATATATATATATATATATATATATAGTTGGGGCCTGCCACTTTTGTCACACCATATGTCAATTCGTGCTTTGCATTCTTTTCTGATGCATCGTGCATTTAGGCTGATCACATGTCGGTGTCTGGGAACCAATATTTGTTGTCGTTGATAATTCAATTCATTCTTTTCATTCAATAATTCTTTTCAATATAAGCGTAAGAACGAGAGTTGATCAAATAAAAATTAGAAAGAACAAAGATTAAGACAAAGTACCAGAATATTAAGACGGGTAATTCTCCAAGTCACCTGCAATACGAACTTTTCACATTTATACGAGTTTAGCATTAAACATACCGAAGGTAAACATGACATACGTGTGCAAAGGAGAGGGTACTATAACTTGGAGCTTGAGTTCATAGTGATAATCCTTATTATAGCTATTACATTTCATATAGATTATACAGATTGTCTATGTTGCTTCGCTTCATATTAATATGTTTTCTCCAGTTGGATAAGTTGATGCTTTCTCTCTGTCATCTTCGCAAGCCACTGACGATAATGTTAGGCTCCTTTATTATTCGTGACCTCCTGTGCGAAGAACTCTTATTCTCATGAAAATAGATGGACTTACTCAACCAATCGCTGTGAGAGCGAGAATACTTTGTGACGCAACATGACCTATCACGCTGTTTGAATCAATCAATCAAATTTTCTCTTCAATTTAGTTAGGTATCGATCAATTAAACAGGCACACTTTGATATATGAGATAGTAACGTTAGATTACTTCTGATGTAGTCTTGTTTATGCGTACTCGTGAAGAACGATGAAATATCTTAACAACAATCATGGGTGATACAGGAGCGTAGGTGGTGATATCCACTGGATTGTGAGAAATATCTGTCTGGTATAATATTTGTAACTTACATCAATTATTTATATGTAGCTAAATCTTTTCCAAAAGGAGCCATAACAAAATCTGTATTTTTATTCAGTCAACAAAGTTTCTAGTATAAGTTTTCAAAGCTGGCACGACTGACCGACGAAATGGAGGGTATTCAAAAAGGGATGGAAGTTAAAAAGTTGGGAAATGGATAACAAATGCATGATCTCGATACTATATCAGAACAGGAGAAAATATATCAAATATTTTCAGATTCTGCATGATAGTCTTGTAGAGAAAGGTATGATGTATGGGCCTAATGGAAAATCGGAAGGTTAGGAAAACGACTACACTGAAGCCTCCAAAGCAAATAATCAAAAATCCTTATAAACAACATAATAATTTTTGCGTACAAACAGATATTAATTTAATTGAAAAAGAGTATAGAATCAAAGAAATATTGTATATGTTCTCAAAACTTTACCATGATTGTTTTACTACTGAGCAGGTGTGTTGTCTTGTCCTTATAAAAGTACAATCACGGACATGGAGCGTAAATGTATCAAATTCTTATAGGAAATGGTTAAAAGTCTTACGAGTTACGATCAGAAACTTTTGTCCTTAAAATACAAGTTTACTATTC
The DNA here is from genome assembly GCA_016746295.1 of Potamilus streckersoni. Classification (NCBI taxonomy): domain Eukaryota; kingdom Metazoa; phylum Mollusca; class Bivalvia; order Unionida; family Unionidae; genus Potamilus; species Potamilus streckersoni. Next base: position 2,654,673 of record JAEAOA010001978.1, read on the forward strand.
CTATAGGTTTTAAAGTAGTGGAATCCTTATAATTTTAGTTCATAGATTAATTGTTGCTGGCCAACCAATTCGTATTAGCCTTAAAATAATCTGGAATTCCGACCAAATCAAAATGAAACAAATCAATGCATTTCACATCAATATATACATCAATAAACAAATGTGTTGTAATTGATACGAATTGGTGTTGTTGTTTTTTTTTCTTTAAGAGGCATTAAATGTCTAGGCATATTCGTAGATTTCCTGAGAGAATTTGAATCTAATCAAACTATATTCATACCACACAACGAAGGGTTACAGGCATGTAGCGAAGCATGGGAAACAAGAACTGTAAACAATCCACCCACACACTTCTTAGTCCAACTCCTGGAGCTTGTCCTAAAACACAACAACTTTGAATTTAATGAAGAAAACTACCTACAAATCAATGGAACTGCGATGGGTACTAAAATGGCCCCTTCGTATGCTAACATTTTCATGGGAAAACTTGAGGGTCAACTCTTAGCATCGGTTGAGCGTACACCATTCCAGTGGGTACGCTTTATCGATGATATAGAATTGAAGTGGCAGTATGGAAGAGAAAGTCTGGATGACTTCATATCAAAGGCAAACAACTTCCATCCTTCAATAAAATTCACGGCAGAAATTTCCAACTCAAACCATGTTTTCCTGGACACAACAACCAGACTGGTGGAAAACAAATTACACACAGACATCTACTCGAAACCAACCGACAAACACCAGTATCTTCTCCCAACCAGCTGTCATCAAAACACTGCATTAGGAACATTCCATATAGCCAGGCACTGAGGATACGCAGAATTTGCTCCGACGATGAAAGATTCCTAGAAAGGTCTGAAGAGCTGGCTAAACATTTAATTTACCGAGGCTACGACAAAGACCTCATTGCGGAGGCAATCCAAAGGGCCAAATAAACAAACCGTGATGACCTACTCAGATATGGACAGAAAGAAAAGGTTGATAGGATACCATTTATTCTGACCTATCACCCAATCATAAAGTAGGTAAAATCATCGCAAACCACTGGCCAACCGTGCAATCGTCAGACATACTAAACCTAATACTTCCGAACAAACCTGTAGTAGCTTACCGGAGACCAAAAAACCTAAAGGACATCCTAGTCAGGGCCAAGCTAACGCCAATCGCTAGTCAAAACCAACCTAGTCAATCTGGACCCTGTGGCAATAAAAGATGCAAAACCTGTCAACATATGATAGAGACCAAGACATTCACTAGCACAGTGACTAAAGAAAAACTAAACATACATGGTCCAAACAAAACGTGCAAAACAGAGAATGTGATTTATCTCATCACATGTAAGATCTGTGGCCTTCAGTACGTCGGAGAAACTGAAAAGCTACACAAAAGGATAAACCTTCATAGATCTGATTGGATGACAAAAAAGCTGTACAGAAGCCCGGTCGCAGAACACTTCTCCTCCCCATGCCACACTTTCAGTGATATAATACTTATCGCTATTGCTAACAACCACAGCTGGAGTTTCGAAACCAGGAAGGAAAAGGAATCATACTGGATACGCCGCCTTAGAACATTGAAACCAAGCGGTCTAAACCAAGAAGACTAAAAAATGAAAACTATGCACTAGTAGAATTTAACATCTTCTAAAATTTTCTTATTATCCTTCAATTTTTACTATAAGAATAACCGGCATAGAATCAAATATCCGGGATATAATCTGCGTTACATAAATGTACAAAAAGTAAAAATAGATGTCGCTTTGGCCTGTAGACTTTTAGGGAATTACTGTTTTCAGTTTTCGCAACTAGTCTATACAAGATTTATAGTTTTAACACATGTGGAGACAGCCATGTAGAGGTTTACAAACATAACGTTTTTGTGTTTATTTGTTTGTATTTGCCTTTGAAAAAGACTCATTAAGAGTCGAAAGCGCTTAGGCTAGTTAGTTACTAGTTTCGTACTGTTCTCAGTTTATTGCATATATATATATATATATATATATATATATATATATATATATATATATATATATATATATATATATATATATATATATATCATGGACAGTCGTTGGCCACGATCACTGGCAATAGCGATCATCTTATGTAATTATCCACAGACAAATATGTCAATGGGTGATAGTACATAACATATAACAAATTATTAATTTTATAGAATAAAGTTATGAACTACTGGGAGACAGGGAAATAAGGGGCCTGGATATTCAGGAACCTCAGAGAACGACTCATACAAGAAAATGGCAAATTATGAGAAACCACCGCAACTAAAACGATCATATAAATACAATTTCTATTAAAAATTCTTTATGATTTTTTTAAATTTTATTTTATTTTTTTTTTTTATACCGAGAAAACAACAGAAACATCAAAGGGTGGGAACACGAACACATAAAACCCTTTGAATGTTGAGAACAAAGAGCCGTAGTACTTTGGGGGGAGACACTCTCGAGGCTAATAGTCAATTATATATAAATGTCGAAAGTGTGCCCACAGATATAAATTAACATTATTATAGAATATAGATATCTGCAATTAAGTATGCAAATTAGGGACATATATGACGTTTCAGACTCAGTCGATAATTTCCGAGCAAATGTTAATTGGAGATGTTCGTTATGAGAGTATTTGGGTAAATCTTGCCACCTGTACATCTTCACTACCACGAAGATATCCTAATATTGGTTTGCGAAATAATTTAATTTTTACGACTGCTATATTTGTTTCTGTCATATTGGATACACGTTTTCAACGTTAAACGAATTCAAATTAGATTAGTGGTTTCCTTAAACTTTATTAAGGAATCGAATGCTTAGATATGGTTGCCATATAACTTCATGCTTTAGTCTTTGTTGGTGTAAAACTATTAAACGGAACTAAAACTATTGTACTTGTTAATACTGCACAGTACCGGTAAGTACGTAGATTCAATACCATTGTACAATCTTAAAAAGAACAAACGTAGAACCTGTACCATTCTAAAAACATGCGTAATACGGTACGTGTTATGAAGATGGCGAATCCTGGCTCAATTTCCTGGAGGCAGCATATACTTCATCAACTAAAACATCGGAACAAGCGGGAGAGACATGGATTTGAAGCTTTAATACAGGCCAGTGAGTAATAGTATTTGCATTTTTGTGGAAATATAAGACACTGATATTGAACTATAAACCATAAATACGAACGAACTTTCCGCAATTCTATTGTTGAAACTTATTTTCGAGGCAACTGTGAGACGGTATATTTTAGTATCAAATCCTTTGGATAGGTAATATATTTCCTTAGCTAATGTGTTTTTATTGAATATGCTTTACAAATTACGTTTGAAATAATTTAACACATAGACCATGAAGTAACAGTTTGATACTCTTTCTGGTAAAACTGGTATTTTGATAAAGAAAACTTGCTATGCTGTCGTCTCGTAGCCTCATCCTCGAAGTGAATCAGTATATTGCAACGGAACAAATAAAACTTAAATATGATTTCATTGAAAATCTACCTCCTATGTAGAATTATATTTTTTTTTAAGGAAGTGTGGCATATACAGTTGTTATGCCTTTATAAGGTAACATGTATTCTTTGTTTATGCCAAGTATATGTCGACTACCAAGACTAACAACATATGATTCTCCAGGTAATATGTTTTCCAAATACGGCTTGATATACTATATTTAGATATTCTATTATATGTTATTAAATCCATAATGTATTTACTATGATCTGTTTACATTTTCAAATAAGGACAAACTAGGCTGAAAATGAAAGTAGTTAGTAGACGAACTAATATGGTGGATGATCCAACCAAAACTTCCTTATGATGAAATTTACCAATTCTGGTATGAAATAAGAGAACATTTTAATGCTTTAAGTATGTGTATACATCTTAAAACCTTCTGACAATGTGCAATTGTTACACATAGCCTCATTTTAGTACCTAGTCAACCTTGGAGGTAGGTACTAATATTAGTACAATATTAAGTTGTGTTCATGATATAAGAATTCACTTTTTGTCCTATTCTCACAGGCTTAGTTTGTCCCAAAGACTTTTAAGGATTGTGCCATATATCACTTTATTTGCAGCAAGTTTCTCTATCTTCTTGCAAAATGACCCTATTCATTTCTGGTGAATGTAAAACAGATTCTTATGTACTCAATTTAAATGTTACATTATTTCTGCCCATAAGCAGCTTAGGCTTCACCTTCTCATACCTGCCATATTCCCAGAAATTGTTGGGATATTTTTGAAACAACAAAAGTGTTTTGATGTACTGGAGAGGGGGTATCAGTAAGCATGACCAAGATAAAGGAAAAGTCATCAAACTGAGATCTTTTCATATGAGCCTGTAAAAAATGATGAGAAATTCAGGTCAGAATTAAAGATAACAACTTGTCTGTTTTCTTTAAAGCATTAGAAATAGATTTAAGTTTGTCAAATATTAGCACTGCAGGTATACACAATACTGGTTTATCTATTATGTTCAGATGCAATAATTTCCTTATTTTCTATTGCAGTTTGCACAATATACTTTGTTAATTATTATATGAAAGTCAGTGTGGACTCCCTGCAGTTAAAAGAACGATAAAAACAGACAAATATCCCAAAAATTGTTAAAATCAAATTTGTACCTGACTGAAATGAAATGGAGTTGCACAAGTTCCGATAGTTACCTGATCTCATTAATATAACATAAAATTTCTTCTGATATTCAATCACATGGGTATAGTGGGGTAATTGAAACTTCATAAAGGTATGTTAGTCTCATATGTTTGTGTGCAAGAGAGGGGGAGAGAGATCATTATTAAGATTTCATATTTTTAAAGTGTACTAGTTTGTATTTTGTATTATCAATTTTTTTTTCTTTAACAAAATGTAAAAATAATATATTTTATGTGATAATCTAGCTTGCTCAAAGTTATTTATTACCTTGTGAACACATAATGTTGTATCTTAAATATGAGCACATAGTTTGCACTTCAGTGTAATAAAATTAATTGGTCCATCTCTTACCAGTTACATGCTGTACATTTTTTATGAAAATCTAGCTGACTTATGTATATTCAACCTTGTGAACACATGCTGTATTTGCTTAAATGCTAGCACATGGTTCGGATTTCAGTGTAAATTCAGCGTTTTCTGTTCTTTTCTTTTTTTTTAAACAGCAATGGTTGTCATTTGGAAATTGTCACTATCACACAGGATTACCTTTTCTTTGTAACATCAGGATAAATTTATACTGTTCAAGAGAAGCCAAAGGTATTCCTCTTGTCAAGTGCTTAACTATTTTAAGGTTTCTTTGAATATATTAAAAAAGTAAAATTCTTATGAGTGTCTTTGATCTGATTTCCACTGATCTTGATGCAGACTTCTTTAGCTACATTGTTTTGGGAGTGCATATAAATTTTTGAAATCATCAGTAACTGAAAACAAGTATATTGCATGATCCACAGGGATCACCAATGAGACTACTAGGACAAACAATCTGTAGAAAGGTCAGTGCTTACTGACTGTTATTTGGCATGTAGTGTCAATCTGCAGGGATCACCAGCTAGAAGACTAGTAAGTTGTAGAAAGTTACATTGATGGGTCATTCCATAGAGATCACAATAAGCAGTAACTGAGTGACAGTTGGCCAATGGTCAGTTGAAACTTCACTGTATTTCTTTGATTCAGATTCCCGTTTGTTTGACAGTGCTTCCTCAATGAAAGCTAAAAATATACAGTTGACGATAGAGGCAGAAAAATTACGAGAAGAAAACATGATCCTTCAGGTTAAAGTAGAGACTGGGTAAGTAACACAGAGTGTGTAACTATGCTTGACATACAGAAGCACAGTGTAACCCTGCTATAGCATGCTCTGTTATAATCCAGATTTGGATATAAGACGAGCGTGGTGTGGCTCCTAAAATTTCTTATACATGTATTTTCTCATACATGAAAAAAATTCTTTCTTAAAAGTATGAAAATAGCAATGAGAAAAATTATCATTTCAGGGAAAAGATCGTGTATGAATAATACAAAATGATTGTGGCATGGTTTCTGAAATTGTATGTGCAATTTTCTCATACAAGAAAAAAATTTTTTTTTTCTTAAAAGTACAAAAAAAAATGTGCAAAAAGTTTAATAGATTCGCCAATGCCACAAATTATAATTGTTTTTTCTTATTGGCTACATTGTTGGCTGTTTAAACTTATATATACAGCCATTGGTCTGGAGTAGAGAAATTAGAGGCTCCATGAAAGGAAGCTGCAACTTGATATAAAATGCAATAAAATTTATTTATTGTTGTATAAACAAATTTCTTTGTTCATATTGACAAACCATCTTAACAGGGCATTGGTTATATCATAAACTGCTTATTTTGACATCTAGCATGAGTACTGTATGTTTTGAGATAAATACCTTTTTTATATTTACATTTCTGGTGGCTGAGATTAATGAGGTATTATCTCATAATCCATCTTTTGTCAGATTGTTGCCTGCTCACTAGTAGCTAATATATTTACATAGATTGGCATTTGTATGTGGATGTCAAGGAAATTTTCATCTTTTCACTAGGATTTAAATTTGTATGAACATTCACATTTTTTTGTAGTCCTCCATGTCATCAGACACCTTCGTCTCTATCGTCTATTGGCCCTTGCTTTAAATTTCAGAGGTAAGCATAGAAGGCAGCATCACTCAACTACCACAAATGAAAACATTTGAAGCACAGATTGTAATGAAAACATACTAATTGATGTTGCTGCCACAATAAGAAACAGCTATTTATTTGGTTCTCCAAAGGTGTCCTTTAGCAGTGACCTCAATAAAGTATACTCCCTTTATAAAAGAAAGCTGCCTAAAATCTTCAATAAAAACAAAGAAACTTTCTTGAAAGGAAGTCAGTACCGAACTTAAATAAAAGCAACAGAACCTGATGGATTATTTCATTTTCCAACATGGTTGGAAACCTTTTACTGTGCTGTGAAAGTTTCCTCTTTACAGGAAAAAAGTTTATGCTTACAAATTCTACAGATGGCGCTTAAAACTCAAACTTTTACCGACATGGGATGTACTGAAAAGTAAATAAGCATTACTATTCCTTCCGTGATTGTGCTGTTTTTTTCCTACTGAATTCAGACCTATGTGACAAAATTATTGAATATTTTAAATCTTTTTGTGTGCATATTTTCGATGGAATTACTTGTATTGTTTATTCAACATATGTAACGTAATTCGCGTGTGAGTACACGGTGTTCATACTTTATTAATTGCTAAACATTAGACATGTATATATAAAAACAAAATACATATATATGTACCAATGTGTGGTTCTCTGAATAAAGTAAATTATAATATATGCCTTCTCTGTTTTCACTACAGGTATATTTTTCATTTAATATGCATCAATTTAAGATGACAATTGTACCAATGAAGCCCAATTTATTACCTACAAGCCCTCCCCCCATACTTTTTGGGTACATGCATCATTTTCTTCAGCTAACTCACCTGGTTGCTTATAACATAGTTCAGTCTATAACATGGTCTGGTTCTATGGCTCCCATTTACTGTGTCATAGCGGGGTCACACTGTATGTTGTTTTTAAATTTGTGAAGTTGCCATCAAATGGGTATTAATCAGATGAAAACAGATGATGCTGGAATACTTAGGTTGGTTGACTTCCGTTAGTCTCGAGAGACAATGAAAATGCGCCCATGAAAGGTGTCCTAGTTTGTAGCTGTGCAGCGTCTTCTGTGACTATAAAGTCCCAAACGGGAGTGGCAATCCTTGCTGCAGTTGCTACACTTGAAGTATGACTTGGGTCTTGGTTGGAACTGCTTCCTCTTCCTCTGAGATCTTTTCTCATCAGCGAGCTGTCATAACTTTTCCTCACTGGCTTTCAGACCTGTGTACAGAGCATGTCGCCAGCTGGACTTGTCGAGGACAAGCTCTTCCCAGGTGTTGACGTCTATTCCAAGAGCTTTCATATCTTGCTTGCAGACATCCTTGAAGCGAAGATGTGGCCGTCCTATTGATCTCCTGCCTGAGGCAAGCTTAGAGTAGAGAAGGTCTTTGGGGATCCGTTCATCGTCCATTCGATGCACATGACCCAGCCATCTGATGCGACGTTGGTGGAGGAGTGTGACCATGCTGGGAATTTTGGCCTGTTGAACCTCGTTGTTTGTCACACGATCGCTCCAGGTGATCCCAAGTATGCGACGGAGACAACGCATGTGAAAGGCGCTTAGTCGTTTCTCCTGAGAGGCGTACAGGGTCCAAGTTTCGCTGGCATACCGAAGAGTGCTAAGCACGCAGGCACGGTACACGGTGATCTTAGTGTTTAATGTCAGCTTGTTGTTGTTCCACACTCTCTTCGACAATCTAGAGAGAGTTGTTGACGCCTTTCCAATCCGCTTGTTGAGCTCGGCATCGAGTGAGAGGTTGTTGGTGATGGTAGAGCCAAGGTAAGTGAACTCACTGACTACTTCTAGTTTGTAGTTGTTAATGGTTATGCTGGGAGGGTCTGTGTCCTGAGCCATCACGTTGGTTTTCTTTAGGCTGATGGTCAGCCCGAATTCATCACATGCTTTAGCAAAGCGGTCCATCAGGCGTTGTAGTTCAGCTTCTGTGTGAGTGACTATAGCAGCATCATCTGCAAAGAGCATGTCCCTAATGGTTGCTTTCCTTACTTTGCTCATTGCCTTCAGTCGTGCCAGGTTGAACAGTCTGCCGTCTGAACGCGTGTGCAGGTAGATCCCTTCTGTGGACGTCCCAAAGGCGTACTTAAGCAGGACAGCGAAGAAGATGCCAAAGAGCGTGGGGGCAAGGACACAGCCTTGTTTCACTCCACTGTGGATATTGTGAATGGTTCGGACGATGAGCCATCATACTGCACTGTGCCTTTCATGTCTTCATGGAAGGACAGGATCATGCTTAACAGTTTTGGAGGGCATCCAATCTTCGTCAGGATTTTGAAGAGTCCGTCTCTGCTGACCAGATCGAATGCTTTGGTGAGGTCTATAAAAGCCAGGAAGAGTGGTCTGTGTTGTTCCCTGCATTTCTCCTGCAGATGCCTGATGGAGAAGATCATGTCGATTGTGGACCTTTCTGCGCGGAACCCACACTGAGACTCTGGATACACTCTGTCGGCAAGCGTCTGCAGTCTGTTCAGGATGACTCTAGCGAAGACTTTACCCACGATGCTGAGAAGTGATATGCCCC
>JAEAOA010001979.1:0-10000 GCA_016746295.1 Potamilus streckersoni
GATTGAAAACCTGGTTTTCTAATAGGGTGAGTTGAAAACCTGGTTTATTTTGGAAGAAAAGGGGGTGGGGTGGGGGATAATTTATACTTGTTTGGAGGGTAAAAAAACAAAGTGAGTTGAAAACCTGGTTTCCTAATACTACTATATCACTTACTGAAGATTGGATAAAGTCTATCCTTATTAAAATTGTAAGAGATAGCTTCTTTTGAGTCTTTTATTATCAAGTACTTTGCCTATTTTCTGAAAAGAAATCTTCAAATGAAATTGTTATAATTCAAGGAGTAGAGTGGAGTTCTTTATTGTTCATCTTCATCGAGTAAATGTATATTTAGACTAAGTCACAGGACCCGTGATAATCGGGACAAAGGAGTCCTTATCCATCGAGGGTATAGATAGGCAGCGACCTAGCTGGAGATATGGTTGTGGATAATAGACGTGAACTAACAAGCCTAGTTTGCATCAGAAAGCCGATCCTATTAAAAACAAAAACCCTGATTTATATCCAGCTTGTGCAGTTACTAGATCTGTGTTAATCATTTTCTTTACAGCAATGTTGATCAGGAAAGCATTCCTTTAACTCACAAGTATATTGATCAAGTTTTGATGAGGTCACATTTGCCCCTGGTGTGGATCACAATTACCCTATTTTAATTACTCATTCTCTTTATTCTAATCAAGGTGACAAACAATAATCACAGGAACATTGAAATCACACAAGAACCTGTTTGTTATTTTATTGAAACTGGGGTCGTTATGAGGAAATAGAGACCACCTGGGATTCCAACTGTTGATGAGTGGTCAATGAACTATCAAATTGTTGTTACTAAGTCGTATATACAGAAATTCTTAGTCTTACCCATGAAACTCCTTTGGCTGGTCATGTAGGGGTATATAAGACTTATCACAAAATCTTGATTTATATTATTGGCAAAAAATTACAAGTGATGTTTTCAAATACTCTAGATCTTGTCAAAGGGAAAGGAAATCCAAATCATAGATACGAAGTGCCCATTGTCAAATGGAAAGGAACGCTAAATTATAGATACAAAGTGCTCATTGTCAAATGGAAAGGAACGCCAAATCATAGATAAAAAGCGCTCATTGTCAAATGGAAAGAAACGCCAAATCATATATACAAAGTGCTCATTTGCAGACGAACCATTTAGCAAACTAATGGCAGACGGTGTCGGTTCCTTACCTACGAACAAGTGAGGCAACAAATACTTGTTGACCATAATATGTGCGTCTACAAGAATCACAGAGGCTATTCCTTTGAAGAACAGTAAAGCTAAAACAATAGTATAGTTTGGCCTTCCCCAGTCTGATTAGGAATCCTATTTTATGTCTGGAATTTTCCAGCAAGACATGTATGACTTAGGTATTCATCATCTTCTACCTATCACCCTGGAAGTCTGGAAACTTTAGAAAGATTTCATACAACTTTGAAAGATACGATTCGATCATATAACTCTCATACCAGGAAACCTTTGGGCAAAAATCTTCATTAATGTTTGTTTGCTGTTAGGGAATCAGTTCAATAATCATTACGATTTTTATGAACTGTTGTTTGGATATACTACCGTGGACCATTAAAGTTATTTTATCTGATTTTTCAGAAATTAATCTTCTTGATTATTTTTCTAAATTCAAATATAAGTTGTCTCTTATGAGATAACTCTTGTGAGGTAGCAAGAACTAATCTCCACTAAATTCAGTCAAAATTGAAATTAAGATATGACAAAAATACAAAAGAAAGGAGTTTTCATCTTGCCCATGCCCGAAAGTTATCTTCAGGCTAAATAGTAAGGCCCTTTTCTTCTGAAAGGCGAATATAAAAACAAACATTGCCATATAACTATGTTAAAGGAGTATATTGATAGAGATATCATGTTATTCAGTCAGTTAATTTAGTTGTACTGTCCAATCTGTGATGATTTAAGCGATGGAATACTAGCGGACTATATTAGCATTAGTGTAACCAGTATTCAAAATTCAGAAATATGGAATAATCTGGACCATAAACTTAATCTACAACCACAAGAAAAGGGTGAACTATAACATCTATGATTCGACTATGAACACTTGTTTAAATATGTTCCAACACGAGCAAACAAAATCTACCATCTCCTAAAGAATAAAGTTGTTGATAAATTCCAATGTTGGCGGAAATAAGATCCAGCGCTTAAGGCGTTGATGTCCCTGTAGTCTCAATCTACTAATGTACCAGTAGCCTGAAATATGTTTTTGTACTAATATTTATACCACACTCAGGGAAAAATTAGCTATATATTATTTGTTTACTTAACTAACAGTCATTGGTCAGGATGACAATGAAATGCTTTTGCATAAGGTGAAGTCCAAAATACTATTATGCATACAAAACAATTTTGATGGAGAAACAAAAAAAAAAATATACATAACAATATGTATGTATGTATGTATGTATGTATGTATGTATGTATGTATGTATGTATGTATGTATGTATGTATGTATGTATGTATGTATGTATGTATGTATGTATGTATGTATGTATGTATGTATGGATGGATGGATGGATGGATGGATGGATGGATGGATGGATGGATGTATCTATGTATGTATGTATGTATGTATGTATGTATGTATGTATGTATGTATGTATGTATGTATGTATGTATGTATGTATGTATGTATGTATGTATGTATGTATGTATGTAGAATCCATTAATCCACAATAAAACTAGAAAAGATTCTACCTATAAAAGCAACTGCTTCCAGCAAAAAAGAGTATATTATTAAATGACAATAATACAATAGAAAGAAAGAAAGAAAGAAAGAAAGAAAGAAAGAAAGAAAGAAAGAAAGAAAGAAAGAAAGAAAAAAGAAAGAAAGTGTGTGATTTGGATTTTAACATAGCTTTAAAAATGTCTCAGTCATTTTGCTACGACGTCTGCTGTGTGGTAGTTTACAGTGATGTCTTGAACTGGGTCATCATGTGGCAAACATGTCGCATCATGTCCCACCCAGTCACATTATCTTGACACCTGACACTAGTCTCTTAATGCTGAGATCCTAGCTAGACAGCTGTTAGTAACATTTTTATTAGTCAAATTTGGTATGGCTCAGCCGTAGTCAAACCCCCAAGCTGTCAAAAGAAAGAAAGAAAAAAAGAAAGAAAGAAAGAAAGAAAGAAAGAAAGAAAGAAAGAAAAAAAGGAAGGAAGGAAGGAAGGAACCCTCAAGTTGTCAAAAGAAAGAAAAAAAGGAAGGAAGGAAGGAAGGAAGGAAGGAAGGCAGGAAGGATGGCATTAATAGCAACCAATTTTTGTTTGCTTAATGAAAATGTGCTTGCTTGGCAATATACGAGCTATGATTCCAAACTACTCCAACCAAACCAAACAGCTAGCATATCACGCTTTCTAATAAATGAACATTACCCGAGAAAAGAGAACTAGAACAAATAGAAAATGAGACAGGAAGAATTGTGACTGATGCGACAAAATTATCTTCTATCGAAGCACTACATAGTGAAATAGGATGGGACGATCTGGAATCCAGACGACACGAACATACAATTTTGTATAAAATGACAACTGGTTCAAGCCCTCTCTACATCGCATATGACTACGCTAAGTGTTTTGTTCTTGCTATGACTTACATAATGTAGACAATTTACAATTTGTTCAGCTAGAACAAGTCATTTACAACTCGCTTCTTTCTTCGACCAAGAGGGCAGTGGGCAACCGGGGCTATATCCACGGAACCTGGAATCGTAAGGTATCCCAGGCCGATCAACATTGTTTAATTTTATGAAAGAAAATTTTTGTATGAACAAGAACTAAGAGAGGCCCGGGTGATCGCTCTCTACCACCCTGGTTTGACCATTCGATAATAGAATACATTATCAACTTCAAAAGATTATTAAATATTCGTGACACCTATCTTCCCAGACACTTTAGTAGGTAGGGGTAGAAGAAAATTTGGAATTCTTCAGTTGACTTAATCAACATTTATTAGTAAAGATTTTAATCGGCAGAGGGCTTAACGAGGGTGTAGCGATACATAGCACCTGCCGTTGGCGCCACTTGAAGGGGTGGGGTGAGCGCAAAATCGGTGGGCAGAACAGAGTTGTTTATACTTTCAAAGCTTTGATAGGAGCGCGATTTGAGTTCTTGCCGTGGTTCTTGCCGTGGGCGCCATATGTCTTCGCTACACGTCTGATAATCGAACGACCACATTGTAGCTGTGGATCTGTATAAAGTTCACAATACTACGATTTATCTTGCATATATTACCAAGAATAACGCATTGAACTGTTTCAATCCATGACACCATACGGTAACTTAACCGTCTTTAAATACCTTCTTGTGTGGCGATATAACGCGTCAGTATGAACTAAACATTCGTATGGTCGCTGCTGTTAATAAATTCATAGAAAAATAAAATGAAAAGATTATTGCTTAAAGCGTACGTTACATCCACGCATGCACTTCCTTGTCATGGAATGCCGCAAACATCAATTTCCTAATTTTTTTTCAAAATGATTCGCCATCGTCTCTGCAACCACTCGTACCAGAATGAAGTCTTATTCACTTTTAGCCTTGAGTTTATTTATTTATTTAATTCGGCTTATTTATTTCCCTCTCTTTTTTATCCCTGTTTTCTCAAATTTGGACAAAGTTGGTCGCCTTGTAATTGGCAGTTTCTTATTTTAACTACTTTATCCCCGCCTTTAATAAACTCCCTCGTTGTTCATACTTCTAATTATATAATGCTTAACCATGAGACGTAATCATCTTTGACTAAACATGTTATTTTTGTCATTAAAACTAAATATCATTATATTATATTATTTATATATATATATATATCTATATATATATATATATATATATATATAGATATATATATATATATATATATATATATATATATATATATATATATATTATATCGTAAAAGAGAACAACATTGTTGTATTTATTAGTGTCGCTTAGCAAACCAGAATTACCAGCACACTCCCACCCCTATAATCCGATTGCATATAGTTACATTTAACTTGATTAAATATTCTTAGTCGCTGGACCTGTTATTTGAAGCTAGTTGCGGGCCAATTAATGGCAACCGTCAATATCCATATACTGTAAATTCATGTTAATTGACTTTTTTTGAGCCGATCTTGTAATAGTATTGACCAACCGACATTTATATTCTTGTGCAATGTGTTCCATAAATACATGCAATAGGAACTCGTCCAATAATGGCCAATTATCATTTTTAAAACGGAGGAGACGATGGACTCTCTTCGTTTTCTAGATTACTCATATATGGGTGAATACAGCAAACATATTGCCATTGCTCAGGTGCTCTCCGAATTTTACTTCAATCAATTAAAATCATAGTCAATAAATCAACGGAAAAGATATCAACTGCTTTGAAGTACATCTTCATTGTGTTCTTCAAAGTGGGTAATATATAATTTCATAATTTTAAATAAAAAAATAATAGGAACAATAAAGAAAATAATGGAAATGTGCAAGATTGAAAAGCTATGCATTATAATAACCAAATATTCCAGTAATTTAGTGTAATATTTTTCTCGTTATATTAAAATTGACCCTGTCCATCTTTTTTGTCAAATGCATTTCTTAATAAGATATAGTTCTTTCTTTTTTAAAAGGGAAAAAGCCCTGTTAATTAGGTAAACTCGTATAATCAGGTCAATACAGTAGTTTAGATGGTTACAGTATTGTTAGGAAAAGGACAAATTTGGATTTCACATTTGATTATTTCACTGTAATAAGACCGCTCCGGTGGCCTATTGGTTAGAGCGTCGGCCGCGGATGTGTGGAGTTCACGGGTTCAAACACCGGCCGAGTCATATCAAAGATTTTAAAAAATGATACTAAGCTGCTTTGCGTGGCGCTCAGCATTAAGAGGTTAGTGTTACGGCGTGTCGGCCTGCTGTCAGGATAATTTGACTGGGTGGGAACATCATTCCACATGTCTGTAGCATCATGTCCCAGTGCAAGACGTCACTATAAACTGTCACAATGCAGACATCTTAGCGATATGACTAAACAATTGTTAAAGCTACGTTAGAAAATTAAACACACACACACACAATCACACACAATCACACACAACAATCACTGTAATAACTCCTTGGCTTTAATATTTGCTCATTAGCAATCTACACTACAAGTTTTAAAGCTGCTTGCATTTGTTTTGGTTTTTCGAAAGTGATCCAAACCCATTGCAACACAAATGTGATTGATTGAGAAATGGTCTGTTTTGCAATTGATGCATTATAGCACAACAATACAAAAAGGTTATTTAACAGCACGTGATATGCAAATGGACACATCGCGGTAGCCGACCCACGACAATCTGATTTTAGGATTCTTCTCGGTTGCAAATCCAATACACTAACCACTGAGCCATCGAGGCTGTCTGTGATACGTTACAATAAGATTTTTTTTACCGTAGTTTAACAAACACAGCGACCAGTGAGATATGAAACGTAAAACAAATAGTTAGCAAATGTTTATTTTCTCTCGTATATTGTAAGGATTACTAAAGGTAATTGCACGATAGTTGGCTTTGTGGTATATGAAGCTTCTCGAATGACTTTGCAAGGTGTTGGCTTTTAAAACTAAAATGGTACTTTTTTCCGATACCATCTAGCTATGCAAAATGTGAAAAGAGAGTGGAGTGATCCTTGTCTTTGTGTACTCTCTATAAACCTTCCTTGTCAATTAACATTCTGGTAAACTGGTTGTCCACTTTCATCAAACATTGATGAAGTCATTTCCCATCCCGACATTAAAGTCCTATTGGCGGTCTTGACTTGTCAACGGCACAGTCAACGCTAATCCTGTGCAAAATGGAACGATCAACTAGAATTAACTTCCACTCCGTGTCAGTTTTACATCCTAAGGCTAGTCTATCTCTTATTTATTGCGAAAAGTCAGTGTTGTCTTCTTCCCAATTCCTATTCGGTCCTGGCTTAAATTATATGCTAATGCAGATGAAGTCGATAGTGTATTGACATGTATATTGGTTTATATGTGTATTGTCTTGTATATTGGTTTATATGTGCATTGACTTGTATATTGGTTTATATGTGTATTGACTTGTATATTGGTTTATATGTGTATTGACTTGTATATTGGTTTATATGTGCATTGACTTGTATATTGGTTTATATATGCATTGACTTGTATATTGGTTTATATGTGTATTGACTTGTATATTGGTTTATATGTGCATTGACTTGTATATTGATTTATATGTGTATTGACATGTATATTGGTTTATATGTGTATTGGCTTGTATATTGGTTTATATGTGCATTGACATGTATATTGGTTTATATGTGTATTAACTTGTATATTGGTTTATATGTGTATTGGCTTGTATATTGGTTTATATGTGCATTGACATGTATATTGGTTTATATGTGTATTAACTTGTATATTGGTTTATATGTGTATTGGCTTGTATATTGGTTTATATGTGCATTGACATGTATATTGGTTTATATGTGTATTAACTTGTATATTGGTTTATATGTGTATTGACTTGTATATTGGTTTATATGTGTATTGACTTGTATATTGGTTTATTTGTACCAAGGTTACTCTGGATATAAATGATATAACATTCAGATAATTGTCTTGCCTGTTACGTTTGTCTGGCATATTTTCATATTTTAATAGTACGGTTAGTAGAACAGAAACAAAGACGAAATAAAGAACAAATTAAAAGAGGATTGGAAAGGTAAGTTAAGCTAAAATAAGGAAAAAAGAAGGAGAGAAAGAAAAAAATGCTAAACAAAGAATAGAAAGAAATTAAATAAACAATTTTGTTAACAAATGACATAGCTATGGAGAATAGGTGAATTGTAATCTTTTCGCAAGTAATTATTGGTCTTTATGAGTAACTGTTGAAAAGGTCATTCTTTTTCGTCTTTTAAATTTGATTTAAATGAAGACGAAATGTAGATAGATGAACATTTATCATTTTACAAATACATGTAGGAAAACGTGTCTTCAAAAAATAATATTTTTTTTCCCTTTATTTTTTAAATGAAGACCCTAAACTTTTCTTATAAAATGCAAATGGAATGCCACTAAGACGATTGTGCCTAAACCGTTTAATTTCTTAAACTGTTGTTATCTTCTAGTCAACTTCATTTTCAGCATGACTATTTCCGTTATCAGAGATAAAAGAGTTATATACTACAAGTTCCATTTTTCTGGCAAAGTTGTGCAGCAAAATGTTACATACTAACAGAACATAATCATAAGGAACAAGGGAGGTAAAAATAAAGAAAACAATCGCACTAAAGCTTAATTTCATCAGAGTAGCATGCCTTATAAAGCTTATTTCACAGCAATGGATAGTTAAGCACGCAGTTGTCAAACTACCCAAGGGAAGCATTTTTTATCTCTTTTGTCGTAATCTTAGATTTGGATACAGTAGTAGTAGTAGATATGTTATATGCATGTGTATAATTTGGATTTCTAACAGATTTAACAGTTTTGTTTTAGTCATACCGCTACGATGTCTTCAGTGTGTCAGTTTATAGTGATGTCTAACACCTGGGCATGATGCCGCAAATATGTAGCATGATGTCCCACCCAGTCACATTATCCTGACACTAGGCCAACCAGTCCTAGAACTAACCTCCTAATGCCGAGCGCCAAGCGAGGCAGCTGTTAGTTTAATGTTTATAAGCCTTTGGTATGACTCAGCCGGGGTTCGAACCCGCGACCTTCCGCATTGGCGGCGGATGCTCTAACCACTAAACCACCAAAGCGGTAGGTATGTTTTATTATCATCACCAACACTGTTGTTGCTGTTATATTTGTTATTATTATTATTATTATTATTATTATTATTATTATTATTATTATTATTATTATTATTATTATTATTATTATTATTATTATTATTATTATTATAGATTGCCGAAACGTATTCATTTCTCCCACGAGAGGCTGTTACCCGATTTCTCATGTCCTGCGCTGACTGCCAGAAACGCATGCATATTGCCTGCGATAACAATGTTATTCAAAGCGACAAAAGCGACACCGACCACAGCAGCATCGTTTCGAGCTACAATGATGATGTAAATAGTGCCGTTACGTCAACGGAAGACGATTCGCATATCGACTTTCGAGTACCAATTACGCAGACGTACCTGAATCACATGCGGAACAAAGGCTACTTTTCGGCTGGATTTCAAGACAATGAGGTAAAGAGTTTATTATTGTTCCATTTTAACTAGATCTAGGTAGCATGACAAACTTTGTACCGAGACAATTAGGTATTGCTGAACATGCTGCAATACCTGCCACGATATATTCAGTAATAATAACTAGTAATAATAATAATAATAATGCTTTGGGGCAGGGGCCTGAGCTTTTATCTTTAAAAAATCAAATTATTTTCGACTGTCAATAAAAAGGAAATATGGCTTCCCCAAATATATAACCCAAAGAAACCCACAATATATATATATATATATATATATATATATATATATATATATATATATATATATATATATATATATATATATATATATATATATATATATATATATATATATATATATGATATTATTTGAAAAAGAAATGTAATTACTTTGAGATAAAAGAAAAAATGAATCTGGTCAAAAGAAAAATGAACGCACCCCCCTTCCAATCCCAACCCTCTACTAAAAGAAGACAAATACAAAAGATATTAAAAAAATTGGACCTAATATCACTCATGTATATTGACTATAAGACAGATATTGCAGCTAGGATTATAAAAGTTCTTCCACCAATAATCAGTGATACGCAAAAAAGATTTATGAAAGGTAATTTCATTGGATAAAATACTAGGCTGTTATATGATATTTTGGATCAACAAGAGAATGAAAATAGATACGGTTCAATATTGTTAATAGCCATCCAAAAAGCCTTCGACTCATTTAAATGGATAATTGTGGAAAAAGCTTTACATCCTT